>OU612045.1:67133012-67610680 GCA_914767935.1 Coremacera marginata
AACCGGCTTAAAGACTTAAAGCAATTAATATGTTTTTCCTTCCTTCAAATGTTACACTGCTGATGCTGATGATACTAGAAATTTGGATATTCGTGAACTGTGCTCTTGAACCTATTTAACCCAGTGAACCAAAATTGCCATTTTCGAATTTATTTATGAACCTTTTCGGGTAGAAACGTTCATTTTCGGCACTCATAAATGAACCCTGTTTGAATCATTCGTCGAAAATGAGTTAAAAAATTCACTATTTTGATATTGATATTACAAAGAAAAAAAGTCGTGATTGCTTTCCATTTTGACAAACTTTCAAATTATTTGTGAAATAGTAAAGATATTAATTGAGGAAGTTGATCATAATTTTTGCTAGAAATCTTGAAATGTTATGACAGACTTGTTGATAGATGAAAAGGGAAATAGTTTTTCATACGTGTAGCAGTACATCCATCGATCTTCTTATGGAGAGAATCAATGCGGCTTGTGAAAAAGTTCATAAGACGTTTGTATGAAGGTTACCATTTTAATTCACTATTAAAAAATATAAACAAAGCTTTAAATTCTTCCTTTTTTACATCATTTTAGAACATAAAAAAGTAGCATTTATGTTTCATTGCTAAACTAATTTATGACTGAAAAATGGTTCGTTTATAAAAAATTGTTCTAACTAATACGACAAAAAAATGATTCTCTTTTGAACTTATTTAAGAACGCAAAAAAGAAATATTTCTGATTCATTTCTAAACTTATTTATGAACAAACAAATGGTTAATTTTTCAGGAATTTTTACCTACTAAAATGATAAAAAAATGATTATTTTTCGACTCAAAATAAGTTTTTTATGAGTTTCGCAAAAAAAGTACAATTGTTTTTAATGGAATAAGTTTTCAGTCTTCTATAGCAAGCACTTTAAAGTGACAAAATAAAAAGACCAACAATTTAAAAAAATAAGTTCTATTCAAACGTTCACAAAACTCTCAACTTCCGCAAAACCTTCGCTTATGGTTCAGTGGGAAGTCGCTTTAATTCACTAAACATAAAATAACAACAAACAACTGTTAGCATGTTTCTTTTTGAGGGTGGAAAAATAGCATTTATTGTGGCTGCTTAAATGACGACAGACAAACAGCTTCAGGCAGAAGATTATTTAAAATCAATAAAGTACAAAATAGGTTACTCTACATAGAGTTGTCTAAGCCCTGGCACTTTGAAGAGCTTTGTGTGGGTAATTAACGATTTCTCCCCACTTCACTAAATACAAAACAAGCAAAGCAGTTAATGAAATAATTAATTTTCAAAGGATGTAATGAATTTTCTTAAAAAAGCCTCTTTTGAAATTAAATGAAAAAAAGCATTTTGAAGTAAAAATATGCAGTTATAATCAAGTATTGTCTTCAAAACCGCAATTACCCAATCCATCTTGAGGTTATTCAAATATTTTCCATTACCAAGAGTTCTTTTCATTCTGCTAAACTCATAAATTTACATATTTATTTGCAATATAAGAAGAATTAAGCAGCTATGGTGTATTTTTTTTTTTTTTCTATACAAATATTTAAATATGGCAGCATGTGTTACGTCAGTCGTTAGCGAAAACGCTCTCATGTTTTAACGCCAAAAATTTATTAATGAAAAACAAGCTTTATGCTCGACTTGATAGAAAAATATGCGACAAAAAGTGTCATTCCATAACAGAATGAAAACTCGAAAAAAGCAAATACAAAGGAGATTCATAATAAGAGCATGAAAGGTTGTTTGGCTTTCACTTCCGTTTTGAACGCAGTGAGAACGGAACAGCCGGCGAGGATTTTTAATATCGCATAAATTAAAAACAAAACATTTTCGTTACATTTGAGCAGCTGACGCCGCTGCAGCTTCAACAGTTTGCAACAGCTGTCACGTTACGCGTCGCATCACATCCACATCACGTTACAGCATATCACATCACGACTCATCCATCTATTCATTGCTTTTTAAACGTAAGTTTGAGTGTGCGTGTGTTTGTGTGTGTATTTTAGCTATGCAAAATTAAGCTTTTATCTTTTGCTCTTTCGTTCAACATTTTTTAACATTGTAGTGTTCTTTTCATGAGCATAGCAAAATTTCTTCTTAAGTAATCAATCATCCGAATTTCGCTTGCCAGAAGTTAATACGCTGGATATGAACATTTCTCCAAAAAAATAATGTTGCTTATTAAAGGCTGAATGAAAAAAAAAACTCTCCAAACATTATTATACTTAGCAAAAATGGGGTTTCAGCTCATACGATGTAAGAAAAATATATTTTCAACAAGTACAAAGTTTGTATTAAAAACGTTTACGAATAATAACCTAGCATGTTACGTGATTGATATATGGCTTAAATATTCATTTTTATTATAAAAATATTGAAATAGATTATTAGCTTTCAAAATAAACTTGCAATTAGGTTAGTTCAAATATAAAAAATAGTTCAATAAAAATAATGAAGAAAAATGTTCATTCCATCTAGGATTAAAAATAATCAGAGGCTAAAAAAATTTTGAATAAAATTTTATTTTAACTTTTACTACTCTTTTACAAAGAATACTTGGTGTATCCAATTGGAGAAGGCGCGCGCAGAGCAGAGGCGCCTGGGGAGAGCTGATGAGGTTGGCCGAAAACCGGACATGGGTTGTTACGGCCACCTAAGTAAATAAGTAGTACTCTTTTACAAACCATAATCACAAACCTAAATATCATACACGCAGTGAAATTTTTCGGTTAGCGAAGCTGAAAAATTAGCCAATTATGCTTCGTTTGCGAGCTGTAGTAGCTGCAAGCGAATATTCAGTTGTAACTAACGAAAAAATAGCGAATAATATCGAAAAAATAAAAAAAAATAGCAACGCAATTCGCTTTATTAAAACAGCATTTCTATTGAATATTTAGATTCAAATTTTTATTTTATTATAAACATTTCTTCTAACACATAAATTCAATAAGTATAATTTGAAGTAACTGATATTTGTCCTATTTCAATCATTGGAATTCGAACCCGGACTCGTCGATGTCTGGTTTAATGCTCGCTCTGCTTATCGTGTTGCACCACCGTCAATTGAATTTTCAGTCGGCTAATATTCGCCTCGTGCTGCTGCTTGGAGTTCAATTGTATTGAAGTAAAGTTACACAATTTTTTTTCGCTTATGGCAAAAGTTAAACATTTGTCATGGACAGAAGCTCGGCAGAAGCCCGACAAAAACGAAAACTTTCCAACAGATTTGTGTGGTGGCCGTGGCATAGTGGTTAAGGTGCTTGATTTGTATGCGAACAGCCTAGGTTCGAGTCCCCAGCTGACACAAATTTGTTTTTCGTTTTTTTGTTTGGCTTTATAAGAAATTGAGTTGAATTGACTTGAAATAGAAATTGAATAGAAATAGAAACGCAACAAGCAAATTCTTTATTTGCCGCAATTAAAAAATTGCACGTGCTTATAATAAATATTCAACTAAATAACCCGTTTTCCGCATCTTTTTCCGTTTCTCGTAACTGTTGAAACGTTTGCAAAAAGCGTTTCCAAGCACGATAAACGAAGTTTGTTTACTGCAAATTGGCGATAAACGTTTTTTACTCTGCGTGTAACCTGAGCTTCATTAAAATAGAGACGAAACATGATCCACCAACAGTCATTAGTACTAAACGCAAATTCTCCATTGAAATAGCTTGTGACATTACTAATCAATGGCTTCTAATGGTTTGCTAGAGCTGACTCGACCTGAATTATATCCCTATACCATGGAGACATAATAGTTTAGTTTTTATAATTAAGGCCTTTCATCTATTCTTCTTTCATTTATTCTTCAAAAAACTCTCTAGAGATTAAAAGATATCTACTCGAAACAACAAATGGGCGAAAATCGACTCACAACGGCACAAAATGCTAAAGACAAAGGCGAATACGTGGAAACAGCTCTTCACTTTATATTAACCACTATTGAAAAATCCCTTTATCGAAAGGAATACACATTGATAGCTTTCATCGATATAGAAGGTAGCATCAACAATATCAAAGTAGAGGCCATCACAAATGTGCTGACGCAGCTTTGGGTAGATACTGCATTAGAACTTATAAATTAAATGTTCATGAACTGGATTATAAATGGAAATTTCAAATCCAACATCTATGCAAAAACCTCTGCCAAGGGGAGCTCCCCAAGGTAGGACTCACACGCCTCTATCTACTCTGGAATCTAGCGGTAAATGAAATGCTAGTTATACTAGAACGAGAGATCTTTGCTATTGCTACACCGAAAAAAGTTAACGCCTCAAAATCAAAAAAAAAAAGTTATTGTAAAACTGTAACGAAAATATCTTTGCCACAATGAAAAGATTGTTGCAGTAATGATTTAGTCTTTGACTATGCAAGTGCTCCATCAACGAAACAAAAGAGTGAAGTTCTTTGAAGCGAAATCAATGAAACAATCTTTGCCGTGAAGATGAAATATTAACTATAACGATTTAATTCTTTGTTAACAAGGAATGGAAAAATGTATGTAAAATCAACAACTTTTCTTTGTTTTTTTGAAAGTAAGCTTCATTGTTTCAAAGGTAAAGTCTGTTACTTTAAAGAATGTTTTCTTCACAATCATATATGGTATGTATACGAAGAATAAGAATATTGTGTGCGATTACCAAGATTGAACAGTCCGCCGAAGCAGCGCTTTATTTTTGCCCCTGCCAACGTATAAGTTTTTCTGTTTTAGTTGTGAAGAAGTGAACTAATGTGTGGATGTAATACAAAAGTTATATATTAAGTGCAATCAAGTGTCAGTTGCATCATCTTTGAAAAATGCAGGCAAACATAACATCAAATGAAAAAGGATGTTAAAAAAACCTAAATAAAGAAAGTATTTTCAAACTTGTTTTAGTTTAATTTGAAACGTACATCGTAGTTTTTTAGTAAACAATTTAAATAGCAATTTGAATGTTACAATGAAAAAGATATGTACTTAAAATCAAGGATCTAAGTCTTTGACTTAAAGTATATTTTGGGAATCTTACATTTTGCATTTTTGCCACAACGAATAAAAGTCCTTGTGTCAAAGTACATTTTCTTTACTTTAACGACCTTTCCATGCTTTTTTAAAGACGTACGTTCTTGCCACAAGAATTTACGGTTTTATTTAATGTACATTGTTCTTGGGAATCTAACAATCTGTGTGTCTTTGCCGTAACGATGTTTTGTTTTTGGACACAATTTTTTTCCTGGGTGTATCTCTGGAAAATATAATATATCTTCTGTTCGAGATATCATCCAAAACTGTTGAAATATTTTGCCAAGTTAGCTATCAGCTGTACACTAACCCTAAGCCCTAAAAACAACTGAGTAAGGGCCAGTTTCACGATCATTAGTTAACCAATGCCCAGAGGATAACTAACAGATTTGAATTTCAGAATCAAAGTTAACAAGAGCTTAAGCCACCGGGGGTGGTGGCTTAAGCCATTAGTTAACTAACAGCTGATTTTTGTAATAGAGCAAAAACCAAAATAAGAAACAAATGTTATATGATATTTATTATTGATATTTATCGGATATATATGCGTATTATTTATCCGATTGCTTATTTTCTTTTATGCTCTACAATTTTCTATGATGAATTCGAGCATCTTGCACTTTGTGTTGCATCCATTTTTTAAATTACGCAAAAGAAAAGTATTTAAAGCAACAGCCGAAAACATGTGTTTTATACAATGTTGCCATATCTTTTTAACAAAAGTGACATTAGTTAACTAAAGCATACTGAAACCCAAAATATGAGAAGTCGTAGTTTACTAACAGCATTTAGTTTAGTTAACCAGTTGGTTAACTAATGGTCGTGAAACCGGGCCTTAGTGATTTTGACAAAAAAACACAACTATCATGGCAAATAGTTGGACCTCATCCTGGACAAGATACAAAACTCTATTCAAATGCAAAAAAAAAAACAGTACGTCAGATGTGGATACTGCAACCATTTGTTACTCACTGATTAGTCTTTATGTCAACAGCAGAAAAATTATGCGTACATCAATAGCTGCATACCCAAGTCACCTGACCTATGGTTTTTTGGCTACACCCACCATTTTTTATATATATTCAAAAACCGATTTTTGGAGATGCACGTGAACTTAAATTCATAACTCTGGTTTTTACTTATGGATACCCAATTATAATGGGTTCGGAAAGACAACAAAAAGTCCTTTAGAACGCTGTACAAACCATTGTTGTGTCTGCAGAAATGGCGAAGTTACGAGTTAAAATGTTAAGAAATTTCTTATATTTTTCGTTTTTTCTCAATTTCAACATTTATTTTTGCGATGTTTTTTTTGAAGAAACCCTAAAAAAAAAACTATTGATTCTGAAAGCCTGTTTAGTTCTGCGTCAAAAGCATTTTCTATCTTCTTCATCTTCAATCCATTAATTATTGAGTCTTGAGTACTTTAACAGTAGTGAAAAAATAAAAAACAAATACAAAACTTAATTTGAAAAAACTTTTTATTTAAAAATGTTACTTTGCTCTTTTTCGTTTGTACGAATCATCTTTTGTTTCACGTCTTGGCGTCCATAGATGGGCATAATGCATTTAATTATGGTGCAATAAGAATGGAATGAATTTAAATTATTCTAAATGCAAAGCTCTGACTTACTCCCATAAGAGTTATCCAATTTTATATAATTATTCTTATGGAAATAATAACGTTTTCTTAAGAGATAAAATTGTAAAAGATTTAGGTTTATATTTTGATACCAAGCTTTCTTTTAGCTACCATCGTGAGTTCATGATATCTAAAGCTTGTTCTGAACTTGGATTTCTAAAAAGAAATTCGAAAGAATTTTTAGATCCTTTGACGGCAAAAACACTTTATGTTTGTTTAGTTAGATTTCAACTTGAATACTCAAGTATTGTGTGGGACCTTTATTATAAATGTGAGATCAGTCGTATTGAACGAATTCAAAAAAAATGTTCAAGATTTGCTTTACGCCGTAGGTTTTCATTTGAAAATATGCCATCTTATGATGAGCGTTGCAACTTATTAGGCTTGCAAAACTTGTCGCAAAGAAGGCATGCACAGAGCGTTTTATTTATTAAGCGCATTTTAGATAGCAATATTAATTGTCCGGAACTACTTGCCTTAATTCCATTCTGTGCTCCGATACGACCATTAAGAGAGAGTGCTTTGTTTTACGTTCCATTTCATAGAACTAATTATAGCATAAATGAGCTCATATCTAGACGTTTGATGTACTGTAACATCGTTGCGAGTTACATTGATTTTAGTAATGATTTTAATGTTTTTAAAAATAATGTTTTTGAAATGTTTAAATAACTATCACTGGTAGTATATTATAGTATTGTATCTATTATTATTATCACTGGTGGAAATATTTTTGTAATTATGAAATAGTCTGTAAGATATTATATCAGTAGACTAAATTTAAAATAAATAAATAAATAAATAAATAAATAAATTAGTGCATTAAAAATATCATTACCACTTTTCACCTAGTGGTAATGCAAATTAAATTTCCATTACCATTACATATTAATTGGAAATTGCATTACCATGAATATGTAATAGTAATGGAAAAAAATGCATTACCATTAATATGTAGTGGTAATGGAAGAAAAAATTGCATTACCAATAAAATTTAGTGGAAATGAAAATTTTTAATGATAATGGAAATATTTGCATTAGCACTAAATTTTTAATGGTAATGAAAACAAATGACTGTCCCATTAAAATTTTTCGTTACCACTAAATTTTGTAAATATTTTTCATTACCATTAACAATTTAGTGGTAATGCAAATTTTTTCCAGTATCATTAAAATTTTTCATTACCACTAAATTTTAGTGGTAATGCAATTTTTTCTTCCATTACCATTACATATTAATGGTAATGTATCCACTAAGTAGATAGTGGTAATGAAAATTTAATGGTAATGGAAAATGCTCATGTATAGCATTTTCCCACAAATCGGTTTTCAACAGCTTGAATTTCCTGATGAAATCTCTCTCCCTGTTCATCGCCTAGTTTCCAAGGCATTTTGGAAAGAATTCGAGATGGTAGTGTAGGAAGTGAATTTTAATCGACATATTGCATCCCATTTTCTATACGCAGCTAAAAATTTTTTCACTACATTCGAGTAATTTGTGCTTCTGTTGTTGCCTAAAAAGTTTTCGCACAAGGATTTAAAGCTTATCCACGCTCTCTTTTCAACTTTATTCAATTATGATTCCAACGCAGTATCCTTGAAAGTTTCCAGGATTTGTGGACCAACGAACATACCTTTAAATAAAAAATCGATTACATAGATTTCATAGCACTCAGAGCAAGTCCTGCATTCTTACTTCAGCTGATAGTTCTGAAACTATAATAGGCTTTGGTATAAGGTTGCCAGGTGCTTGAAATGGTGTCAGACATGGAGTTTGTCGACTCAATAAGTTTCCTTTTGGCTAATAAACTCGCAGCACTTCAATTTTTTTTGGTGATTTCTCTTTGACTAATTGCTGAACTTTTTGGCGCTTTGGTTTCAGTTTTTCTAAAGGTAGGAGTATCTTGTGTGTCTGATATATTCCGTATGCCTCTACTGGTACTGGGTGCCTTGAATTCATATAATTAACAATAGATAAAATATTTCAGGTTTACTTTAACTCGAATTCTCCAGAGCCCTAAACTTTAAATGTAAAGAAGCCAACTTGCTGTTCCAGGAGAATCTGAGTTAAATTACTAAGACATATGATCATGTCTACCAAGTTTCATGTAATTATGTCAACTCCTTCCGATAATTCTACGCTTACGGACCACATCTTTTCAGGTGACATGTTCGTTAGTAGGTTCTACGAAAAAATTTTTATCTTGCGTTAATACCCAAAGAATGAAAAATTTTAAAAAATTACTTACTTAGGTGGCCGTAACAACCCTTGTCCGGGTTTCGGTCGACCTCATCAGCTCTCGCCAGGCGCCTCTGCTTTGCGCGCGCCTTCTCCAATCGGATACACCAAGTGCGGTTAGGGCTTCCTCAGCCTGGTCCATTCACTGGAGGCATGGTCTTCCTCGTCGTTGTTGAACCGCGACCCTCGCCTCGAGCACCTTTTTCGCTGAAGCTTCGTCGTCCATACAATGAACATGACCCAGCCAGCGTAGTCGCTGCACAGTTATACGCCGAAATACGTCAATGTCTTCGTAGAGCTCATACAGCTCGTGGTTCATTCGGATGCGATAGTCATCACCGCCTCGAACAGGACTGAAGATTTTGCGAAGAACTTTTCTCTTGAACAACCCCAGAGCGGCTGCGTCAGTTTGCGAAACTACCCATGCCTCAGCGCCATAATGCAGCACAGGTAGAACGAGCGTATTGTAGAGTGTTAGTTTTGTCGATCGAGAGAGGGCTCTGGAACTTATGTTAGTTGCTTACTGAGCCCGTAGTAGCACCTATTAGCAATTATTGTTCTTCGCTTTATCTCCAGGCTGATTTCGTTGTTGGTATTAATGGCTATAATTCTATGGCTAATAATTCTATATAAACGTTACTCCTTTAAGCTTAAAAATATTTTTCCCAAAATGAAATAACGTGATTTTCTATGTAAATTTCACCAAAAATTACCCAAAAATACCCTTTACAAAAAGTGACTTAAAAATAAAACAACGCAAAATCGCACCTCCATCTTTTCAACATATTTTTTAAATAAGTTGGTAAATAGCATATAAAAAACGAAAAAAAAAAAAAAAATGTTTGTTGTTGTTTCAAAGTAGGAAAATAATTTATGGTTTTCCAATTTTAGTAAATTTAACATCACAAAAGACGCAATGTTAAATGTTGAATTACATTTGAAATAAAGACTGGATTTCAATAATTAAATTCATATTGAATATAAAAACATTCAGAAATTTCTTAAACCATCAAACATGATTCATTTCTTCTTAAATTTTATCCCACAGCAGACTCACAAAATATGTATAAATGACTCAATTTACAAAGTTTAATTTTAGGCGAAAAACTGTCATCACGTGTAATTGAATTAAAGACAAAAAACGTAAAATAGCACCTCTATATTTTTTTCTTCAGTTTTTAATAAATAAAAGATCACTTTTTGAAAGTTTAGGAATATCAAAAAAAAATTTTTTTTTCGTCTTCATTGCTGAAATTATCAGATTTTTTCATAATTTTTAGAAAAATTATATTAATTTTATATCTGAACTTATTGAAGGATTTCTTTAAAAAGAAATACCATCAAAAGCACTAGATTCTATATATTTCAAAAATATACAATTTTAGGTACTTTGAACATCTCGTTCGAGAGTTATGATATTTTATCTGTAGAAGGTATATGCAAAGACGAAAATTGGTAAGTGTACAGAAAAAATAATCAATTTTCAGCTAATGCTGTGTATCCAAATCTTCACATATTTTCAAAATTTTTGCAGAATTCTTTTAGTTGAAGAATTATCTGTCGATTGATATACAGTATGTCCCGCAATTGAGTGCAACTATTTACGGAGGTGAAAGGTTATATCGAGCTGAGCAAAAAACCGTGTGAGAGGGGGGTCTATTTTCACGTTCTTAGGAGATACAGGGTTAATTAATATTTCACGACATTGATTCAGGTTATTGTTTCTAGCAGAACTAACCTACATAAAACTTATTTTAATAACTCATAGCAAAGGTTATAAAATCACATTTCTATCGGTATATCAACAAACCCTAACTACTTAACCGTTACCGAGGTGTGCTCGTGTGAAGATGAAGTCAATCGTTTTAACTACCAAATTTTAACTGTGAGTGCAAATTTCTCAGAATTTCACGTAATACATAAAATTTTTTTCTCTAAGTAATTTTGTAATTTATTCAATTTTCTCTTAAATGACATCAAAAACATAACCATATCTTTAAAAATAAAAAAGATGATTGTACTAAAAAAATTATACTACTTCTTACGTACAGTCATTTAAAAGAAAATTGAATAAATTACAAAATTGATTCTAGAAAAAAATTTCATTTATTTCACGAAATTCTGAGAAATTTGCACTCAAAATTGAAATTTGGTAGTTAAAACCGATTGATTTCATCTTCCCACGAGCACAGCTCGGTAACGGTTAAGTCGTTAGGGTTTGTAGATATACCCCAACGACTTCATTGTCTTTACAATGAATTATTAAAATAAGTTTTATGTAGGTTAGTTTTCCTGCTAGAAACAATAACTTGAATCAATGTCGTCAAATATTAATTAAACCTGTAGCTCCTAAGAATGTGAAAATAGACCCCTCCTCTCATACGATTTTTTGCTCAACTCGTCAGAACCTTTCACCTTCGTAAATATTTGCACTCAATTGCGGGACACCCTGTATAATAAGTCATAATATTACAAAAAAAAAATGCACATTAGTTTTGGCCGCAATTATTACACTGTGCCACGGTTCGAGCCTCAACTTGACGAAATTTTAGTACAACTCATAACAAAGTTTTTAATTCATTATAACAATAACATTTGAAATTCTTGAATTATATAAAAAAAATTCTCTTTATCATAAAAAAAAATGTGTCTCACATATTTTTTATTTAAAAAAAGAAAAAAAAAATAAAATAAAAAAACTTCTCTGAGCCCGGAGTTGAACCGCTGATCTCTTGTCCGACCGAAGCAAATTCTGGCCGGTAAATTAAGTGCTTATATTAAAAGATTTCAGTTGAAGTAAGCAACAAAGAACATTTTTGCTATTTGTCATAAGCACTGATGACAGATTGATAGGAATATAATTCCAAATACTTTTTTCCAAATACACTCTTTTTTGAGTGTAATTTATGCTTAAAAAACAGTTTCAATGGCACTACTGAATCTACTGAAATTAACATAGGTGAAGAAAGTCGTTAAAACGTAAATACTTAACGTGAACGCTTGAATATGTGTGCACGTACTTACGCAATTTTACGTGTAGTTCGTGTTTATCATTCACGCTTACTTCGAGCTGGCATTTTTTCTTTTAATTCTTAAATACACTTGAACACGTGCTACCCGTCTTCACGTGAAAAGGGAGCTCTAATAACAACAATATTTATACAAAGAATGATTTTGGCTCTTTACTGGACTAATATATAAAAAGTTCATTAATTTAATACACTTCAACGCTTTCGGAATTTTAAGGAACTTCATTTCGATGTATCGCAAGCTTAAAACTCTTTCGACGAGAAGTTTTGCAAAACTGTAAATGTGTACTCATATTCTTATAAATTAAATTTTTATATTTTGACACATTGTTAATGTTACAGTTTCCAAAATTCAACGCATCCCATTATGTTCGAAACTTTGTTGCTAAACTTAATTTAACATCTTTTCCGACTGATGTCATTTTCCGCTTTGACTACATGTTGAAAGTGAATGTTGAAGAAATTTGCAGCTTACTTCTGGAAAAAAATTTTATCATGTCAACATTGAGTTTACGAAGCTTGTTAGCAAAACTTGTTTCCACACAGTTGAGTAAAAAAGTGTTGCTATGAAATTGGGCCAAACTTAAGGTTTTGTTTTATTTTTTTAAAAAGAAACAAGATATTGCATCCTAGCTTGTCCTATGAGTTGCACTACAATCCTAGGTGGGTCATTTGAATATAACGAATAGCAAATTCTTGTAATACCATGAAAAAGCTTATTTTTATGAGTGACAAGCCATTTTGATCCTTCAAAATACTACCGCTTCGCATGAACAAGCACATTTATGCAATATACGGTAATAGAAAAGTTTTTCTGGTCACGCTGTACTCGGGCATCGACTGCTTGACTGCTTGCTTGGTTGCCCTTTTTCATATATTACATTAAAAATGGAATTTCTAAAGGCGAAAGTTTGGCACAACTTTTGCCATCAACATATTTTTTTTGCAAATTTTACGCATATACAAGCACTCATACATATGCTAAATTGCATTGTGTGCATGTGCTGTTTGTAGGTGCTCAAGTGTGTGTTGTGGGCATGTATGTACGTATGCATGTATGTTAGTATGCGGGTTAATAATGTACCTGCCAAGTGCAGAAAGTTTCTGCCTATTCGATGCTAGCAGCACACATGCAAGTAGTAGCCATGGCAGTGGTACCCACACCTTACCGCTTCTTCAACTTCATACAACAACTTTGCTCAACTTTTTCCACTTTGAAATCTCATCGAATTTCGTTTCCGTTCGCTCCTTATCAAGCAGGCGGTGGGAAAAGTTTTCTTGTTGCTCTTTTGCCCACTTCAACAAATATGTAGATTTTCGGGTTCTACAGTATTTTTGAGTGCACATTTATTGCATTCTGGCAAGTATATCTGTGGCTGTTTGAATGGCTGTAAATTTGGTTGTAAAATGATTTTTGTATTATTATTTGTATGTCGTAAAAAATCGCAACAACTGTTCTGAAAAATTCGAAAAATCAATTTTGTCGATTTTTATCGTGATTTTACTTTTTGAGAGGATTTTCTATACATACCCTTTAACGTTACGACAGCTTATACTGACTTGGCAAAAGTCTTGGCAAATAAAGCCAAATACTAAAAATACTCCTACATTTGTTAGTTCAGTGCTTCCCAACCGGCCATCTAGAAAACGAACCGCAATTGTACTTGAGAGCAAGCGTAATATAAACTATAGGTTTTAATCTTTTTTTTATGCCACTTTTAACAAGTTTGCTTAGAAGAAGGATCCCAATAAAATCTCAATCGTACTTGAGAAACGCTTGATATATCATAGATAACTGAATCAAAAGTAAGCTTAATAAAGACTTATAATCACAATTGCACGAAAAAGCTTCTAAGAATCTAGCATGAGAAATATAATCACGAGGGTTCCGTATCAATTTTTCTACAATTGCTGCGATAGTTGTTTTCATAGTTTTTCAAAATTTTTTCAAGCTTAAGGCTTATGTTGTTAATCTAGTTTTAACATTATTCTAAAGCATTTTAGACGGTTGGGTTCCTCCTAAAAATACTTCTACAAATGTTATTTCAGTGCTTTCTGGAGAAGAATTTTACTGACCGCCTACTCTTACAATATTAGATTTCATGATATATTTCATAACATCTATATCGCAAGTGAAGACCACTCGTATCATGAAATTTATCTCTATAAATATTTCATGAGGTGAGCTGTTGTTTCATGACACTATTCATAGAAATATCTATATGTGTGTGTGCATTAATTGCAACTATTCGCAAAAACTGCAAAAAAAAGTATATAAAAAATATAAAATGGAGTGGCGGATGAATGAAATTATAAGGCTAACTAGCAGGACCCAGGGGTTCGCGGTTTCGTCACGGACGTTTTCTTTTCTCAATAAATACGAAACCAGTGCTGGCGAAAGAAGTACAATATAAGTACATGTATTACTCTTATGTTTTTCGTACTTTCCCCACATGAATACCCAAGTTTAAAATGTTCCACTATTTGATCAATTTGAAAAACTTGGATTTAGTTTTGTACTTAATTTTTACATACAAACACTTACTAATGCAAACATAACAATTGCCGTCTTTTGACTTTGGCATTTTTGAGTTTTACTGTTCACAGTAAAAAAAATAAAACATTTCAACAAATCTTCTTTGTTAGTTCAAAACGTATTTTAGCTAATGCGTTGATATATAAGACCGTCTTTTTAACCCAATTTTCACTCGATCTTAAATGGCAAAAAATCAAAAAAAGAATTATTACATTTTAATATTTTTGTTCCTTCTTTTCTCTTTTTTAATAAGATACTTTTTGTTAAAACTGGACGAAAAAAATTTTTGGTGGCATTTTTTCACTTTTAATGCAGAAATGTCGATATTAAAATAGTTGTCAGTTTTTATTATGACGTAATTATTATGAAATAATTGCCATTACCATTTCTGATTCTAAGAGTACTTGCTTTCTACAACAACCCCAATTAATTTTTAAATATATTTTGTCAGATAACTAGTGATAACTAGTCACCATATAAATAGTCTACAGTGTAGACTCTACACAATAGACTGGCCATTTATAAAAATTTTGCATGAATTAAGTTGGGCCGAAGTTAATAAAAAATTGTATTTTTAAAAATCCCTGAATCCCATTTTTGGGTATAAGATTCATCCAAATTTAAAAATTTCATAAAGACCAATTCTGGTCCCTTAAATAAAAAACAGGTAAAGACTGATGCGACCAAAAAAATGTTTTTTAATATGGCCAATAGGCCATTTTTTACAGACACTCCTCTATGGAAGCTAGTCACATATTAGCTAGTTCGAAATTTAATTTTCAATACATACTTACTTTAATAGAAGTATTATTGTTGTGATAAGTGTTTCAATAAAATGTTCGACGCCTTTTTTGATTAAAATGTCAATCGTGGTGAATGCATCAACTCGTCTTTTACATTCATGGCCAACGGTACAAGCAGCCTAAGATAAGGGTTTTAATAAGGTACACATTTAGGATTAAGATATTTTTTTTCATACAGTACCTTTGCTAAGCTTGCATCATTTTCTTTAGAAACATTAGTTGGAAATACAGGAAATTTCAGAAGATCCAATTGGTGTGGCAATTGAACGTTATTGTCATCATTACTATAAAGAAATATAGGATTTGCGGTCTTTTTTTGGAGTTTACTCCTTAAGAATCGGTTTCATATACAGCCCGAAGTACGAAAATTATATAGCAAGTGAAATCAAGCTTTAAAAACGTTAAAAACTTAAGCGCTATGTTTTCTGCCATTCGTCTAGTGACTCCCCGTTCAATGGTAGGAACTTTGTTTTGATAATTGTAGTACTCGGCTCTCAGCCGCGCGACTATGTGCAGCAAAATACCAACAACAAAGAAATACCAACAGAAAACACACATCAGCAATCTTTACTCGTTCTCAGGGCTGCCAACTTTTTTAGGCATAAAGTGCCATATAGGGGATTAAAAAGTGTCAAAAAGTGCCAAATAAAAATTTTTAAATGTCAAAAAAGGTGCCAATTTTAATATACCATATTTTTCCCAGTGCACACAGTTCGAAAACATAAGAACCACGTGCTTAAAACAAAACTGCAATAAAGAAATAAAATAAACCAGCTGTTTTAACTGACAAAGCTAAAAAAAAAATTCGGTTGCTCAAAAAGAAGTAAAAACTAATGTTCGCACAAAAATGTATTTAAATGTTAATGCACACATATTTTAAAAACGTGCGTAAGACACGTTTAGTGCAAAGCTGGCAACCCTGCTCGTACTAATATAAAGCATTGAAGTGGAAATTTTTGTAAAACTCCAAAAGTACTGGGCCGATTTTTATGAAATCAGTTTTAGAATGTTACATTTATGCTACAATTTTATAGTACACAAGCACAATTTTATAGTACACAATTTTAATAGTAAGTAAATTTAATTAAAATGTACAGATTTGTATGAAATCATCGTCAATGTCACGCATTACTTGGTAGTTTTCTATTCACGAGCAGTGTTGCCGTTTTTATCCAAATGTATCCATTTGGATACTTTTTCTTTAAAATATTGAAGAATATTTTTTTAAAGCCTCAGTGTAAATTTCGGTACATTTTTTCGAAAACATTTTGAACATAAATAAAAAATTGTGATTGCAAAAATATATATACAAGCAGGGATGGTAGCTCGTAGTCTTGGCTTGGTTTTGCTTTGTTTCGATGATAAAATTAGCATTTTAGTCTTTTCTTGTTACGGAGCAACTCGTCTATTGTTGTTTGGGTCTTATTGTCTTTTCTTATAATTTTGCAGCATTGTGTGCCATTAAACTGCCACTTAATTTCTAAGAACGCAGCACTTCAAACAAATTACTTGAAAATTTGTGGATTTATTGCAGATATCAAAGGTATTGATACAAATGGCAAAACAAACTATGTTGCTCCGGAAGAACATTATATTAATGCTAACGCACAGATATTTATGTTGGCACACGAACTGAACGGAAGGGATTAATTTTTCGATAAAAAAATAAGAAATTTCTTTATTGATCTTTGGCATAAAAAAAAGATATTGTTTCCAAAATGATATCACTTTAGACATTTTATGTCTTGATCCAGAACAGTTTAAAGAAGTTAATATTTCTTAATCTTCTAAATAACTTTCCACATACATTTGAAGAAAATTAAAAAGAAAGATTTTCTTAGAATCAGTCCCTTAAATTCAACAAAAACGTCTAAGTATATTGTGACATTGTGTCATTTTGGGAAATTGAATTCATTGAAAAATGCATTACCTCTTTACAAAGAACTTTCAAATTTTTTAAATGAATATAATAAGTCTACCTTGCAGCTTTGCTGCCTGTATTTTTGCTGTATTTTTTTTTCAGATTTAAAACTTGCTAAAAACGATAAGATTAATAGAGTTTTATTGAAAATAGTAGAAAATATGCCCGTAAGTTAAAGGCCGTTTAAATTTAGTAATTTAATTTATTCAAATTCAAGTAATTTTTTCCATTATAAACAATGCTGAATGGAACCCTCTTAAATTTATATTCTTAATTCAATATACAATTTTTTGTTTCTTTACTCATATTTTTAAATAAAATTTGCTTGCAAAACTTATATGTATGTCTTCAACTGAAATAAATATATATATAACTGAAATAAGAAACTTGGTTTTATTCTTTTTTCAATTTACTTCAATCTTATTTATTAATCAATAAATTATACTAACATGCCATTCACACAATCTGTAATAAATTTCGTAACAATAAATACATAATTGATTAACAAATGCTACATTCTGTTGTTCAATATGAACAAATGACGAATGCAGTAAGCCTAGCATACAACAAAATTAAAATTAATTTAATATATTAGTAAGTAGTAAAGTGGGGTCACATTTTTATACATTTAATACAAAATTAATACAAATTTAATGCAATGAACTAAAATCTAAAACAACATATATGAATTGAAACAAGATGAGATTATTTATGATGTTTGGAAAAGAAAAAAAAGGCATACAAATAAAAATAACATATCATTATAATATAACAGAGGTAATGGATTCAATAATATTGAAATCAAATCAAATAGCCATGATTTCACTTCTTTAAGAAACAAAGGATAGTTAGAAATGCGACGTACATTCAATGGTAAACTATTAAAAAGCCTAGGAGCAGTACTTGAATAAAAGCTTAAAAAGTGATGAAGCTTGTGTGCAGGAACTGTGACAAAATATTGATTATTCATTCTCAATATTTATTATTATAAAAAATACTTTCAAGACTCTATAATAATATAAATATTTAATTGGCAATACATTCAATTTTTTGAACAAAGAAAAGCTACTATCTAAATGTTTTTTGTTACGAATAATCCGAATAACATGCTTTTGAGCGTAAAGAAGTGGATTTATTTTATTATTTATTATCTTAATTTAATAAAACTATATTTTTGACAAACCTTGTTCTTCTGTCATATTGTGTTGAAAAATACTTTGCTAGTGTTATTTCGAATTTAATATGTGGATACTTATTTTCTATGGAGTGGAGACATTTGGATACATTTTTAACATTTTCGTGGATACTTTTCTCATTATTGCCACGGCAACACTGTTCACGAGCTTGTGTTGAGAGAGAATCAATAAACTCCATGTTGCACTCTGCTCTTTTTTTAATGCTCAGCTAGCTAAGCACAACAAAAAATTTGAGGAAATTTTTAATTGTTCATCATACAAATGAACGATTGCACTTAAAACAATTTTTGAAAGAAGTTAATTTACATTTTGTATCTGGTAGAACACTGGGAACGACTAGATATGGTCCATCCATTGATGACAAGTTCTTAAAATATTTTAAAATATAAAAAGGATACAATGCTTTCAATAATATAAGAGACGCCTTATTTACCCCCTTTGCCATTTAAATACATCTCAAATTTCAGGTATTCGATCTAGAGGAGCTAACTCCAGTCGTGCGCCGCATCTGACACGCACACTTCTTTTGTTTTTTTGTTTGCCAGTTTTTTAAAAACACTCTATCATGGTACTATAATAATGTTAATATATTTGAAATTTAAGATTTTTTTGTTAGAAAACCAAAAAATAAAACGAAATATTGAAAAACAATTCGCACGAAATTTAAATTTGCAAAAAAAAACAAAAATTTTATATGCCATAATTTTCCATAATGGACGATTTTTTCTGTAAACAATGTCTAAGATATAAATAAAAATTTGTACAGATTTTTATTTCTTACCAATCACACTATGCAACAAAGTCCAGGTCAATGTCTCAGGATGGATAGATTTAAGCACCCAGCTAAAGTAGACGTATGTTGATACTCAAACCGACGAAAGTGAAGTTAAGTGAAGTAAACTAAACATTATTTTACATTATTTTTATAAGCATTTATAACTATAGAGGTTAAAAGAAAATTTTTCAGGTTCTATTATTTGTATACTGGTTGTTACTGGTTCATACTTCCTTCGGCAAAGTAGTTCTAATTGACTTGCTCTACAAATTTGCTGATCAAACTGTACAAATAAGGCTTTCATTGAGGTTATTTAGAATAAGTCCCTAGGGACCTTGCGACCAAAATATCTTTACCACAACGAAATAATCGTTGCAGTAATGATTTATCCTTTAAATATGAAAGTGCTTCATCATTGAAGCAAAAGACTGAAGTTCTTTGAAGCTAAATCAATAAAACAATTTTTGCCGTGAAGATAAAATATTTACTATAACGATTTAATTCTTTGTTAACAAAGAATTGAAAAAGTACGTAAAAGTAACAACTTTTCTTTGTTTTTTTGAGAATAAGCTTCATTGTTTCAAAGAAAAGGTCTGTTACTTTAAGGAATGGTTTCATCAAAATCATATCTGTATACGAAGAATAAGAAAATCGTGTGCGAGTGCCAACATTGAATTGTATTTGTAAAAGCACACGTTAATATTCATACCAGTAAATTTTATTACATTTCATCAACAAAAAGAAGAGAAACAAAAAATTTTCTTTTCCCGCCGTGCGGAATTGAACTTGGAGTTTTCGGTGCCAGTCCATCGCTCTACCTACTGATCCATACAGCCTTGCTACTGTTTGCTGGCATAACTGCAGCTATGTTAATAGATGCTGTATTAACAGATGCAGTATGCCACAGAATTCTGTTGATAGCTATACAACAAAGAGAAGCCCAGAGAAGCCATAAATTTCATGAAGTCAATGTACTTAAAATCAAGGAGAGTCTTTGCCATAAGGAATAAAAGTCTTTGTGCCAAAGTGCATTTTCTTTTACTTTTACAACTTTTAAATGCTTTTTTAAAGAGTTTAAAGAGTTTAAGTTTTTGATTCAAAATAGATTGTTCTTGGGAATCTAACAATCTTTGTGTCTTTGCCGTAACGATGTTTTGTCTTTGGTTTTACGATTTTTTTCTCTGGATGTATTAGTTCCAAATATCAATTGCAAAACGACCATAGCCAACTATTGACTACGTACGCATAAGAATTTATATTAAGTACTTGCAATTGTTATTAAGTAATTGCAATTGTTAATAAAGATTAAAAACATAACTCATTGTGTACCCAGTTACTGAAGGTTAAGTGGAACATTCAAAGAACCCTAGAAAAGCTGAGTTTTACCTCAGCTTTAGACAAAACCACGTCGCAATATGATCGATTTATGTTTATTAAAAAATTCACACGCATCGATAACGATAACTTACGGTCGGAGAGAGTACGCACTAGCAAAACTGCAGCTATTGGTCATGTATGGCTGATGTTGCAGACCAATTTGGCAGCAGCTAACAATCCGCAATAGATTTCGTCAAAACTAGCCAAGTACTGAATAAACGTATGATGGTTGCGTGACTTCAAGTCCTTCTACCCCCTCAAAGGGATTATTTACGTCGGAAAGTTGTCAGGTCAGGAAGGCGAAGTTTACCAGGGCCAGAATGTTGTCAACCATTTGGTTGTAAAATACATTCATACGGGTCGCACAGCTAACGCGCATGCCGACAGCATTTTCTCATCGTTCAATGTTGCACTAACTTTGTTGAGACAGAAGACTGCATTTTTAGATCAGTCCAGTTAAATACAACTTTTGTTCTGTCTGAGTTTCTAAGAAGTTCGTCCCGTTTTCAGCTCATTGTATGGGTTTTACGAAGTCTATGTATTGTTGTTCGAAGGCTATATAGTGGCGGCCGCGGCGTAGTGGTAGAGTTTTTTCAATTGATTTAATTTTTCTGTTCGGCCGTCACCTCTCTGCATACAATGGCAAACCTCAGAGAGTAAAAACTGCCATGAAAAGCTTGTTGAGAACATAAGCCTTTCGGAGTCGGCATAAAGCTGGTAGGTCCAGATCCCGATCATTTGTGTTAATTTCACAACACACACAACACAATTGATCATAAGAAGCTCGGTCAAAGTTCTTTCAAGGGCTGAAAATGGCCATTTCGTTTTTTTTTTATTTATTGTTGTCCTCATGTGTGCCGATGAGAAATAAATTAATCCTGCTGTTGTCCCCATTGCACTACACTTGTAATGTTGTTTGTCGATGTCGATGTCGATGTACAGACACCGAAAATCGAAAGTCAAGCGTTATTCTAAACTACAATGCACTTAAATCTTTGGTGGTCACAATAGATCAGATATTTAGCACGTATTCAAGCAAACGATCAACACATGGTTGGTCACTAGCAATGTTCTATAACATTATTGATATCGCCGCTTTAGCCTCATTCATAATTTACGAGATGAAAATATCTCAAAAATTTGATGAGAGACTTTATTAAAATTGCTAACAAGGCAATTAGCAATGCCAGCATTGAAGAACGAACAGCCAATATTCTCATAAGGCATTTGATGTAAAAGTAAAATTAAAATCAAATTCTTTAGCATGCCCAAAAGGAAATTATAACAATTTTCATATTTTTTAACTTTATAGGTCATATTGCAAATGTTGCAATAAACCGGCTTGTGCTGAGTATTAAACATCGTTATATCGGTGCGATACTTACTCTCTAAAATAGAATGAGCACGAAGTAGCAGCACAAAAACAAATTGCTTACACTTTTTAGTATTTGAAGCGCCGACGCGACGTTTTGTATCCCAAGCGCAATACATGATAACACGTTTTTTCAGTAAGCATAGCATCTTAGCTGGTGGCGCCTACAATGTTTTTTCACATTACCGTTTCTAGGGCAATTTTCTTGTGTTCAACTTTTTTCTTTTCTTCCAGTGTATGCTTTTTCACTATTTCTTAGCCTCTTATTGCTTATGTCTTTCCAATTTTTAAAATTGATCTTCCGGTTTTTACCTTTACTGCACTTTTGCATCACGCTATTTAATTCTATATTTGGCCGTGATATTGAGCACACGCAACGCTTTCCCACTCACTACGACATTATAAAGCATGTTAATGCCCAAAAACTAATAAGATTTCAGAAACTATGTAATCTCATAATACACCAGTGCATTTTTAATGGTAGTATGCAAAAAAACCATTTTTGATTAATTTGTCGTTTACAACGCTATTCGCGTCGACGCTTCATTTGCATAAAAAAAAAATAAACTTTCAATAAAATTATTATTGTTTAGCCTTTTTATCCATTTTTAAAAATAATTTTCTGATCTAAATCTAAAAATTGATCTAAAAATAATCAATTTAAGCACTTTATACAATAAAAAAAATCAGCATTTTCATGTATTAAGTCACACATGAATTATGATAATTTCAAACAACTCCTTGAAGGTCCCTAGGGACCTTGTCACTTCTTTTTTTTGTGTAATTTTTTCAAATCTTTTTTACAGATTAATGAAGTATATACAATTAGCTATAGCTTTTTATCAAATTTAAGTTAATTAATGGAAAACCATAATTTATCTCATTTTTCTCTTTAACTTAGAATGTCCCAAATATATTTCAAAAATAGAATAATAGAAAAACCAATACAATGTTCGTGCTCAGCGTCACATTTTGCATAAAAATAAACTCACATGACAATTATTTGCGTTGACTTACTACACTGCACTGCAGAGAAAAAAACAATGCTTTGTGGCAAAAAAAACATGGCAAAAAATGGACGGCACCTTAACGAAATGGACAGATGCGTGGCGACAGTTGAAATGAATGCCGTGAACGTTTTTTAACATGACGACGCCAATGTCATCGAACGGTTTTGCCCCCATGCCTATCTGACCCCACTCTACTCTATAAATTAATTAAATTAAAAAAATTTTGCGCTGGACGTGTTAAATTCTATCTTACAATAATTTCTTTCACGTTCTTAACGTGAAAAACCGATAGATAAAAGCATTTGTAGTGTTTTTATGCACTCAACTCAAAAGAGCGCTAGAGAAGCGAAGAGAAGAATAAATGTAGGATCAGGGCAGTATTTAGAATCTGTAAGACCCTAAGCTGAACATGTGGTGCGGGCTCTCTCTCGAAAGTATTTTTTTTTAATTTACCTTCAAAATTCGCATTTATAACACTTTGTAAAAATAATCATACAAATCTTATTATTATATTGTTGATATTTTACTTCACAATATTTAGATTAATTAGTGAATTAATGAGATAAATTGAAAAGAATTATAGTGTTCATTAAGTATTTTACCATTGCTATGGACAAAAAGACAAAACTGGTCGATAAAATTCTCCTGATGTTATATTACAGTAGTTTCTACTTACAACTTAATTTGGAAATGGCTTAGTGGTTAATTTGTTTGCGCACACACTTCATACTTATTTGTCTTATTTGTCAACTTATTTGCCTTAAGATATCACTTTCAATGCTGAAAAAAGCCAAAACGTTGAGCCTGTCTTGTAACTAACATAGAGGTTCGAAGTCTGTTTTTGATCAACTTGAATTTTGAAAATTAAATTTCTTCACTGCTGCTTGTGACCATAAGTGACAGGAGCAATCTCGATATTAGGAATAGTCTTTGATTTTTTTTTTTAAGTAGGAGTTTATACATCCACATCTCCTAACTAATGTCTTTTTCATTTTCTTTGACATATTTTAAACAAAATAAAGTTTTGCCAAAAATATAAAAGGCAGACACAAGATGTGCTCATGCAAGCGAACACAAAGAGGTTGGTGGTGAAAAGACTTGAGGAGGAGGAATTTAAGAAGACTTAAATTCGTTTAATTTAGCTTTGCTAACCTTCTAGATCAACTAATTTGCATTTCTCAATTAATTTACAATATTTTTAAATTATTTCTTTAATTAAAAAAATTAAAAATTAAAGTATTTAATTAAAAAAATGTTAATCTTAAGTTTAAAGCAACGATCAGTCAGTTGGAAACCCTATTTTGTTGGAAACGCATTTCTAGCGTGAAATGTTTGTTAATTTTGTGCTATGAGATTTTATTACAAAAATTTTAGTGGATTCTTGCCAATTTTTGTTAGACTGTACATTATATATTTACTCAAAATCATTTAAGGGGGTCTTCTCATTGAGCAACTTTTTTTTTTCAACTTTTTATTTATTTAGCATTTATTTATAGCTTGGGTAGTTGTGAATATGTCCCTAAAAGGATTTTTAGAAATTCGAAATACTTTAGAAGATACAGCCTTTTTTGTGAAGCAAGGTCTGATGGACAAGAAGGTGATGGAGGTAATAAAACCAGCTTACGAAGCGCTGTCGGCAGATAATTTGCTTGAAAGATGCCTTGGATCTGAAACTCAGAATTCCAATGAGTCCTACAATTCTGTTCTTTGGTCACTTTCGCCCAAACACATCAACTCAGGCGCACGCACCATCGAAGTGGCCAATTTCATTGCAACGTGCCTCTTCAACGACGGTTTTATACCCATACTTAAAATTATGGGTTTGATGGGTATTGCGATTGGCAAAAACGCATACGAATACGCACTATCTCGCAATGAAGACAGATTGAACCGATCAGAGACTCGAGCTGCGGCATCATCAAAAGCTGGCAGAACGGCTCGCAGAGCAGAGAGGGCAGCAGAAAGCAGTTTCTACGAAAAAGAGGAAGGTGGCCTGTATGGAGCTGGCATCGCCGACTAATATTTGTAAGTAAAAATTGTCAGCTCTTTAAAACTGCATTTAAACATTTTTGATTTTTTTTTTTTTTTTCCCAAAAAAATTACTTCAAACTTTAAACGCGTTTATCTCGAACCCACGTTTTTCGAACTGGCGGCCATGATATCTCCAGTTCAACTGAACCGATTTTCATGAAACAAAATGGAATCGACGCAGAATTGTCACCATTCTCGGGTGAACCTCGACCATAATTTTAAAAAATTTTTTACTATTTTTTTTTTTACACTAAACTACAAAAAAAAACCCATAATTGAAATTTTTTTTTTGAATGGCCGCCATTTTGTCAAAAAAAATCACAAAATTAAGTTTGAAGTTCACTCGAGAATTACATCTATACTGATTATAACCCCGTTTTTTTTTCATTTCAGACGCTCCGGAGACCCGGAATCGTGGCCGCCGTGACGACACCTTTTTTTTTCACCACCAACTTTGAAGTCTCATTACTTTTTGAACAGCCCACGTATCGAGGCAAAAAAAAATTTTTTATTTACTTTGAACCTTTTGTAATACAATAAATAAAAAAGTTTTCAATTATTCTTTGCGTTTTCAAATAAGAATTTTTTTAAAAAGGGTCCAAAAAACGAGTTTTGAATGAGAAGACCGCCTTAACGTAATAAATGGTCAATTTGCTTTCCAATACTTTTAAAGTAGATTGCATAGTACAAAAAAATTGTGTTTTTGAAGCGAAGCTTTTTACGTCTCGTTCTGTGATTTGTTTGAATGAAATCTGAAAAACTTTCGACAGATTTTTTGTAAGAAATTGATGGTTTATTCATTGACTGCGTTTATTACAACAAGAAAATCGAATACTTAAATATTAAACATTAAAAATATTTTTCGGCCCCCGTGGGGATTGAACTCGTACCGAATGATTAGGAGTTCTATACGCTATCCACCAGGCCACCAAGCTGTGTTAGAAGGAGCTGTTGATTTAACTTTTAGTACAACGGAATCTGTGCTGCAGTAGATCAATAGATAGAGGATTGAGTATTGGCTAGTCTAGAACAACTAACAAAAATTTGCTTCTACCTACCACAAGATGTTATCAACATCGGTGCATTTTTTTTGTCCTTGATGTGAATGCGCGAAGGAAAACACCGATACTGGTGACATCTTGTAGCACTGGTGACATCTTCAAGCAAATTCACCAGCTATTAATAAGTTATGCTGCTTTGCAGCAACATAGATGCTGTTTTACTTAACATTGAATCGTCAACTCTGCGTAACAAATTCTTTATTTATTGGTGGATAGTGCAATGAACTCTTATCTTATGAATCAGTGGGTACGGGTTCGATCCCCACGGCAGTTTAAGAAATGTTCTTTAATAATTTGATATTAAATGTTTTTGTTGTGATGGTCTCCATCAAAAAAGAAACATAAATTCTAATATAAGAAAGCAGTGTCGGAGTAACGAAATGCAATAAAATTTACTGGTGTGAATATTAACGTGTGCTTTTGAATTTACTTTTTGTTATATTAAATTTTTGAATTTAAAAGTTTATTTATTAAAAATAAAAAAACGTTTATGCTATTAAATCTATGTAACTGCCAAAAATCTTCGCTTTTCTCGTGTATCCAACGATGCACCTGTGTTTTTTTTTTTTATTATAATCGTGGAAAATTGGAACAATCATTGCTTCAATAATACAGATCATAGTTTTTTCGCAATGACACCTGTTTTTGATTTTGCAACCAACATTTTATTGTATATGTGCCATAAGCCTTTAGTTGCTTTTAAAAATGAAGAATCTATCTTTATTTATATCTATACTATTGTATAAAATTAAAGTGCACATTTTTGTTTCAAGGTAAGCTCCAAAAGTACTGAGTAGATTTTTAGGAAATAAGTTTTAAAAATTTCATATTTTTGCAACAACACAGCAAAGGGGTATTTTGCTTTGCTATTAATCGTTTTCCTTTCACGTGTTTGTATTACAAGAATTTCAATAAACTCTATGTTATTCATATTCTTCTCTTTTTCGGCTCAGCTAGCACAGCACAACATAAAAAATAGATGAGCCTTGCGCAAGGCGAAAAGAGAGATACATATATATAACTGCAATGCCAAAAAACAAAACAAAAGAAAAAATGTTTTTTTATTTCGTTTGACATGCATTGTCTTAAGGGCTGATGTCACACGCTGATCATTTGAACGGCGCTCAAAAGTTTTTGTTGTTGCTTTCAATAGAAACTGCCAAAAAATATTAAAAGTGAGAGCAAATTAACACATTGTAGATTGACTGAATACCTTTAGCGTGCTTAGGATTTTTTAATATAAAGATTTTTTTCTTAGTTAATGAACCGGTACTAATAAAATATAAAATAATTTATAAAATAATACTCAAGCAGATTTTGTGCAATAAGCCAAACGACATTGCACCCATACTAAAAAAAGAAGTGTTCCTGACAGTATTCAAATTTTGAAGAGAATGCAAAACTATTATATTTTATTCAGAACTTTATATAAAAACAAATCATCAAACTTTGGTAGTTGAC
Source organism: Coremacera marginata (assembly GCA_914767935.1). Lineage (NCBI taxonomy): Eukaryota > Metazoa > Arthropoda > Insecta > Diptera > Sciomyzidae > Coremacera > Coremacera marginata. Next base: position 67,160,471 of record OU612045.1, read on the forward strand.
GAAAAATTGTACTGCATTTTTTTTTTTTTGTTATTAGTAATCCAAAATTTTTATGTTTTGAATCGTCTCCTTTTTTGTTAGTGTTCGATATAATTATCACAGTATCATGAAACACTCAGAAATATATCAAATAACTTATAATGTTGCTTATTCAAGATTTTAGATTAATATTGATTTCTAAAAGACTCCAACAAGTATTGAGGCATCTTGATATAAACGTTATTTAACGGACGTCATCAATTGAAGAACTTTTGCCCAAACTTTTCACTTCAAAACTATTATTCCGCATGCAAGTTGATTAGAATCAATTCATCAATGAATAGCAAAGGAACTTTGTGCATGTGATAACGCCCAACATAAGTTTCTGAAACAGTTGCGATTCCTTTCAAATTATCTTCGATTCAAAAGCAAAAATCAATCTCTGCCACGTAGGATGAAGCTGAGGAATTTTGTCAAACACTAATGAGTGTTTCATGAGTGCCAATTGAAATTTCGAAGTGAATATTGGGTGGTCGCAATCATATGAAGACTATAGAAACTGTTCTGTGTATAAAAAGATAGGATAAAAATTGGTTACACTGACTTGGATTGGAATTTATCACTTTACTTCAAAAAAAATTGTTAAATATTTGCAAGAAGTTAAGAGAAATGTAATTGTGCTTAGCATGGATAAAACTTCTTCGAGATATTACCTGTTAGTAAATTGTTCTATTTTCTATAAGGCATTTGTGATGCATAAGAGCAGCTTTAAAATTCCATTACTAATTTTCGAAAAACTTGAAGTCTATGGAAAGCTTTTAATATTTAAGTCACACACTAGCTTATCTAACAAATCAAAACTGAAAATTTATTCATTTTAAATAAAACAGCTAATTAAAACAAGATTTATTTATATCCTGCCTAGCTGTTACAAGTGTTTTTATTTCCAATTTCTGAAAGAACACACATCAAACGATATATAAAATAAATAAAATTAATATTCACCTTTTTTATTTTTCACATAACTTCACATTAAAAGCACTAACATATTTAAAAAAAAAAACTATATAATATATTCCATTAATTAGCACATTCTCTTTCTCTTCTTTTAGACAATTTAATTAAAACGAGAAGTATTCTCAAGGATAATTTAGCCAATAAATTCAAAAGCAGAAGGTAAATATTGACCATTAACGATTGCTTCACAAATCTTGCTTGCATACTCACATATTTGTTTACACATCTACACATATAAATTTACATCTATTTGCTTTTATTTGCTCAATTTTGCTCTTAGTCTTAATCTTAATTTGAATATTTACACAAAGAGTTAAGATAAATACTTTGGTTAGGTTGTTTTAGCTTCTTCTATGGATTTTCTTCATATTGACTATGTAATTATAATTAAATAGAATAGTTGTATTATATCCCGTTGGAAAAGTAATTGAAGATGGTGTTTAAAATAAGTAGCTGCTTATTTTGGTTTGCTCTTATTGATAGAAAATATATTGTTGAAGTTAAATTAATCTCTATTCTATGTGTATGTATCACCGTAAAGGAATTCTAACCATGAACTTTTATGAGGATAAACAAAATATTACTCCACCTCTCAAATATGAAGACGTATCCGTTGTATTGAATAAAAGGCATTTAAGTTATATTTTTACCTGATAACTTAATCCAAATCACACATAAATAAACTTGATTTTATAGGTACTTTTCATAAAAATATTTCGGAGTAAAAATTCTAGTTTAAAAGCATTTTTCACTGTTTTTAAAATATAAGCTCAGTTTTAAAAATATGACAGCAATACATTCTTAAGCCAACTGTTAATATATTTTTCAGTTTTATAATAGAATTCCTTGGAAAGATTTTTTATAAATTAAGGCGGGACATGACATTCGCGGCAGAGAAAACAGACCTTTTTTTAAAAATTCATAACTCAGTCAAAAACAAACATTTTACCAAAATTTTATTGTAAAATATTATTGTCGAGAATTGAACAAATTACACGAAAAAAAATTCAAAAAAATATATTTTTCACTCCAACATGGTTTTATAGAGCTCCAGACTGGCGGCAGAGAAAAAAACGGGGCCTCGTGGTTGCAGCGCTGGGAGTTGCAAAAATTGTCCGATCCGGAAAAAAATGACTTTTTCAAATCTTAACAAAATTGGTTATCGTATGACACGAGCTTTTTTTTAAATTTTTTTTCAATTTTTGATGATGTTCCAAATTTGAAAGTGTGTTTTTCCGAAAAAAATATTGACTTTAAAAATTCTTAAAAAATCAAAAAAAAATTTAAAAAAAAAGCTCGTGTCATACGATAGCGAATCAAGTTTAAAAAAATACAAAAAAAAAATTTCGTCGAAAAATGAACCCGCTAGTGCCGCAAGCAGTACGAAAAACATGGTTTCGAGATAAACGCGTTCAAAGTTTGTGAACAAAGAAAAAAAAGGTTACCTTCAATCTGCCATGCCTGCTTCGTACTGTATGCCTTGGTTATCTTGTGTTGTGCAATTCGAGCAATTCGGGCTTCACCCTTCACCCTTCAATTAGGTACGAAATAACAACCACCAAAAGTCAGGTAGCAAGTAAAACAAGTATATACCAGCTGCCGTACGTAGGTAGCGCAAAAAATTAAAATTAAAAATGCGCTCTCACTAATCCGGCTGTAACTTTTGAACCCGTAAAAATTTTTCCATGAAATTCTTAGAATCTTAAGAATATTTACTAAAATACAAAATTATTAAAAAAAGTCGATTTCAAAAAACTGCCAATGTCATGTAACCCCTTACGAGAATACTTTTTACACGACACCTGTAACTTTATTGAAACCCTGATAATCACTTTTTTCAAAAAGTGGGTTTATTCAAAATAATAGTAATAGTGAAGATATACTACTTAATTTATTTAACATTAATTTAAATTTAACTTATCAAAATACGTACTGATGATTGAATTTATTGATTTCTTCTACAAAGTGTTTTAATAAAAATTAAAGTCATGATAAAGAACTCGTGTACCGGTCCAAAATGTGTAAAGCAGTTTTGTATTGCTTTTAAAGAATTCAAGAAACCGTTCTTTCGGAATAAGTATGTAAAATATGAGCTACTCAGAACACGTTAGAACGTTATTCTATTTTTGGAAGTTTTGAGAAAATGGAATATTTAAAAAAAATCTTATAAGAAATTCTAAGTAAAAAGAACTTAGGTTTGCGTAAAAAAATATCATACCGAAAAAAGTTAAATATATAATACCCAAAAATGATGACGAATATTGCAAACTAGTAAAAAAAATGTGTACTTTTCCACTTGTCCTCTGAAAATTTTTTAAAATAGAAATCTAATGTGAGATATTTTTTAGAATGTTTTGATGAAGTGCATTTAGTTCTAGAAGTCAAATTAAAACCAAAACTTTTGCTCGAAACAGTTAAAAGAAGCACTTTTGTAATAAAGAATAATCTCTTATATATTATATGAAATTTAAACTTTGATATTCAAAAAAACTTTTTATATATTTTTTTCTAATGTGTATTAAACGTTCTTTTATGTTTTCTTTTAATAAAAAAAATAATCTTTTAAAAACTTAAATTTTCGTATTACTAATCAGTTTCAGTTTCAGCCGAATATTATAAACTGGTCGAATATTCGATTTTGGTCAAACCCTAGTTGTGTGTTAATATCTATATAAAAATTATCTAATCTTATTATACGCTATTTTTATCATTGCTACCATAAGAAAGGTCATAATTTGCACATGCAAGCTAGCAAGCCACATTCTTTGACAATTTGACAATAACAAAATATTGCATTTTTATTATTGCACGTAAGCTAATAGTTTCTAACCCGGACTCAAAAATAGGTTACATTTTCCTCTTCACTTCTATGTACTTAACGCAATTTCCCTAAAAAATTAACTTACGCCACTTGTGCTCTGAGTGGCTCCACTATATTTCTATACTATTATAAAAAATTGAAGCGGAAATTTTTGTTTCCAGGTAAACTTTAAAAGTACTGGGTCGATTTTTATGAAATAAGTCTTAAAACGTCATATTTATGCTACAGCACAGCAAAGGTGAACTTTTATTTCGAAATTTTTATAAAAAGTATGTTTAATTAAAGTGTTGAGTTTTCAAAGAAATCATCCCTGATGCAACGAATTGCTTGATCGTTTTCTTTCCACGTGTTTGTTTTGCGACAATTTCAATAATCTCCATGTTGTTCTCTACTCTTCCCTTTTTTTCCAGCACAGCACAGTTTATACTGAGAGATTTACATAAACTCTTTGTTTTGTTTTTGAAAATGTGGAACTCATTATCGACGGTTAGTTATTTTTATACCCAAGGTAGGAGATTTTTCCTAGAAACTGTCGGAGCAATGCTATCTCGAATTACAAATTTTCTATCAATAGCAGGTGTAGGGGAACAGGGGGCGACGTGTCTGACCGTCTCAACCTGGCGAGGCCAGCATTGTCCATGTCGAAATCGTCTCAAGTCAACTCAAATCTCCACGTGGTGTTCCCTGGGCAACGGCAAACTGGCATCCGTCAGTTTGACGGCTAATTTGAGCGGCGAGTCACTCCATAGACCTTAACATGGAATGTGCGCAGGGTTTGGGTCCCGCCACATTACTACTGCCCAATGAAAACTAAACCAGCCTCGGATAAGAACCCCAATTACGTTGACGACCACCGCAAACGAAAAACGGACAATGATTTACGGATATGCACCTTGAATGTCCGAACCCTTTATAGGGAAGGTGCCATTATCCAACTGGAGGAAGCCCTCAAAACAATAAAGGCCGACATCACCGCCATCCAGGAAATGCGCTGGAAAGGGCAAGGCTGCTCTAACCAAGCACACTGTGATATCTACTACAGCTGCCATGCGGAGAGGCGCGAATTTGGATGTGGATTCGTTGCTAGCCGCAAACTACGCCACCTTGTTTCCCGGTTCACACCTGTGAACGAAAGATTGGCCACGATCCGCATCAAGGCAAAATTTTTCTCCATCAGCCTTATTTGCGCGCACGCCCCGATGGAGAAAAAGGACGAAGCCGTCAAAGACTCTTTCTACGCTAGTCTTGAGGACGTATACGACCACCTTCCAGTCCATGACGTGAAAATAGTTCTCGGGGATTTTAATGCGAAAGTCAGAAGGGAAGGCATCTTTGGCCTCACTGTCGGTCAGTTCAGTCTTCATGAGACCTCCACGAACAACGGTCTAAGACTGATCGACTTCGCTGCGGCGCGAAACATGGTAGTTAGTAGCACCAGATTTAAGCACCTCGACATCCACAAGGCCACCTGGCTGTCCCCGGATCAAAAACGCGACCCCAAATTGATCATGTTGTAATCGACGGAAGGCATGCCTCTATGTTCTAGATGTGCGTACATTTCGGGGGGCCAACATTGACTCCGACCATTATCGAAGCCTACTCCGCTCAACTCTCGGTTAAGCTCAACCAACCAACCTCTGGACCCGACGACGCCGGCGGACTTTGGGCGCATATATCCCACTCCATGCGCGCTGCCGCTGAAGAAGTCATTGGTTTTCGGCGGCCGCAACCTCGGAACCAATGATACGATCAGGAGTGTCCATCGCGACAGCAATAAAACATGCCGCATATAGAACAACGCTGCAGTCAGCTGCAACGCGAGCCGTGCGAGAAAACTACCGCGAAAAGAGGAAGGAAGAGAGGCGCCCTTTCAGACGCAAGAAAAGAGAGCAGGAAAAGCGTGAGCGTGAGGAACTAGAGGTATACCAGGGCAAGAAGGATGCACGAAAATTCTATCAACAAGTTAAGCGTCTAACCCAAGGTTTCAAGCCCGGAGCATCCACATGTAGTGACGAAAATGGAGATCTGAATACGGATACGCAGTGTGTGCTGAGATTGTGGAGACTGCACTTCTCCAATTTACTTACTGGCGACGATTCTACCAATGCCGCCCATGGAGATCGCAGTTCAGAGCCACCAATCAACGATGACGGAGTGGAAGTACCACCACCTAGCTATGAAGAGGTTCGAGTTGCTATCCAACGACTCAAAAACAATAAAGCAGCGGGTGCTGACGGCCTGTCAGCTGAATTGTTTAAAACCGGCGGCGATGAATTGATAAGGCGCATGCATCAGCTATTCAGCAAAATATGGCTAGCAGAAAGCATGCACGACGATTGGAACCTCAGTGTACTGTGTCCTATACTTAAGAAAGAAGACCCTAAAATCTGCGCTAGTTATAGAGGTATCAGTCTTATTTCCATCGCATATAAGGTTCTCTCAAGCGTACTGTGTGAAAGATTAAAGCCGATTACAAAAACACTGATTGGACCTTATCAGTGTGGCTTTCGACCTGGTAAGTCCACCATAGACCAGATTTTCACGCTACGACAAATCCTCGTTGAATCAGAATGACGTTGAGCAACACACGCAGCTCCGTCAAGGTAGGAAATGACCTCTCCGAAACCTTCAATACCGAAAGAGGTTTCAGGCAAGGCGATCCACTATTTTGCGATCTCTTTAACATCATCATGGAGGGGATCGTACGAAAGGCCGGTGTGCATCGTAATGGCACCATTTTCTACAAAGGCGTCCAGCTCCTTGCGTACGCTGATGATATTGATATTGTCGGCAGAACCAAGAGAGATGTTACCGCTGCTTTCGCCGCTATAGAAAAGGAATCAGCCAAAGTGGGTTTGACGATAAATGAGGGCAAAACAAAATATATGCTGTCTACAAACAAGGGAGCTCGGCGTTTAGACTCCCACGTTTCATCCGGCAGCTATAACTTTGAAGTAGTCAAGGAGTTCGTTTACCTTGGCACCGCCATTAATACCAAAAACGAAATCAGCCTGGAGATAAAGCGAAGAACAATAATTGCTAATAGGTGCTACTACGGGCTCAGTAAGCAACTAAGTTCCAGAGCCCTCTCTCGATCGACAAAACTAACACTCTACAAGACGCTCGTTCTACCTGTGCTGCTTTATGGCGCTGAGGCATGGGTAGTTTCGCAAACTGACGCAGCCACTCTGCGGGTGTTCGAGAGAAAAGTTCTTCGCAAAATCTTCGGTCTTGTTCGAGTCGGCGATGACTATCGCATCCGAATGAACCACGAGCTGTATGAGCTCTACGATGACATTGACGTAGTTTGGCGTATAACTGTGCAGCGACTACGCTGGCTGGGTCATGTCCATCGTATGAACGACGAAGCTCCAGAGAAAAAGGTGCTCGAGGCGAGGGTCGCTGGTCAACGACGACGAGGGAGACCATGCCTCCGATGGATGGACCAGGCTGAGGAAGCCCTAACCGCACTTGGTGTATCCGATTGGAGAAGGCGCGCGCAAAGCAGAGGCGCCTGGCGAGAGCTGATGAGGTCGGCTGAAACCCGGACACGGGTTGTTACGACCACCTAAGTAGTAGTAGTAGCAGGTGTAGTTGGCTAATTGGTCTGGAAAGTTTTTACATTTTTTATATATAAAATTTTTTTAAAATGATAATAGCACAAATTTTTTATTTCAAATTTTAAAATTTATTACCTTGAAAATGTGGCGTTTTAACGTCAAAAATTCTTGACGCACCTCGAAAAGAATTTGTAGCTCTATGTTCTGTTAACACAAAAAAAAATTTTTTAGCTCATACCAATCTTGAGATATAATCGTTTCTGTGAAAGCATTTTCATGGATAGAAAAATACCGAACCGTCGTTATTAGGTTACACATTTACAGAAGACTTCTGTATATAGAGATTGATTCTTCTTTCCAAGTTTTTTGCGAATAAAATTTTGTTTTGAAAGAGTCATTTTTTACTGGATAAAAGCATCCTGTATGTTGACCAGAGATAAGAAACCGAAAGGCCAAGTTTTATCCAGGCATGGTTTCCGCGTGATGTTTTAACAGACAGATAAACAGACATACTGATAGACAGAATTGGGATTTTTCAAATTCAAAATGAAAGAAGTTCAATAAAATAGTTCATGTACAGATTTTGACGTAGAATTTCGTCTTACAGCGCGGTTTGTATGGGGGTATTTTCACAAATTTTTTTGTGTAAATACTAACGTTTTTTGAGGGACACTTTAGGTATACATAATGTGACCAACTAAAAAAAGAAAAGAAATTTCGGAATGATATACAAGTATGATATTTCTATTCGTCAATTTGACAATTTTTATTTTTTAAGGCAGTATTCTAGTGTAGAATTTTGAAAAATCTTTTTTTTTTTTGCACATTTTGGAATTCAATTCCAATTCCTTGGAATTAGGAATATAAAAGGCTATATAAAATCCTGAAAATAATTTAAAAAAAAATTATTTTTATTAAGAATTTTTTACCTACAATAAGTTGTATAAATTTTAAAAAAATAATAACTCCATGTATCTAAAAAAAATTATTGAGAAAAGTTGCTTTTTTATGGTTGTTACACGTATATTATACATTAAGAAAAAAAAACAAAAACATCCATGCTGATTTGCTTAAGTTTCTTATTTTCTTTAATTTTTCATTATTTGCATTTCATGATAAAAGCCATCATTGTTGCCTACTTTTTAGTGACAAGTGATTCGACTAATTCAGCACCATACATGGGCATTTTTCATTACCATTAATTGCCCATTACCACTATCCACCCAGTGGTAATGCAAATTAAAATTGCATTACCAATAATATGTAATGCTAATGGAAGATAAAATGCCATTACCATTAATATGTAATGGTAATGGAAAAAATTGCATTACCATTAATATGTAATGGTAATGGAAGAAAAAATTGCATAACAACTAAAATTTAGTGGTCAAGAAAAATTTTAATGATAATGGAAAAAATTTGCATTACCACAAAATTTTTAATGGTAATGAAAAATATTTGCAAAATTTAGTGGTATACCATTAAAATTAAGTGGTAATGAAAAATTTTAATTCAAATTTTTTTTTTCCATTACCATAACATATTAATGGTAATGCAATTTTTTCCATTACCATTACAAATTAATGGTAATAAAATTATTTTTCCATTACCATTGCATATTAATAGTAGCGCAATTTTTTCCGCATTATCATTACATATTAGTAGTAATGGAAATTTAATTTGCATCCACCTCTAGATGCACACACCACTAGATGAATAGTGGTAATGACATTTTTAATGCACTTTTAATTCAATGCATTATGACCATCTCTTTTCAGCACCAATTCGCAAATGAGCTGTCCACACCGACCTCACTACAAATGTCAAAGAAAGTCGGCTTAATGAGGTCAGTATCGCCAGCTCTTGTTGTGAAGTGTTTCTGAATTAGTTGCAATTTTGAGCACAGCCTTATTGCGTTGTACTGCACAATTGACATTATTGGTATGTCGTGTTTACATGAAGGGAAAATTCACCATCGCGCAAAAAATTTTAAATCATTTAGGTTGACAAAAAATTAATTTTCGCCAAAATAAATAAAAAAGTCCCGAATAAAAAATTTACCGCGGAAAAGAAAATAGCCAATTTTGTCTTTAAATAGCCAAAACAGCAACACTTATCGTTTTATGAATTCTCAGAGCTTTACAAGCAATGCATACGTATATAAATGCTTGCATCGCTAAGAAGCTTTCAGTCTGCTGGCAGACTCCAATCTGTTAAGGTGGCGTCGCTTTGTCCGCCTGATGCCTGAGAAAATAAGACGTTGTAATACGAAAAAGCGATGCATAGTTCATTATATTAGTTAATATTTGGTATTTAAAAAACACAGCGCTACAACATATAAATCAAGAATCGTTTTACGAATATTGTTCAGTAACTGCTTGTACCATTGTAATTAATACGTATGTATGAAATATTTGCATACATATATTCCTATCGCTTTTGTAGTTTATTGTTTTTGTTAATCTTCAGCAAGATTAATACAATAAATAATACATAAATAATACAAAAAATTATATAACTACTATGCAGGCTTACATACACGGAGACTGGAGACTGGCATGGAAGTTATGCTATTAAAAACTTTATTTCTTTTTAAAATATTATAAATTCAAATTATTTATTGATTTTATATATTTTATATATATTACATATTAAAAATATATTTTGTTTGTTAAATTTAAATTTTTAACAAAATTTAAAATATATAAAAGTTCTTAACTGCAGGAAAAATAATAAATTAATATTATTCCGAAATATTTATTTCAATTTATTTATTTAAATTGTAACCAACATAAAAATGAACAAGAACAACAAATTCATCAACAAATATATCAAACAAATATTCTGTTCACACATACGATACTATCGAAAATGTGTCTTTTTTTTCTTTTACAGTTTTATATATCTATAATAAGTATGTATAGATTACTTAATTAAAAAACTGAAATTAAAAGAGAGTGAGAAAAATTGGATGCCGACACCTAAAATTAAGAACCCAAAAGATGTGTTATTTTTAGTATTGCAGAGCTAAATGACGTCAATAAATATAATTTTATGAGTTCTTACCAAAGTGCGTAAATAACACCTATTTCAATGATTTTTTCGAAGAAGATAATTTGAAAATTCTTTGATATTGAAACAATTAGGCAATTCACAAGTTTTCTCCCTTATTTGTGATGCGATTTTGGTTGTATTATTTGCTTATAGTGGTTGTATGATGTGAATAAAATTGGTTTGATCGAACCGGAAGTACACCTGCCTCCCATACAAAGTGATGTACAAACAATTTATTTGCATGGGAGGTAGGCGAACTTCAGATCCGATCACGCCAATTTTATACACATTATACAAGCACTATAAATAAGAAATACAATCGAACCTCCAAAACAATCGCTTCACTAATAAGGGAAAAAAATGACAAAACCTTTCATTTACGGCATACAACACACAACTTTACAACACTTTGTGAAGTGCCTAAACGTTTTCGCATTGTTTTAACTTTGCTACCTGAATAGAATATAAGAATCTATCATATACTACAATATTTTTTATTCATTTCACTCTTGTACTAATTTGCAGCAGTACAGAAATTTATTTAACATTCCTAAGTTTATTACACATTTTCTCAACTTTTCTTTATTTTCTAAATAAACTTTACCAAAGCCACATTTTATTTTGATCTATTTATACCAAGGACCCTTCAGGGACTTTAATTTTCTAAAACACGCATTAATTTTCGCTCTTACCACAAAAGATATATTTACTACGTTGACTCGTTATTACATAAACGCATTTACTTTAACTGTCTGCATATAATAATTGATGTTTGTCATAAAAATTTGTTGTAAGAATAATAAATAAGTCGAAAAATACAAAACATTGCTATATATCTTGACGCGCTACGCAGCCCTATACGAACAGAATTTCAAATTCTTTTGTAGTAAGCCTTTATGGGGGTTTGACATAAGCTTGTTTGTTGGATACATCTATACATGGATGTTGCGAGGAGGGGATGGAATGAAGGAGGGCAGCTGACCCTCTAAGCATCTGGAAAATTAAGTCCATAAAGTAATATTGTAAAATGCTCTTAAAGAGTTACAATTTATTAACAACACCGGTCTCGTATAATAATGGTCTTTGAAGACTGCTCTTTAGCTTGAATTTAATATTTTCCCAGTTTACAAATCAAACTATTTTTAAGCTTTAAAGTCAACCTTTGCCAAGAAATAACTATATCTAGTAAAATAAAACGTATACGAATTCTAAATTCATCCAACTTAATGAAAAAAATCATATGAATACAAAGAAACGAGCAGAAAAAATAGTGTTAAAGTACCAACTAGGAATGGATAATCGAGTAGTCGATTAGTCGATTTTTTCACAAAATTTTTCGTCTTTTTAAAGTTGATTAATGATTTCAGTTTTTACTTGAAAATCGATTTTTTCGTATCGACTTTAGGTTTTTGTGAAATTGCTTTTGATCACAAATGTGCTAAAAAATAGCTTAAAACAAATGTCATCAAAGTAATAACATAATGTTATCAATTTATATGTGAATGTTTAAAAAAATCTCAAATTTTATATGAAAAAATACAAATTGAAAATAATAGCATTGTGCTCAATTTTAAAACATGCCGATTTTTTTCAGTGCATGAATTAAAAATTGATATATTAATAGTTTTACTTCCCGGGCTAGCTTATTTTTGAATTTAAATAGGATTCCAGTTGCAGATATTTTTGATCTAAGCAAACTAATATGATCACCCCAAGAGAGGTTGCTCGACAATTGTAAACCAAAATATTTCATTGTATCCGACTACTTAATTTCTTTCTCCTCAATATGCACACTAAGCGTATCCTCCTCTGTATACTTGCACGGTTTAAAATTTATAAACTTAGGTTTATTCGAATTCAGCACTAATCTATTCAGTCGGGCACATTCAGAAATTAAAGCTGCATCATACTAAATTTGAGTTCTTAAAACTGGGGGATGCTTGAAAGGATAAAATAGAGAAATATCATTCGCAAACATAACAATATGAACAAATTCAAATTTTTAATATCTTTTATATATATTTTTAATAACAAGGGGCCAAGCACGCTGCCCTGAGGAACTCTGCAATTTACAGAATCAAAGTACTTTTGACGTCACCAATTTGAACATACTGCTTCTTATTTGAAAAAAAAACTTTTAAAAAATTGCATTTCCTTGTTGCTAACACCAAAAACACTAAGCATTTGCAGCAAGATTTCATGATCAACTAAATCAAATGCCTTACTAAATTCGTAGAACATTCCTGAAACCGCAGAATGCCCCCTATCGCAGCGATCACGTATAAATTTTTACTACACTTACGATAGCCTCTTCTATACTGGAGCCTTTATTGAGGTATGCGGGCTTAGAAAGTGCCGGAAGTATCGCGCATACCAGTTCTTATTCGTACTATAGTAGGATTAAGGGCATATAATGAAATTATTTTGTCTAATTTATCCAAAAAATGCACAACATTTCGTTTTTGAGATCTGCACGAAGAGCATAATGCAGGGAGTTTCGGACTTTCCACCGATTTTAATATCGTGAACAGGTATTAAGATAGCGTTACAAGTCTACATTATAAACATTATTCACTGTATACTTCAATTCATTGTTTATGTAGACGACGTACCGCCATAACCACCCTCCCTACGACTTTACACGCTATTAAACCCTGGATTTTATAAATGTCTGTCTGTATTTTTACAAGCAAATCAAGCTTCTTGAACTGTTATAATATCTGGAAGTCTTGGAAGCTTGCTTAACCACTCGAAATTTGTTAAATTTCGATGGGGATGAAACGCTTCTTATGTTAACATAGTTGCAACAATATTAATAAATTTATAAGATCTATTTTTCAAATAGTTTTCATAATGATTAAGGTCTTCAAAGTATTGATTTTGATTCATTCTTAGATAAAAAAAAAAAAAAATAAAATAATAATAGCCTTAAATAAAGTAATATGAAGTAATAATAATTCTGGGAATCACTGTTATTCTTCGCCGCTTTCGACGCTTTCGACGACGTTCTAAATCGGCCTGTAAAATTCTTAGTGGAAGCAATTAGTAGCTTGTCAACAACATCCAATCGTTTTATCTTTCTTGCTGCTGAACTTAGAGCGTAATAAATAAAAAGCTGAGTTAGAAATTTGATGGTTGAATTTGATGTAATTTTAATTTTAAATGTAAAAGGTTAAATTTGAAGTGTAATAAATAAGTTGCCATAGCCATCTCAAAACAAAACAAAATCAGCTGTTGTTTTAAAAGCTATTTTTTGAAACTTAAATGTTTTTTACTTTTGTACACAAATATGTTTTTAAGAAAAATAATGCCCTTTTCGAAATTTATGATATTGAATTAATATAATTTAAAAAAGAACCCATACAAGTTTGGCGAAATTTTTTTTTCAGGTAACTAAAAAATACTCAAATGAACGGTAATAAGTGGACTTTTTTTAAAAACTGGAGTCTCTGTTTCGTTTGTAATTGGCCATTGCAGTATCTCATCTCAAAATTCTATATATTTTGTTGGTGTTTATAGTTTAATTTTTGCAAAATTTGCAATTTTTAACCTGTTAATATACTTTAGTATACTTTGCTATTATAAGCTCAATATTCTTGGTTTGGTAAGTTACTGCAAGTGCCTTTTATTCTAGAAAGAACGAAAATTTCACAATGACACTGTCTATATAATTTCTTGCGATTACTTCAGCAGGTTTTTTAGGATCATAAGAAACTCATAATAAGCCGATCCTTGAAAATTAATTTTTTTAATCTTAACACCTTTTCCATAACTTCTTTCTGATAAAGGTTTCGATTTGAAATTTAGTTGAGTATATTTCTTCAAATGAATAATATTTTCTGTGTTTAATTTTTTAACGTTAAATTCAATAATGTTACTGGACTGTACCATAAGATGAACACACGATCTTAACGTCTATTTTTTTTAACGACTGAAAAATTTCTGTTACAATCATTAAGAGTGGCCGCGTACTGGAAAATATTGATGGATAATCATATTTCCTTGCACAGAGAATGTCATCAAAAATCGTATAACAATATTGTTCTTATTTTGTTTTCCTTTGTGGTTTACACGAGGTAAACCTTTTATTTAAGCTGTTTCTATAACAACGTGCTTATATTCATCGGTATTTCTCACTCCTCTTATTTTTTAAAAATCTCATTTTTAGCTTCAGAACTCATTGTGGAAGCGTAACGGTACGTCATTACTAGCTTCAGACATCGCAAAGACTGACAAATACCATAATATGTTTGTTGTTTAAAAAAAAGACAGAATTAACTATAAATACGAAAGGGGCACATCTATAAGAGTTGTAACCTTTTCGAAATAATTTTTGTACACGCCATGACGTCGACAGCTACCATACAAATACCATAGATGTTAGCTTTTCGACAAATACCATAGATGTTAGCTTTTCGCATATAATAGTTAGAGGGAAGCATTTAGAATTCGTTGATTTGAGAAAACGTATTTGTCAAAAAATGCAAGATGTGCCCTTTTTGAAATTGCATATTCAATTGTATTAAGCGCATCTTCATTTAAGTGAATATTGAAATTACCGCCAAGTATGAGCGGAAGTTCGTGATAATTCCAGGACAAAAGTTACGCAAAATAAATAAAAATCTAATAACAATAAATATTTTTAAAAAATGCAGTTCGCCAAAACAAGCAACAAAATTAAAAAAAAAAAATTAAAGGTGTGTGTAAAAGTGAGAGAAATACAAGCGCAAAAAGCATTTTTTATGCCACTTTTATTTAAGCTATTTCCATATGACTACACACAAAGCATTTTCAGCTATAATCTAAATCGTTTAAGCTAAAGTGTTTACTATAAACTCCACCTTATAATATATTTTATTTTTCTTAATATAACTTAAATCTCTGTTAAAGATCAATTAGGTGTTTTTTTACTCACTTACAACAACTGAAATAATAACAACGATTTTGTACAGTTTTTAACAGAAGTTTTAATGTTTAAAATTGTTCGATTTATAAAATCTATTTCTTGGATTTATAATTAAACAAGGATTTATATTATCAGTTGTAATGTGCAGACACTTAATAAGCAGCGGCTACAATGCAAACACAAAAAAAAAATTTCTGTGCTGTGCTAGCTGAGCATAAAGAGAAAAGAGTAGAGAGCAACGTGGGGTTTATTGAAACTCTCTCAGCACAAACCCATAAAAAGAAAACGACCAAGCAAAGCGTGGCATCGGCGATGATTTCATACAATTCTGCACATTTTAATTAAATATACTTACTGTTAAAATTTCGAAAAGAAAATGTGCTGCAGCACAAAAATAATATTCTAAAACTTATTTCAGAAAAATCGGCCCAGTACTTTTGGAGTTTTACAAAAATTTGCAATTCAATTTTATATAATAGCAAATTGCTGCTGAGTGTATTTTGTTGGTATTTCTTTGTTGTTGGTATTTTGCTTAGCGTAGTTGCGCGGCTGAGAGCCGAGCACCACAACTATCACTAGACGATTGACAGAAAACGTAACGCATGAGTTTTTGTTGCACGCTAGATTTCACTCGCTATATAAAATCGATTTTAAAGAAGTAAACTCCAAAAAAAATGCTCTCCCCGCTGGCTGTTATTCTTGCTACGCCCATGCTTCTATCTGTCTGTCAACTTCCAGACTGTCTGTCAACATTTTATGACGAGTTTTATTATCGACAAAAGTTTCAAGAGATCAGTTGCAAAGTTGTGAATTTGCAGGTCACCAGTTTTGATTAATAAAAAGAAAAGAAAAACACAATTTAACTAAGCAACATTTATGAATTTTTACCTACCACAAAAAATTATCCATTCAGTAATTTATGTAAATGTTCTTTTAGCCTGTATTGTGGCAATTTTTTTGCAAAAAAACTTCGGTTATTTAAGACAAATGCTTATATGTATGTATATAGCCAGTATTTAGATTTGCCTCAAGGCATTGTCTTTGTCATAATACTACAAAGAATGCAAAAACTTTCCAGAAATGGATAAGAAAACGTTGTGTGTCTCGCACAAAAGTAAGATTAGAGCATAAAATAGGCCTTTTACCTGCACATTCATAGATATATTTAAGTGCCCACCATGAGTGAATAGCTATTGTTTACGAGACTGTAGTGAGTGTATGTATTTGTAGTCACATACATTGTGCGTTTGACTGGCTGGCAAAAACGTGTTTTAAGCAAAAATTTTCTCCTATTGTACAACAACATGGACATTTTTGCGCTCTACTAAACGAATTAAATGAAAAAAAGTTTGGATGTCTCTACGGGAAAAGGGGGAACTATAAACCCATAAGCAAACTATAAGCAAGAGACTCACAGTCATAATCATGCTACGCAATTGTCACTAGAAACCGCTAGAGACAGCAACCAACCAGCTGGAAGTTTGCAGAACTATTTCTGACATAGATATAAAAACATGGATTTCAGTGGATGGCGTTGAAGTGTCAACAAAACAATAGGAAATATTAAGAAAAGGGTGTCATCCAAGCTTAGTTTTCTCTGCAAAGTTTAGCTGCACAACGACTCATGTATTCGTGTATGTGTTGGTTATATCTCTTATTTGTTCCTGTTTTATTTTTGGAAGCTTTCATTTATTCGCTGTAATTCAAACAATGGTTGTCTACGCAGCAGACTATATAAAGCTTCAATTTAAAAACATTTCCAGGACATGTGCTCAATGTACCATGGGAATCAAGTCTGCCTGCCAATTGACAACCACCAGTCATAAAAACAATGACGTTTCCCTCAATTTCCACATCCATAATAATCACAATAATCCATTTATTTTCATATTACAACAAAGAATGGCCAACCACAATTTACAATGGCATACATCAGGCAACCATTTGGCACACCCAAGTCCACCATCATTGTTGTACATCTCAAAAATCCATTGTCGTGCACTGTGCAAACATATTTTCATTTTATATAATCGGATTTTCATCATTTGACGTACGAAGGATAAATGGTGGGACGCATTGAGTTTCTCACTCGGTTGCGTTTGTCAAAGCAGGACTACCATAGAAGCGACTTGATGTGATACGGTTTTCAAGAGCTTCAAAAATCAATAATATATTCTGATAATTAATTTCGTTTGTGTCACCATTTGATGGTTTTACTTCTAGGAGCTGCAACAGGAGCGAGTAACAGTTTGTCAACTATTTTATGTCGCGCTAGGCTTAGCTCTAAACAATTTGTTGGCTTTGAAGCTCTGTAAAAAAATTGTTTTACAGTATAATCACTTCAGCGACTGATTCCTTTGTTTGATTTTCGAGAAACTTCAAATTAGAATATATACTTTTATTAATTCAAATATAACATCTACACTATTAAACCTATTATAGTTTAGCGGAAATAAAGAGAAAGTGAAGGATATAAAGGGTGTATCGGATAGTGAAGCCAACCCGAAAGCTTACAATTTCTTGCTAAGGTTGCGAACATAGTAAGCGCCGGTTAAGCACATTAGAGCAAAAGAGATGCATGACTTGGTTTCTTTATTGCTTCAATGTGAAAATCTGATCTGATCTGCCTGCCTGTCTGAATCAGCGTTCACTATGTTCGCAACCTTAGAGACAAGAAAAATATCGTATCGGGGGAGGGTCTATTCTCATCCCCACCTAGTTAGAAGCAAAAGTATGAAAAATGTCAAATTTTATGTTAACATACTCAATAAGGGGCTGTTCATAAATTACGTAACACTTTTAGGGGTGAGGGGGGCCTCGAACATTTGCGATGAAGTGTGACACATGGGGGAGGGGGAGGGTGGTCGTGCGTTACGCCACAAAAACAGTTTTGAATACAGTTTCCAAAATTTTAAATTTTAATTAAATGTTATTTTATTGTAAATATTGCTTTAATTTTTTATCAATAAAAAAACGCACCTAATAAAACGAACGGATCACAAACCCAAAAAGACAGCTAAAACTATGTTTAAACCGAGCAAAGATATAAAAGGCATTTGAAACACCTTCAACAAGTGTAGCAGCGTAAAAAGAAAAAACTGTTTTTTTGTTGAATTGAAGTGTGAATTCTTACTCTAAAGCAGTCATCGAAATAGCTTTCATAGTTTTACGTTCAAAGCGAACATCAAAGAGTTATAAAAATCTAAGGCAAACAACAATTTTCACAATTTTCGAACATCCAAGTTATAAGGCATTGCCAATTGTTGGTGTTCTTGTTAACGTTAGAAAAGTTTTAAATTGTCAAATGTTTCAATAAATTGTTGGCCAAACACAATAGAACATTTTGAAATTTCTGTATGTATGTATTTCCTTTAATTTCATAACAAACTGCTAAATTATAAAAAAAAACTAAAAAAATTTAAAACAGTAAAAGTGTGACGTTACATCGGAGGGGGGGCCTTAAAAGGGAGCTTAAAACATGTTACGTTACTTATGAACGCCTCCCAACTTGGCTAAGCTAAAAGCTACGTAAGACTCAAGAACAACTTCAATAACACAATTAATTATTTGCATTAAAAAGGAAAATTAATCAAAACTTTTCACACGTACAAGAAACAAGAGTTGATCAAATTAAAAAACATTTTTTTTTAACAAAAAATTTTTGTTCGAAAGCGCTTTCTTTAAATTTTATGTAAAAAAGCTTAATTTCAAAACCTCATTGTAACATTATGAAATTTAGTAGGGGAGAGGATTTTTGGAGTTGCTGATTTTAAATCTAATGTTTGAATTCCAAAATTTAAGACGCCGAATCCAATATGGCAGCCAAAGTTTCAAAACATCATAGTATCTGTATGATACTTATGTAAGAGTTTTTTGAGATAGCTGATTTTAAATGTCAAAATTTGTCAAATGCCAAATTCAAAAAATCAGATCCCTATATGGCGACCAAAATGTCAAAATTGTATTGTATGTTCCTGAGACTTAATGTAAAAGAGTTTTTCTGCTTGCTGATTTCGGTTTTGACTTAAAATTTTGTTAATTAAAGAAGCTTGATACAATATAGCACTTTTAATACCGGATTACGAGTCCAATATGGCACCCGTTATTTAAAGCGCCACATTAGAGTCGTCACAATGTTTTATATATATGTTTAGATACAATTATATTTTGACATTTTGGTCGCCATATTGATTTTGCAATTCTAGTGACAGATTTAAAATCTGCAATCTGCGATATCCTATTTCGAACTAATCTCTGAAAGATAAAAGTTTAAGTAAATCAAATTTCTTTTGGATAGCTCACAAACAACCACCTTGATCACTAAAGGAATTACTGATCAAGTCTGGAAATATTAAACATAAATTTTGGCGGTTAAAGACCAACAGGACATGTATTCCCAGCTTTATATTAGAGAAAAAAAAGGCTATTCATGGAATTCAAAATAATATTTTTTTTTTAAATACGTTTGGTTAGAAAATTATATAACTTAGCATCAGTTTTGAATTGGTCTCAGTACCAGAAAATGCTTAACCAGTTTCCGGTACTATTCACAAGCATATACATTGTTTTATATATTTCTCTATTTTTATGTAATTTCTTACCATACATCATAAATGGGTTAAACTTTCAAGCTATGCGTTAAAAATTATCCCTCTTCAACAAACTTCAAGTTCAGTCAATTGCAGAAACTTCACAGTTAGCTACTTCTGCGGTATTTCTTTGAATTTTCGCATACATACATTTGAGTTTGTACGTATAGTTTTTTATGGTCAGAATGTGCAGTCTGTAGAAAACGTAGAAAAGTCGCAAATGTCCGCGCAAACATCATTCGGTATTCTATTTACTGCCAAATTGCTCGAATATTTGGAAGCAAAATACTTTAGTATTCTTTTTGGATTTCCACACGTATGGACTTAATATGACAATAAAATTACAGTCACACTCACACCTACACACACAACTGTGGGAAGATTGCAAATAGGAAAAAGTTGAATTAGGAATCAAATAAAACTATTTATATAATACAAATGAACGCTTAAGACGAATACATATACCTTTCTTGATGATGACAATGATTGTGTGGACATTTGAAAAATATCATATAAATATGGTGAGGACAGTTTTATAGATTTAACTGTCATTACATGAAACGTTACTTTGACACTAAAGCAACATGAAACATACTTTTGACACTAAAGCAAAAGTTCTATTGAAGTGGAGAAGCATACTTATCTTGCTTGCATTTTTAAAGCACCGTTATTTTTCAAATTTGTATGAAAAGTTGTTAGATCTGGTTTGAAGTTATTTTCTACATGCAGAAAAATTTTTCATTTACCTTAGCTGAAAAATTAAATAACTCTACTTCGTTTGTGAGCTGTAGTAGTTGCAAACGAATATTCAGTTATAACTGACGAAATAATAACGAAATATATCGAGGAAACAAAAAAAAAAAAAAATAATGAAACGCAATTCGTTTTAGTAAAAATAGCACTGCGCTAGCTAAAAAGAAAATACAAAATGAAATTTTAATATTTTAAAAAAAAAAATCAAATATCAATTTAGGCACTGAAAATTATTTTGGTCCTAATATTGAATCTATACCTCTACTTAACAGCAGTATTTGCATTTGTGGAAAGAGTGTAGGACTTAAATTGATGGGGTACAGGATCGATCCTCACGTTGAGCAAAGCAGTATTTTTTTTGTGATAGAAATGCGTTGTTGTTGATTTATGCTTTTGTTTTGTTTTTGCATCATGCGAAGGATAACAATGACTGTAATATGTAATAAAATAATAATGAATTGTAATAAAATTTACTGGTGTGAATATTAACGTGTGTTTTTTTTTAGTTTACTTTATGTTATTTTAAATTATTGAATTTAAAAGTTATTATATTACAAACAAAAATCATTAAATTGTCAAATCTATGAAACTGTGAAAAAGTATTGCTTTTCTCGAGTGTCCAGCTACGCACCTGTGTTTTTTTCTCTGCGTGTATCAATTGAAAAGCGTTTCCATGGAAAAATACATATAATAATGTTAGCTAATTACTGCTGGTCGCTTCAACGTGGCCGGGTTGAGAAAAAAGTCGTGTGGGATCGAAAGGGGGGGGGGGGGGGGGGGGGAAGGATCGTTTTTCACATTCTTAGGAACTACAGGGATAACTAATATATCACGACTTTGATTCACATTACTGTTTTTAGCAGAAAAACTAACGTACAGAAACATATTTTGAGAGCTTATTGCAAATTCAATGAAATTACGTTTATAACGGTATATCAACAAGCCCCACCGACTTAAGCCGAAAGTTCATTAATTGCGTTTGCATTTGCGTCCGTCTACTTGCTGGCGCAATCATAGTAGAAATACGTGTAATCGCTTATTGGAGCGAGTTCAACGTTTACGTGCGCAACGTTAGAATTTTTTTTTAAATTGCGTTTTTTGACAGCTCGTTACAAATAGCGAACAACGAGAAGAAATAAAAGAATAGAGTTCAGTCTTTGAAATTTCCAGGGATGGCTCTTCATCAAAAATTCAAATAAATAATTATTTTGATAAATTATTTCTTGCTATTCGTTTAACATGACTTTAAACATGTTGAAAATTGATGTTACTACACCGAGAAAAAAGCTTTTGTTAAATTGAAAAAAAAACCTAGTACGATTTATAAGATGGTTTTGGCAGTTTTCAACCGCCCAAGTACTTTATCAAAACGCCTAAGATTTACATATTGACTTGCCAATTTTTATTGGGTAATAAACTAACCAAGTATTTGGTAATTTTTTATACACTACTTTAAAAAAAAAATTGAATTTCAAAAATATAACTTTTTTTCGGGTTTTGGTTTTATTTATTTTCCTTTTTTGTAAGCTGTCGCCTCTCGTTCTGTGATTGGCTTGAATAAAATCGGCAACAACACAAATTTTTCTTTTATCAACACCGGGTTTTTTCTTAGAAATTAATGACTTCCAGGCTTCTCTTGCTGATTGACGTCTATTATAACAATAACATTAAATTAAATTATATATCATATATAAAAATTTTACCTTCGCATGTCGTTGAGATTCGAACCCACACCAACCCGATACCACAGTGTATTAAGACTCTACGCTACGCATTGAAACAAACTCCTTCGTTACGCGGAGTGATTTATTCAATATTATTTACAACTGAAGCTATGCTGCAGCTATCAACAGAATACTGCGACATACTGCATCTGTTAATACAGCATCTGCTAACATCTGAGGAAAAAATATTTTTTTTGGCGGGGTATCGAAGTATGTGCTTTCAAAGCAATGTATTAAACAATAAATTGCTTAGGTGAATTAAGTTAGCTGCAGTTATGTCAGCAGACAGTAGCAAGACTGCTTAGATCAGTTAGTAGAGCGATGGACTGGCACCAAAAGTTCCAGGTTCGATTCCGCACGGCGGGCAAAGAAATTTTTTTTTTCTATTTGTTGATAAAATGTAATAAAATTTACTGGTGTGAATATTTAAGTGTGGTTTTTAATTCACTTTATGTTATTTTTGAATTTAAAAGTTATTTTATTAAAAAAAAAAAACTTAAATTATCAAATCTATCCTTCTCTCGTGTGTCTAATGACGCAGCTGTGTTTTTTTTTTTTTGCAGAAAATAGCTCACAACTTTGCTTAAGCCATCCATGCTAATTGTTTTTTAATTTTGTATTTTTGGATTTTGGGCTTAGGTGAAGCAAATATCTTTTTTTTTGGAAAGGTATCGAAGTATGTGCTTTCAAAGCAATGTATTAAGCAATAAATTGCTTAGGTGAATAAGCATAAGCTTATAATTCTCATACAATTCTCTTCACCCAAGCCGACTTAGGTGATTTACCTATAGCTTTTTTTCTCGGTGTAAAAATCAATTTCTTTTTAATAGTTTAGCAGAAATACACCTAAAATCATTTACCAAGAATAAAGATAACGTTCAGTAACTTTGTAGCCCTGAACTTTAATGGAGTCAAAACGCAATTATTGTACTCTGCAATAGTTTTCTTGCGTAAATTGCGCCAGCGAGTAAACGGACGCAAATGCAAACGCAATTAATAAACTCTTGACCTTAGCCGTTACTGAGCTGTGCTCGTGTGAATATGAAATCAATCGGTTGAAACTACTAAATTTTTACTTTAAGTGCAAATTTCTCAGAATTTCGCGTAATACCCGAAGTTTTGTTTTTTTTATATACATTAATTAACCCGAAACAATGATAAGCAATGACAGTACAATTATGTAGTTATGCAGAATAATATCATTGTTTTGTTATAAGTATACTTATTTTAGTACAGCTAACTTTTTATTTTTAGAGATATGTTTGTGTTTTTGGTATCATAAATAGAAATTGAATAAATTAGAAAATTGATGATAAAAAAATTTAATTTTTGAAATAGTACAAAAACTCATGATGGTTTGAACTTTTATAAATTTTATTTTGTGTGTTAAGAAACGTGTTGCTTCACGTAGATTTTAGAACAGACAGTGAGAAACAGACAGTGAGATGGAAATACAGCCATTATAATGGTTTCCTTCTATTCTATGACATTTGATTGACAAGAAAGGAAGCATTACCATACAATAAATATAATGATGTTGCCATAGTGACATTTTCATTGACTGAAAATAGAAAAGCGATACCATATAATGCAAGCCAAAATATTGCCATATCATAATGGATGTTTGATTCGTAAAGTAATGATTTATTATTTATTTAAATTTAGTAGTTTTAACCGATTAATTTCATCTTCACAGGAGCACAGCTCGGTAACGGCTAAGTTGGTGGGATTTCTTGGTACGCCGTTAGAGAGGTGATTCCATAGGCTTTGCGATGAAATCACAAAAGAAGTTTTTTTAAAAGTTAGTTTTTCTGCTAGAGACAATAATGGTAATCAACGTCGTGAAATATAAACTCTCCCTGTTGCTCCTAAGAATGTGAAAATAGGCATTAGACTCCCCTCCCCTTCCTCCCTATCAAACGATTTTTTACTCAACTCGACATCACCTTTCATCTCCGTAAATAGTTGCACTCAGTCGCGGGACACCCTGTATATGTAGGTAACTGAAAATGTTCGTTATCATTTAACTTTAAAATAAATTTTCTGAATCGGACCAAATATTTTCGTAGGTTTTTATTTTTAAAAAATTCAATACTCAGTCAGTTTTCACACGACATCCATGAATAGACATTTATTTTATTTGTAATAAATTTTACTTTTAGAAAATTATGATGTTAAGAGCGGTTTTAAACAAAACTTTAGCGGTAAATTAAAGTTGAAAAGATTAAAAAAGAAGGTCAAAATGTTAGGTTTGGTTGACTATAATTCAAAAAGTTCTAATTGTAGAACTAAAGATATATACAGATTTTGAAAGCTTTTCGAACTTTTTCAAACCGTCTTGAACTCGAAAATCGGTTGATTGTTTTTCGAAAATTGCCGAGTTGTTGATTGTGTAACGAGTCACGTACATAAAAATTAGTTTTTATCGTTTAAATGTTTTAGTTTTAACGTTTTTTTCTTCTTAAGTTTCTTATTGTTTCTTATTATTAAGTATTGTTAAGTACTACTCTCGTATTGTTCTTGGCCAGACCTACAACCTCCACTATGTCACTTCAGAAGAATGCGTTTGATTTTTTTTTTTACCACCATGTTATGGTTTCAGTCAGTCAGGGTTTTATTCAGAGGGGAGAGGCAATCTTTCATGTGGCTGATAAATAAAATAAGTTTTTTAAACAAATGTTACGTTAAGAACAATAAAAGACTAAATTCAAAGTGGTATTGAATTGAATGCTATTTAAAAAAGCAGAAATTAAAGTATTAATCGGTTCGATTCTTTAGCAAAGCTGTTTAATATTTCGTTATTCAGCTTCACTTTTTTCTCTTGCATCAAATTTCTGTGCACGCTTAAATGGCGCAAGCCTAAAAGAAAAACAATATGTCTCACGCATAATAGATTAAGTATTTTAAAATAAGGTCGACTTTCAACCATAGTCGAATGCAACCAGGTCTTCACTTCAATTCACTTCACTTCGCAATGTGCTGAAAGACCTTTCAATTGTCACCGTCGTGCATAGCTGGGCGAGAGAAATAGCCAGAGAATTTTTTGTTGTTGGAAAAGAAGTATCGACCTATTTAAAAACCTTGCAAAGCGACAATTCCATGGACATTTGCTTATTCATTTGTTTCTATTTCTTAAGCTTATACCAAAGTTCTGTTTCGCCTTCCAATCCACTCAAAAAATATTATTCGCAAAATTCACTCCTGATATGAACTCATCAACTTCCATAATAATTATATTTGCCGGGTGAAGAATTAAAGGCAGGAATAGAAAATACCGATTATTTTTTAATTTTCAGACCAAAAGATCATGTAGAAAAAATATTGTAAAATAATTTTAAATGTAGCAATATGATGCTAGGGAGTCAGACATCCGGATTTGACATGATTTATTTTTCATGATTTTTAAGATAAAAATCAATTTAAACCAATTATTTTTGACCGATTTTTTTTCGATCAAATATGACAAATTTTTTTTTTATCGTTATTTTTTGATCAGAAATAAAAGTTATTTGTAATTGTTATTTTTCTCAAAAACTTCATCCTTGTCAAAGTCGTAGATAAAATCCTTGTCCAAGACAACTTGTTTGTAACTTGTTTGTAAGCGTGTGTTCGAAGGGTGGTAATTATGAATTTTATATTTTATATCCTCAATAACATTCTAATTTGAACCCAATAACATGCGTAAATATTGATTTGATGTAAATTCTAATCGATATTATTTAAGTTAAAGAACAATTTTTTTAAACTGAGCGGAAAAATATCGATTAATGATTGGTTTTTATTTCTGATCTCAAAAATATCGATAAAAAAATAACTTTAATTTCTGACTGAAAAAATAACGATCACGAAAGAATTTTTATTTCTGATCGAAAAAATAACGAGTAAAAAATAACTTTCATTTCTGATTGCAAAACTAACGATAAAAAATAATTCTTATTTCTGATCGAAAAAATAACGACTAATAAATAACAATTCTTTCTAAACGAAAAAATAACAATAAAAAAATAACTTTTATTTCTGATCGAAAAATAACGATTACAAAATTATTGTTATTTCTGATTGAAAAAAATAACAATTACAAATAATTTATCTAATGAGTATATCGATCTGTAGGAGCAAATCAGTTTAGGCTCGGTGTTGTTTATTCAAAAGAGACAATTAAACTTTTAAAATTCATGCACCTCATTATAAATGGTTATAAAAAAAGCGTTAGGCTTACATCACTTTAAACAATGAGTTTTATGGTTGTTTTGGTTTTCCTCTGTTTTGCTTTGTTACATTTATTGTTATTTGACGTTTAACATTCAATATGTTCTTATTATTAATTCTTTGACAAGAATCACTTTGCTGTGAAATTAAAATTAATTATTAAGGTGATTTGGTTAATTATATATATATTGATTGCCTGGTATTAATTGTGTCTTATATAAATATTTATACTCTAGCCTGATGAGGTGCATGAATTATGCACAAAACGTTGTAATTAATAAAAAAATAAGAAAAAGTTTAATTGTCTCTTTTGTTTGAACAACACCGAGCCTAAACTGATTTGCTCCTACAGATCGATATACTCATTAGCTAAATAATGATGGAGAGCAACAACATCTTAAACTTACAAATAATTTATATTTTTGATCGAAAAAATTACTTTTATGTCTGATCGAGAAAATAACGATTACAAAATGATTTTTATTTCTGATCAAAAAAAATAAAGATCAAAAAATAATTGCTATAAAATGATTGATTGATAGGGATAATCGTTATTTGCGGTACCTGATTAAAGGGAAGACGCCACCGTATTTTCATCGCTAAGACGCTGTTATAAGTATGTCTTGAATGAGTGAGATATGAACAGTGACGCTACAAAAATCTCGGTGATTGCTGTAAATCTACATTCATATTCACAATTTTAAGTACAAGTAAATAACGACATAACAATCCATTCAATGAATGCAAAATTAACTTATTAATAAAATTTCTAAAACTTGAGTTAATGGGATTTCCACAATATTTTGTGAACTGGATTAAATCGTATTTGGTGGATCGATCTTATCAAATACGTTTCCGAGGCGCATTGTCTTCTGAATTTATTGCTGGATCAGGTGTTCCTCAGGGTAGTCACCTTGGTCCTCTTCTGTTTATTTTAGCTATCAATGATGTAACTCACGTCATTGAACACTCTCATCTGCTTATTTATGCCGATGATATGAAAATATACAGAACGATTAATTCTAGAGATAATTCAGATCTACTCCAGTCTGATCTAAAATCCTTTGAAGTTTGGTGCTCTAAAAATAATATGTTTTTAAATCCAGATAAATGCCAAACTATGACCTTTTCGGGAAAAAGGAATAATTTTATTTTTGATTATAAGATTAAAGATACTGTCTTGAGTCGTGTAGACACCGTCAAAGACCTAGGTATATGCATGGATTCTAAGCTGTCGTTTAACATTCATATTGGTAATATTTGTAAAAAAGCATCTTCAATGCTTGGTTTTGTAAAACGCTGGGCCAAAGAATTTAATAGCATGATTACAACTACAACATTGTATTATGCAATCGTGCGTCCTCACTTAGAGTATGCAAGTCAAGTTTGGTCCCCAAGTTACAATGTGAATGTTGATCGAATAGAAAGAATCTAAAAACGTTTTGTTCAGTTTGCTCTAAGGGGCTTAAGTGGAACTGATATATTAGACCTTCCTCCTTATGAGGATTGCTTAAAACTATTAAAAATGCAGTCTTTAGGTGATCGAAGGAAATCGGCAGATATCGTATATTTACACCAGCTCATAACAGGTGTATTCGATTCTCCAGAACTTCTTTCTCACATAAATTTTAACACTAACCGTAGAAGCAGTAGAAACGCTAACAACTTAATTTATTTGCCATTTAGTAGAACAAATTATATGGCTACTGCTCCTTTAAGTCGCATGAGTTCCTTTGTTAACAATTGTAGCGTTTTTGATTGTTTGTCAAAAGGTCAACTCAAAAGTAGATTAAAATTAGTTGTGTAATTAGATCTATGTATACGCATGGTTAGTTGTTACGTCTTATGTTGTCCCTGAGCCCAACCCATTTATTGGTGCGTAAATTTTTCCCACATTAACTTGTTTGTGGTCACGGGTATCCATAACATTGATATTTTCAATGATTACTGGGTAGTGGCTTTAGATGGGTCAATGCTGAGGAAGTGCGATATAGCTGTAGTAGCTGAACTCTATTGTTATTGCATGATACTTATTCTAATTCAGATTAATGTTTAAAAAATTGATTATTTATTAATTTCAATTATTCATTTTCGTTATTCAGAATAATGAATCAATTTTTTTTCATTTATATGAATGCTATTTGCAAATAACGGAAATAACAATGAATTATTTTCATTGAATCTTTTTGTATCCATTATTAATTTTTAATTCATTATTTATATGATATTCATTATTCATTTGATATTCATTATCCATTCTTAATTCATTATTCTCTTATTATTCATAATTCATTTGTTTTTAATTGTTAATTTTTTATTCATTAATCATGTTTTATTCAGCTTTGGAAGCTTTTTTTCAGCCTTATCTCTTCAATAACGCGCCGATATTGGTTTCTAATTGGCCAGTCGTACCTGATTTATCAGCATAGATCAGTGACTAGACGAATCCCACAAAAAGAAATTTAACGCAGTCAAGTCACATGATCTAGGTGGCCAATTGTCAGGCCCATTTCTTGATATGATTCGGTCACCAAAAGTTCGTCCCAATGAACGCGCTTTCACACGCTGTATGGCTTGTTCTACCATCATGCTGAAACCATTTAGCACTTAGACGATTGATATTGACATTAAGACATAATTGATTCATCTTTTTAAGAATAACCTGCTCAGATGGACGATTGTGCGCACCATAAAATGTGCGAATTGGTCTGTAAGCTTCCAGCAAAGAACGCCTATTTTGGAAATAAATTTCAACGATTTTGTAAACGTTGTTCCGGTGTAAGTCTTGGGATGGTAAATTGCCAAAATATACTGAGTATAAATGTCAAACACATGTGCTTACTTTGGTAACTAATTTGACAGCTTTACCTCTAGGAAATTTTATACCTTTAAAAGAAAAACGTTTCTTAAACACAACATCCCATTAGTCGATACTTAACTTACGAGTTCTTAAATTTCTTCTCGACTTAATCCAATATCTTAATATTTGTATGATAGGGCAAAGCAATTAGATAGGGCAAGACCCCTTGTGTTTAAGAAACTGGTCCATAAAGTATATTATCTCCTTTATCTAAGGTGTGTAAAAAACTTGTTAGCATTCAAATTAATAAATTTCTTTCTGCAAATAATTTATTGTCCCCATATCAATCTGGTTTACGGGTGGGGCATGGGTGTGGTTCTGCAGTTGTTAAAGTACTTAATGACTTACGTCCCAAATTTGATGCTGGTTTATTATCGTTGCTTTGCCTGCTCGATTTTTCAAAGGCTTTTGATTTTTTCTTTGTCATAAACTTGAGCATCTTTTTGGGGTTTCCTCTAGTGCTGTGAGTTTTATTTCTTGTTATTTATCGCACAGATCACAGAGAGTTAAGGTAGGGTAATCCTTCTCACGCCATAAGTCTGTCCTAGGTGGTGTTCCACAAGGTTCTATTCTTGGCCCTCTTATTTTTACAATCTTTATTAATGATATCTTCACTGTTTGCAATCATGTTTCCTTACATGCTTACGCGGACGATATACAACTTTACCTCTCTAGTGGAATCGAACATTTAGATGAGTTTTCAATAAAGTTTAATGCTGATTTAAGTAGGATACATCAATGGGATTCTAGTAATGGTCTTCAACTTAATATTGCCAAATCTTACGTTTTACCCTTTCTTGTTTCCCCTTCTTTATTCTTGTCCCTTTCTTGTTGTGATCATGTTAATAATGTCGTCCAGAAAATTTATTATATCCTACGTAACTTAAGAATGTCAGCCAACTTATGTACTACTGAATTAAAAAAATTGCTTGTTAAGCAACTTGTCCTGCCGGTCATAAATTATTCTGAGGTAGTTTACAGTAGACTTGATTCTACCTCTCAGCTGAAACTAAATATTGCTTTTAACTATGCCACGCGTTTTGTATATGGGTTGAACAAGTTTGAACATCTTTCTGGTTTTAGAAATGCAATTCTAGGTTGTAGCCTGATTGGATATTTGAATGCTAGAAACTGTATTTTCCTCCATAAAATCATTCGCACTAAAATTCCTTATTATCTCTATGAAAAATTACAGTTTATTTTATCCAGAAGCTGTAACTTGTTAATTATCCCTAGACACAACTCTCGTAATAGTTCTAATATTTTTTTCATTAATGCCGTAAGACTGGAATGCATTGCCGCGTAGATTAAGGGAAATAGAGTGGATAGAAATTTTCAGGCAATCAGTTTTCTCTCATTTTTCTGCTACCTAATTCCTTTTATTCCTTCCTTCTTTTATATTTCTTATCCCTTTCTTAGTAGTAGTTGTTGTCATTCTGTAACCAATCCTGTTTATAATCAAGTATCCACTGTACTGTAAAAGAACAATGTTCTTATTTTTACTCCTCTGTTCTCTCATATATATATATATATATAAACAAATACGCTGTGGTGAACCGAAAAAAAAAATCTGTCAAGTTTTACCTATAGCGGATAGTAAATAACTTTTTATTGGAATAGCTGTTTTTGTTATTAACAGTAACAATATATTTTGAAAATATTTTATCAATAATTGTTATCATCAAAGTATGTTTTTTTTACTCATTTATTTAAAGAGATGTAACGTCTTTAATACTGCTGTTTTGATACAACGATTTAACTAAAATTGAATACTTAAGATTATATTAAATAAAACTTAAAAAGGTGGCTTTTCATAAAAATACTGAGAAATAAATTCTGTGTCAGATGGCATTTGATCCCGGGTGTTCTTGGAAGACCTTGGAATAGTTAACAAATAATCAACAAGGCGTTGGAAAAAAGTGAATAAAAAATGTATTTTTAACAACATAATTTTCTTGATCAATAATTTTCTTGATCTTGAAACGTCTAAGAAAAAAAAAAAAGAAATATATGCACCATTTTTCCTTCCTTTAAAAAAAAATCAATTATTCAAAACTAAATATAAACTTTAACAATTCTATTGTTTTGCTGCTCAATTTTTGGATGTAGCAAATATAGAAAAATTGTAATTATAATACTTTTGGGTTTCTCGTCGGCTATTTTGATTGGTGTTATATAGATTAATAATATTCGTGTGTGTAATTACCACAAAACAAATATGGCAAGCCAATAATTTCGGTATACTAACAGAACTGTTAATGTATTAATACTTTTAAAGTATGCATAATGCCTCGAACACCTACACTTTTCGAATTAATTTTATCAATTTATTTTTGAAAATTCTATGAATTCAAATATAATACACACATACACCCACATTTTAGTTTTGTTATAAAAATTGTTGAATACTTTGTGAATAACTTTTAGTGGAAAACATTTGGGATTGTAAATGAAGTCAGGGTAAAACCACAACGCTGGCATTTTATGTCAGTGCAGATGTTTCTGTCATCGCTTCAATTAACGATAATTTTTACTCTGGGCTTCTGGATTTTGTGGACAACAAATTTATCAACATTACACATATATACACACACGCATGCGAACACATACAAACACCGCTTCGAATTATGTAAATGTTGTTAAGTTTGGAATGCAAATAGTTTTACGCTCGGAAGCTTCATTGACATGAACATTATTAAATCGACAGCGACAGTAGCGCGGAAAAGTCAAACAGCGA
The DNA here is from genome assembly GCA_914767935.1 of Coremacera marginata. Lineage (NCBI taxonomy): Eukaryota > Metazoa > Arthropoda > Insecta > Diptera > Sciomyzidae > Coremacera > Coremacera marginata. Next base: position 67,192,680 of record OU612045.1, read on the forward strand.
CAACAGAAGCAACTTTTCACACACTCAGCCACACATCATCACTCACATACATACTTCTCATGTTGATGAACATACCAACACAAGCAAAGTAATAATTACATAATCGCTGCACAGTGGCGACATCTGGCATTTTTCGTTACAAAAATCATAACTTCTGAACGTATCGAGAAATCTCTATGATTTTTTCTTTTGTGGACAGAAAAATAATGCAGTTTTTTCTGCTCAAAATATTATTTGAATTGACCAGAATTTGAATTTTTTTTTTGATAAAACACCGGAAATGCAAATCTTTTGATTTTCTAAACGAATTGATGTCTGTCAATATTTTTATTTTTTTTTTTTTTCTATAGACTAAAAAATAAAACAGCTCTAACATTTAATATTTTAATTTAAATAGACGTACAGGACGCTAAGGAATTCATTTTTGAACGTTTTCTGAAGAGTAAAAATCTATAAAAACAAAATTGTCCACGAAGTATATCTATGTTGTGTCGCATCAAAGACTTCCGGAGTAGATTGTACATTTCCTTCGAAGTCCCAAGCCCATGAATACATCCAAAGCTTCCTTAGTGGCATATTTTACGGGATATGCATTCGGTGGATAAGGAATGCTTTCTTTAAACCTCTTCAATCTGATAGGACTAGCAAGTTTTTTGCTTATCTCTTTTGTATTTAACTGTTAATGCTGTTGCCAGTTGTCTGGTAGAAATCACTTCTGCAGCATCCATCAATTTCTTTTTTTTTTGTGAATGTTGATCTTTCGTCTGATGATTTTCTTGGACTTTTTGATTTTGAAGTACTTGGCAATTCGTCGGAAATGTCTTCTACTTCCTCATAATGGATATCAGTACTTTGCTGTAGCCAATTTTTATATTTGCAATTGAATGTTTTATCAGAACTATGTACACTATTCCATTTAACTTTTACTCTTTTGAATACTGCATGAATTTTTTCCCGAATTTCAGGTTTTTCAAAATTTTCATCAGTTTTTTTTGTAATGCTGCTCGGAAATTTAATTCAGTTAATGAACTTTTGAATATTTCGTATATGATATGATTTGAAATGGACATTTTTACAGCTGCTTCTTTATAGAACAAAGTGACAAGCTCTGTTTTCAGCTTTTTGAAGAACTGATAAAAAAACTTATAGAATATTACTATTTAATCCATCCAAATGAACATATTTTTTTATATTTTCCTTGAAATAAGTTGAAAGAAAGCATACAATTTTTTCTTCCCAAAACATAACTTTTTAAACAACTTCCTTAGGTAATCGAATTCTTTAAATATGTCTACAAGTTAAACAAAGCATAATATTTTTATTGCCCCTGATACGAACAACGAACGCACTTATTAGGTGTCGAGTTTCACAAATGTACACAAAACAAGTACACAAAACAAGCCTAGAAAAAAATGTTTTTACTTTTATTTTTACCGAAAACTAAATCATTATTAGAATATCTTCACTAATTGCATAATAATAATTTGAACTTCAGGAATATATTCGTGGCACCCTATCATATATCAAATATCAAATATAAATTGACATTGGCATAGCAAAAAAAAAGTTTATAATGTTGATTGCTATATTATTTTTGTGTTTACAATAAAAATAATAATCCAAATATTCCAATCCGTTCAGTTATTATGAACTATATCATCAAAAATGCCAGAACACACGCAATGCAAGTTCAACTGCAAGTGCATGAAAAAGTCATAGGCTTCCTGATAAAAATAATTTTTTTATCGTTATAATTTATTTTCCCGACATTCACGACGGTAAAAATGTATTCATTGCGTTTAGAATTGTTCAAAAAATTTAGTTTTTGCAGTCGGAACTCAATTCGAAGTAGAAAAACTGGGTAGAAATAGTGTTCCGGAAAAGTACAGTAACTTCCTACATTAAAAAATGCACCTCTTTCTTAGTGTTAGTTGATATAAATATAGAAATAAAATAATAAAAATACAAAAAATAAAAATAAAATTAAAAAACTCGAAAAAACCATAAATTTTCACCACCCCTACAGAGCGAACAATTTCTCCAAATAAGTTAAAATTTTACATTCGTTAGTTAAGAACAAAGCTTATCAAACTGCATCATTAGATTTGCGAATTTCCACCACTACAAAATTGATTTTCGCAACCACTTTTTAGAAATGTCGCCACTGTTAGCCTTCGAACAACGAACTCCGTCCGCGCATAAACTAATAGTTTCTGCTCTCTGACAGTATAGCACGTAAAGCCGGCTGCAAAAACAATCCAATTTTTGTTGCTATGATAAGAAGCCGTTTTGCCTGAATAACAAAGGACTTAAATAACTTGGCCTTTGCTATCAGCTAGCTTGACGAACATAATCCCGTAATACGCGTTATTTAAGTTTCACTTGTGTGCTTCCTGGACTCACAGCATTAGGTAAACACATTCCAGAAAAACCGTTGTTCATGAGAGCTACGTAATAATAACAAGTCTAAAAATAGTATAAAACAAAATCGCTTTTATGTCTGTTTGTTTGTTTGCTTGCTTCTTCTAAACTACGAGTATGTTATGGATTTGTATGCCGGAAGGCCTAAATGTTCAATAAATTAATATTAAATTAAAGATTATTAGAGAAATTTTGATGTTTTGTAGGCAATTTGTAAAAATATGTTTTTAGAATACTTACATAGCTTACACTGACCAACTCAGATGCGATTAGTACTGTACATCTAACTCTATGACGCAAAAAAAAAACACTTTTGGCAAAATAACAGGATTCTACGGTATAGGTTCGATACTATGATCAGATGTGAGTAAAACTCTAGCTGAGTTTTGCGAGCTTGGCGCCCGTTTCTTTTTATGTCCCATTTAATATTGTGGGTTGTAGTAATTTTCCCAAAAAATGGTACCATCAGTTTTTGGTTAACAGCTCCGTCAAAAATGGATATATCGGTTTAGTGCCTTTAGCAAAGTTGAGTAACACTTTTGAAAATTCTTATATAGGGAATTATATCAGGTGTAGTAAAAATAAACCCATTATTTTTACATATAATTGAAGGCTTTATTCTTCATAGTCATTCTGCATAGTTAGAATGAACAAATTTAGTTCAAATATGTACCGTTTAATAGAAACTTTCATCCTTATTGACAAAAACTGGGACAGTCGACTTTCACAAGCTTCTCTTGAGGCAAATTGTTTTATTAGCAGAATCATTCGCCATAGACAGGAACAGGTGGTTATCACATGGTGACAAGCCCGATCTTTATATAAGCTGGGTGCATAAGAACTTCCCAATTAAGTTCCCGGAGCTTCCGGCGATTCACTATCGATGACTATTGTGTTCCATTTGATCTGGCGTTGTCCTGATGAAACACAATTCGTCAGGTATTGGTCAAAGCTGGTCATTGCTTCCTTCATACGGTACAGTTGTTGACAGTATTGGTGGGAAATACGAACTTGAATAGTAGATAATTACGTGGTGATTCCACCAAACACACGTCAAAACTTTCCTGACCGTCAATATTTCAATCCTGGCAAACCACAGTTTTTGCCGGATTACTGCGATTCAGTCACCACCCGCTTCAGAAATTGGTCAATTTTTTGACAATTCAACAGCTATTTTAACCTATTTTTATTTCAAGTGCAAGCAATGCTTAGCCCCTGTTCAACCAAAACAGTTTTCTCATGATGCTCGGATCTAACAATTTCTGTCATTTTATCGACATTTTCGACAATTGGCATTGCATACACACCACACATCTTTGATATCAAAATTACCGGATCGAGTTACAGCAATCGACAAAACCAAAATAGCATGTAATTAAATGTAACAATATCAGAACCATAAATACTATTCATATTTTCAGCGTTTTCGGCTTTATCGAAGAAAAACTGTATCGAAGAAACATGCCAAACTTTCACTTTACTGGTGTATAATCTTGACGCACGCTCAAATAAAACTGAGTCAAATAATCACAAATCGCAAAACGACTGAGAACTTTTTTAGTAGGTAAAAAATCGTATCTTTCTAATGCGAGGTACTAAAGCCATCTATTGGAAATTTAACTTGAGTAAAAATTCGCTTGAATACTTCCAAGACATGTGGACAAATCCCAGCGTGTCGGGCATTTCATTCGGAAGCTTCTTTTAAAAATTTTTATACGATCCAGATTTGTATTTGGGTAGGTTATATTATCGAAACGCTATCTATTGGTATAGCAAAAAAAGATATAAAATAATGTTTATTCAACTCAAATTTATAACAAAATTTTTATTTTAAATATGCGTTCGGACGTTTCATGAAACGGAAGTCATTTTGGGACTAATTTCATATTATGCCTAGATCTGCGAACTTATTAGCCATGTAAAAAAGGTCAGAAGACAATATTTTTTATAAATTTAACAAGCTTTCAGAAAAGCCATAGTCGTCTTTATTAAGATCATAGTGAGGTCATAGTAAATTATTTTATTTGTTCGGACTTTTCAAGTCGGACGTTTCAGATTTTTCCATTGCTATTAAGTTACTAAATGATAAAGTAATTTAGAAACGAATTTAATAAGATTTCTTGCGTTAATCATTTCATTATTATCTTCAGCCAATACCTTCCATTTTTAATAAATCAAAAACATTTACGAAACACTTACTAAACATTTATTTAAAAGAAAAACTACAGTTTTGAAACACTGCGGGCGATTTGATCATCCGGGTAAATAATTGAATGAATTTATAGATTGCTTAAATAATAATAAATAATAACTTTTTCACCTGTGGTTGAGCATTTTTGCAATTTGCCCATATATCCTCGACTAAAGCTTAACATGAGTAATTATGTTGGAGTGAAAAACTTTTTGAATACTTCCGAAAATTTCATTGCATAAAGGTTTATACAGTCAGCGAAGTAGCTATATGTGTATCCAAACTAGTAGACGCTAAACAGTGTATATTTTGGAAGCGATAAAATGTGAGTATGCAGAAAAGTTTGCTATTGTCTGATGAACCGCCACACTAAGAATTTGCTTGTCCTTTGCTTAATATATACCGTTAATATATATATATATATATTAATATATACCGTTATCTGCAAACTTTGCAGCAAGTCTTTTGTTCACTGTAAGTACCTCTTAAGTACCCAACCCGCTTAAGTACCTTAAAATGCTGACATTTTTAAATGACGTACTTAAGCGGGTTTTACTGTATATTCATCAATAACAAAGAACTGCAAGTCATGTGATTGTGATTGTGATTGTATTGGTTAGCTGAGGGTCATTTTGAAGTAATTTTTTTTTGCATAGATTTTGAATCCGAGGTCAGAATTGTTACATCATATCACAGTTTTGACATACTTCAGGTTATGTACAAAACAAATGGCTATTTTTGAGATTAGATAAAGGCTGCACAATATTTTTGTAATTTTTTTCTCTTTATTTAATCATTCAGTACTTCTCTTTCCATTCAAAATGAGCTCTCGAATGGTGCCGTGCAATGATTTTTTTAAAAGTCATGGCCATTTTAAGATGAAAAATGTATGACAAAAAAGGTTTGCATATAAAGCTACTTCGCTGACTGTATAAGAAATAATACAAGAAAATATAATTTTCAAGTCTTTTACAAGTATCTTTCAACTAAAACTTCAATATTCTACTTTTTAACAATACCTTTTCAAGTTGATGTGAAATAAATTCAAATATTTAGGTAAAATTGTTAACAAAAATGACAGTCAAAAATACAAACTGAAAGTAACCGTATTGTTAAAGTATAACGGAAAGAATAGGAAGCTCAAGCCCTGATTATAATAGACGGATCAGAACGGAGTCTAATTTAATCGTAGCGTGGCGAAACGCTGACAGACGGTGTAGCGATTATAATAGCAACGGCAGAAGAATTTGTTTTTTTTTTTGCAAAAATTTCTTATATCAAAACAAATTGCATTAAATGTTCTTATTTTATTATTTTTAAGCATCAAATTTTATCAAAAATCCAATTAACAAAATAAATACTTAATAAATAAAAATACAGCCAATGTCAATAAACGGGAAGTAGCGGAGATCAGTATTGATAAGTATATCAAACTTCTGTACAGTGGTATTGATTTTGTAAATTAAAATATATTTTCGTTGCGTATTTTGGACAAAAAACTACGGCTCCGTTTTAGGTTACATGCCGATAAAAAACTTTTATTTTACTGATTGATTAATCATAAAATTTACGTGGTTCTAATATACCAAAAAAAAAAAATTCAAAAAATTAAATAAAAAAAGTAGTTTTTGGAGTCTGCGGCTTGCCTTTTCCCGGAATGCATGAAATGCAACCACGAATGCCCACACCATAGAGTTTTTTTTTAACTTAACCATCGCTCAGGGTATGCCCTCTTTAAATGCGAAGCATTGCGTTAATTCGGAAGATGGGTGACAGTTAGTTGGAGGGTGGAAAGATGGAGTAGTGACGGTGAAGATTTGCTTTAAACTTACACAGGTCGAAACTGCCGGGGAGTACGTTCACAGGGAGATTATTCCACAATCGTGCTGTGCGACTAACAAACGAATTATCTCGGTAATGCGAGGTTCTATTGGGCACCGATGCTATGGTAAAAGGATGTGTTTGAAAAGCTGCCCGAGTATGCCTTATATACGAGGTATAGATCACTCGAAGATCAGATGGGGTGAAGTATCACTTGCACCGTTTTAAGAAACCTACGCACTTGGCCGCTTCTTTCGACACATGGAAAATATGATCATTCCAACGAGGTCTGATTGTATCGATATGCCCAGAACGTCAAGAGCATCTGACTCCAAAAGATCTACAGGGCTGTCCATATTCGAAGCGCCCATTTCAAAAAATCGATTGTAGTGCGGCTTGTGTGTGGTGGCGCGCCGTCTTGTTGAAACCAGTAGTGCCTGATACGCTTTCGACGAACGATTGGCATGAAAAAATTGTTTATCATATCGCGATAACGCTCCTGATTGACAGTAACTCTGTGGCCATTATCATCTTCGAAAAAGAACGGCCCAATGAGCATTTTAGCACAAACGCCGCACCAAACAGTGACTTTTGCATCGTGAAGAGGTACCTCTTGAATCTCTCGTGGATTTTTAGTTTCATACAAACGATAAATTGTTTTCTTGGAAGGCGCACTTTTCACTTTATTTATTTTTTTGAAAGCACGTTGAGTTTTCACTATTGACTTGTTTTGTTGAATGTAAATTTCAACAATTTTAGAGCGTTTGCGTGGCGTGTACTGTTCCATTGTAAACATTTGCTTGGAATGACGCTTCAAACGCGGTATGTCATTAGTCGATTTGGCATCACTGCAGAAAGTTACAGTGTTACCAGATGGGCGCTTCGAATATTGAAAACCCTGTACACCATTCATATTCAGGTGAGCTAAGGGACAGTTCATCCGCTTGTGGGTAAACAGACAACACTGGATCTTGTTAGCATCAAAGCCTACTCTATTAGCAAGACACAAATCAGAGATTTCTTTAAAATAATTAAGAAGTGTGTCATTCATATTTTGCCTCTTACTCTCAACCTCCAAAGGACTCGGGTGTTTTTTGAAATATCCAGAGCAACAACCCTGCTCTCAGCGAACAGGTCAACGCATTGGTTCCATTTTTCTGTAAGGAGCGCCATGAGGTCACCAGTAGAGCGAGTACTACAAAAACCATATTGACGGTCACTTAGCAATTCGTTGTGCTAAGGTCGAAGTTTATTACGCTCTCTATAACTTTAGAAAGCATAGAGCATATCGCATTGGGTCGGTAGTTTGCAGCATTCGTGGCATCGCCCTTTTTAGGTATCGGCTGAACATTTGCGACCTTCCAACAAGATGGAAATACTCCGGTCCTGTATGAGATGTCGAAAAGGTTGCGCAAAGGCCGAGCTAGTGTAGAAGCACACGTTTTAAGCACAATTGGTCGTATGCCATCGAGACCAGAGGCTTTGTTTATACTAAGATTTGCAAGGACTCTTTTGACTGCTCTCGTTCGAAAATATATCTCCTTCATTGAAGAAGAACTAATCACGACAAAGAGCAGTGCCTGACTGCTATCCGAGATAGCGGAATTATGTGCAAACAATCCAGCCAACAGGTTCGATTTATCAGCCGAGTCAGTGAAGATTCGGTCATGTTTTAAAAGAGTTGGAATCGACAAAGACGTTTGATTTTTAACTTTTTTAACAAATGTCCAAAAGTTTTTGCTCCCTTTAGGGCAAAGAAGAACCAGTTCTCTTATGGAAGTTTTGTGAAGAAACTTTTCGCGTTTTAAAATTGCGTTACAGCGATTCCTAGCCTCGATGCGAAGTCTATTAGTATCATCATTCTTATCAGATTGCCAATTCTGATAGGCTTCCTCTTTAGACCTGACTGCAATCCTGCCAGTCTCATTAAACCATGACTGGTCTTTTGATACTATCTACCCTGACAGCCGCGACATTCACATTTCTATCAGCATAACATAGTTTCCAATTGAAGTTGCGATAAAAATTATTTTACGCAGTCCAATTTGCTCTTTCATAAACCATGCAGTCCTTTTCGGGGCCTTAGGCGTAGAGGTGCGAGGGTCAGAATGTGAAAAAATAGCAGAGATGGTACAATGGTCCTAATTACCAAGAGGTGCATTGACACTCACATCATATTTTTCATGATGAGAAGTCAGAAAAAGGTCTACGATGTTATGGCTTTGCAAATCATTTCGTGGGAAAAATGTTGGTTCCCACTTTCATTAGTTGAATCAATTGGTTCGATTCAGCAAAAAGCTCAACATATTGTCCTTCAGGTGAAGTGTGGCTTGAGTGACATAACCAAGCCAAGTTGTGGATATTGAAATCGCCGGCAACAACGATTTCGCTATCATAAAACAACCCCAAAATGTGCGTAATTGAATCACATCGAGCTGAATTCCGGATCGGAGACGTTCAGACCCCGCTCGAACTTGTATGTCACATCTGTTCTTATAAAGCAAAGACGATCAGGATCAACCCCATCGAAAGCTTTGGTTATGTTAACAAAAAGCCCAGCACAAACTTGTTTCCTATCCAATTCCTTATGTAACCAGGAGCAGAAGTCCAGCAGAACATCCTCAGTAGAACGCCCCTCTCTAAAGCCAAACAGTTGTCGATTAAAAATTTTGATTTTTCTGAAGTAACGTAGTAGCTTACTTTTCATTATTTTTTCAAAAATTTTTGAAAATTAGGACAACTAGGCAACTGATCATATATGCCTCGGAAATGCATAAATAAGATTTAAAATAAATCGCTTACAATATTTTTGTTCTTGCCTGGCTAACTCCGGGGTTAATTTGGCGCCAAAGTTATCATCCCTTAGCTGAAATACTTTGGTTCACCGCATAAACCAGATACATACTCGTACATGCATAAAATTGTAAAAAATTGCTGCTTCATTACTCACACACACACGCGCCAGCATGAAAGATTGTATTAATGCTTTGTAGGTATGTTTGTCAGTTGTAATAACCTAGCGATTTTTTTTTTTGCTTTTAACTTCTTTCTGCTCTAAGAGGTCCTGCTGCGAGTGTCTTATCGCTTGATCCATTGTAACAATGGTGTCGATGAATGGAGCTTGTCCTGCGGAGAGGTGTAGAATCCTATTGTGCTATCGTTCAAAATTAATTTGAACAGAGCGCTCGTGGGTGCTAGCTTAAGCTGAGTTGTTTTTGTAAAGTAATTGTTGACTTTTGTGAGGCGGGTGCAGCGCAACATCAATAAAAACCAGCAAACTATCACGTGCTCACCAGGAGCCTGACTCACATAAGCACACACATACACACACAAAACGTTGGTGCTTATCACAGATTGCAAAATATTTTATAAAGTGCTTTAATGTTTATTGTTGTTGTTGTGGCTGTTGTTTTTATATTAAGTACACTTAATTAATAACTTCTAAGCAACGTGTTGAGCCCGAATTTATTATTGTTAGAACTCTGTGTGAATAAATCCCTGTTCATATTTTTGTGTATGTGTTGGTGCCTAAATTCGTTTAGTTGGTGATTTTGTACATATAAAAGTTTCGTTAGTGCGTTTCAGTGCTGTTTGGGGCTAATTAATTAGCAGGAGCTGCCAAGGACACCCATTGCGCTTTGGTGCCATTATTTTTACTTATTTTATTTGGGTTAATATAGTGCGCGCACACACACACACACACATTTCAGAAGCTACCATTTAACATTAGATTTTATAAATGTTGCTGCTATTGTTGTCATTGTTCTAGCTGGTGCTGTTAGTTTCAGTCATTAATTAAAATAATTTTCCATCAAGTTCGCACTCAATAACATGCAATATAAATTAATGGAAGAAGGAGCTTGTAAGGTACCGTACCTTAATCTAAAACAGATGGATGCCTGTATTCGCACACATGACATAAGTTTCAAAATATTAATTTATATTACTAAAGTTATTATTTAGGATTTCGGTTCATGTTTTTGCTGAATCTCCTCATCTTGAAAGTAATAGCGGCATATATTTAGGAGCTCATAAAAATTCTTACCTTTTTAATGGACGTAGGAAAGTTTTCGCTAGATGAATATATTATTAATTTAAATGTTTATGTTAAAGTAATTTTAAGTCTGAAACAACAAAGCAATACAGACAAACAAATAAACCATAGATATAAAATATATGCAGATATACATCTGCATTGAGGTCTCAAAGGTCTGACCAGTGGCGTAGATACGAGTTTAAAAAGGGATATCATAACGAAAAAATATATAGTTTTATTTTAGAGTAGATTTGAATCTTGCTGCTGGCAAAAAGTTCAATTTTAATTTAATAAAAGCAGTATATCTGGCCGCCTACGCTTTAAGTAAAGCTCAATTATAATTTCATCTGATTCCAACTGAATTCCAACTGATTCTAAAACAAACCAATATATAATTCTATGGACATTTGACAAAACCACAAAAACTAATACATTCACTATTGTACGATTTAAAAATAATACTAAGAGTAATATTTTAAATTTTTTGTCCATTTGCTCGGGCATGCTCTCAATATGTTTATCTATTAGTTGGTGCGGAGTACTGTCCCACTCCGTTTGATTCCGGGACCAAAGCTTGTCTAAATTTTAAATCCGTTTTAAATGTAGGCTTTGAGCTGGCCGCTGCACCCTTTTATAATTTTTAACAATCTTAGCAGAGTGCTTTGGGTCTCCAGTTACCTCTTTTTCTGGATAAGCACTTTTGTCCACAAAATCTGGTAGATTTTTGTTCTAAAATACGAAGGTAATCTTTTTTATTTTCATAATGCCAATAATGTTTACCAAGACCCGACACATTACCAAGTGAAACACTCCACAGCATCAAGCTACCTCCTCCGTGCTTCATGGTTTCTTTTGCTTAATGCTTTTGTAGTGTTTCTTATGGGCGGTGCCAGTAGCACTGCTAACCATCTGACTGAAAGTGGTTAATTTTGGTCTCGTGCGACCATACAACCCTTTTCCAGTCATCTGTGCTTTAATTCTTGTGCTTGCAAAACTTAAGGCGCGCTTCTACATTTTTTATCGAATTTTTTATCAGACTAATTTTCCAATGTGCTCTGCATGCAGTTCACCCACTTACGGGTTTGTTTTAGGCGTCTGCAGCTTCTTTTGGTCTTGCCACTTGTTTGTTCGTCATAAGCCGCTCCATAGCTCAAGCATCTCTATTGGTACGCAATCCAAGTCGCGATTTTTTGGCTTCAGGAGCAATTATATTGCGCCTTTTTCTTACTTGAAGCACTATTCGGAGGCAAATATCTAACAGTTTACCAATTTCCAGCGCTGAAACAATGTTAAAAGTAAAAGTAAGTAATTTACAATTTGATTTTCCAAGTTTTCAGTTATTTTCCTCACATTCACTAGAGGGTTGAAGCTAATGAATCAAATTTTTACGCAATATATCTGTTTAATGAATTTTATAATAATTGAATATACGGTGAAAATTTAATTTGATTTTGACTTAGAAATAAGCATTGCCAGATAAAACTCACTAAGGCGTAAAAACCTGGATGAATTGAGATTTTTTCATTATTTGCATTACATGTCTTTTTATGCTCTTAATTAAAAATTTTTTTTTTTATATATTCAGCCCAATTATGAGAAATTTTCTCCGGGAGTTGTAAAAGGAAGTTTCCGTTTTTAAGGCCCAGTTTTAATTTTTTGCGTAAAATTAACAATATTATTTTTTCTTTTTTGCATTAATTGTTATACAGCGTGTAAAACTTGAGATCGCGAACGAAAGGTCTCTTGCTGCTTGCATAATATCTCCTCCTCAGAGAGCGAAAAACGAAAAAAATCAAAAATATTTGTTTTTAGAACAGTTTTGCTTTGTGAATGAACCAACAAAATGTATAAAATTAAAGAAAATGCCGCATAAATTCAAAAAACTCAATTTTTCGTGCACGAAATCGGACCATATCATTTAAATACAGAGCAAAAAATATACGTTTTATTTAAATTTGCCGGTTCACTCACAGCGTATTTTATTTTTACAAATACTAAAACAAGAAATGAGTTAATCGGATGAGTACTTTTCGAATAAGAGTGCAAACCGTTTCAAAAAATATAATTTCGAGAAAAACTCGTTTAAAGTTTTTGTTTACCTTAATTTATGAGCGTTTAATACTCATAAAAACATAAATATTTCTTAAACGGCTTCGAAATTTATTCTGAATGAAACTAGCTTATATCCGGCGTGATTCGCTGTGCTCCACGCTAATCACTTTAAAAGAAGGCGTATAGTGAGGTCTGTTTGATTGATGGTAATTTATTAAGTGTCCACTTTTGTATTTACGGTGACTGCCGGTTGGATCAATAGACCTTACATACCAAGTGTGGTATTTTACTATCAAAGCATGTACAATTTCAATGATTTCTAAAAATATGGCTGCATTTTTGTGAAATTTCTATTTAAACAAAATCACCACATTTTTGTCTTATACGGTAAAAATCATCAGATATGTATAAAGGGTGTCCCTAAATTGAGTGCAACTATTTACGGAGCTGAAAGGTTATGTTGAGCTGAGCAAAAAATCGTATGGAAGGGGGGGAGGGGGGGTCTATTTTCACGTTCTTAGGAGCTACAGGGTTAATTAATATTTCACGACTTTGGTTTACGTTATTCTTTCTAGCAGAAAAACTTACATACATTTTGATAGCTCATTATAAAGTCAATAAAATCATCTTTCTAACAGCATATCAACAAACCTCACCAACTTAACCGTTACCGGGTTGTGATCGTGTGAAGATGAAATCCATCGATTGAAACTACCAAATTTAAATTTTGAGTGTAAATTTCTTAGAATTTCGCGTAATAAATAAAATTTTTTTTAGGATCAATTTTGTAATTTATTCAATTTTCTTTTAAATGACGCCAAAAATATAAACATATCTTTAAAATTAAAAAAGATGGCTGTACTAAAAACATTACACTTTTAAAAAAACAATGATATTATCTACTGCATAACTAATTGTAATTATTTTTTTTAGTTCTAATTGTAAATTTTTTAGTGCAGCCAATTTTTTTATTTTTAAAGATTGTTTATGTTTTTGGTGTCATTGAATAGAAAATTGAATAAGTTACAAAAATTATCTACAAAAATTTTTATTTATTGCGCAAAATACTGAGAAATTTGCACTCAAAGTTGAAATTTGGTAGTTTCAACCGATTGATTTCATCTTCACACGATCGCAGCTCGGTAACGGTTAAGTTGGTGGGGTTTGTTAATAAACCGTTGGAAAGGTCATTCATCATCGTCAAAGTCGGATAATTCAGAGTCATCAAAATTATCTTAAATATTTTCTATTTGTTCGATGCTTAGCTTATTAGACATAGTAATAACGCAAATTATAAATCAAACTTATGCATAAAGAAAATCGGATGCATATAAAGGAGCGGATTTTGGTCCAGAGGCATAATTGAGCAATTTTTCTTCGAACATGAGCAAGGAGTGGCCGTTACAGTCAATGGCCATCGTTATCGGGCCATGTTGAACGAATTTTTGTTCACAAAAATTGAAGAGGAGGATATTGGCAACATTTGGTTTCAACAGGACGGCGCTACGTGCCACACAGCCGAAGCTACACTCGATGTTTTGCGCCCTGTTTTTGAAGATCACATTATCAGCCGCAGAGCTGATGTCGTTTGGCCACCTCAGAGCTGCTATTTGACACCGTTGGACTATTATTTGTGGGGTGCCCTCAAAGATAAGTGTTACGCCGACAAGCCAGAGACAATTGACGCTTTAAATGACAATATTCGTGAAGCCATTGGTGAAATACAGCTGCACACAATCGATAATGTGCTTAAAAATTGGACCGAACGTGTAGGCTACTGCATGGCCAGCCGAGGCAGCCATTTGAATGAAATTATTTTCCATTATTAACCGAAAGGATTGTACATTCAAAAAAAAAAAAAGAAATTTGAGAAAATATTCAGTAGTTTTTTTTTTTTGCATTTTCAAAAAAAAAAAAGTTATTTGGCGGACCCTTTATTTGAGTACCGTTAAGTAAAATAAAAAAGAAACGTTCACCCGCTGCGACTTTATTCAATCAAATAAAAAATTTTATTTCCGTTGGGTGAAATCTATCCCATATGGCATAGTACGAAATAAAAAAAAAAATCGTGCAGCCTTATAAATCTATGTTTGGGATTTAACTCTTTTGCACATTCTTAACCAATGATTATCTTCTAAATTACTTACATAAAGTTATCAAATAAAGTAATTTTTGTAATGGCATATATAAAAGAACGAAGTGAAATTGTTTGTAAAATATGAAACTCGATAAGCACGCTCCCTTTCTGAACCTTCACAATTTCCTGGGTTCACTTATCAAAAATTTTGTTTTATTATTTTGTACAAAAACCTTCAAAGATAAATATAAAAATATAAAAAAAATAGCATCCAAAAGTTTTTTGGCTTACTGCAAGCGCTGAAATGCGACCATGCCATATGGCATAGAATAACCGAACGGGTTAAATCGAACTCCTTCTATTGCCTTTGTCCGACTTCTTCCAAATTTTCCATAATCTTTAGAATAATGAGCAGTCAGTAGTTAAGAAATTTGGGTGAAATTAAAGGGGGGGGGGGGCGTGGCACTTTAATATTTAACGAAATTATTTTACACCGTTGGCATGATTTTGCACTTATATACTTTAACATAATGAGGAGTCTACAAATTACTCTATGTGGCAGCTAAAGGTAAAATAAAAGCAAAACAAAACAAAAAAGGCAAAAACATTTTAAAGACTTCTTAAGACATTGAATATACTTCATTACGGCTGCGGGGGGTATTTTTGGCTTCAGTATCCTGCCGAAGCTCCATTCCTTACTAGATTAATTTCAATACGAGTCTAATTTTTTTATATATTTGCCTTTTTAATTTCAGTTTTTTTTTTCTTTATTTTTTATTCACCTTATAAATAAATGAAACGCAACAAAAAAAAACATGTTTTCATATTCTTAAATACATATGCAGCGTAATATTATGATGTAATAATATGAATGCACTTGAATAATTTTTTTGATTTTCAAATTTATTATAAATATTAACCATAATAGTGGTTGACAGCTCGAAGAAGTCGTTCAGCATAATCTGGATGATAAGGTGATAATTTATTCATTTCCCACGAAAACTTTAAGAAATCAAAATATCGATTCCATGCCTATTCGCTTAAAAAACCTCGTCCTTTGTCAGCATATTCACAAAACTGTTGGACATGAAAACATACTGCAAGAATTTTGGGTGTTATACTAACATCTAAACTTGTAAAACTTTTTCAATATCTGCTATATATGCTTTATAATTACGTTCAAGGTGTGATCCAAAAAATGTAGAAACAATTTTTCTTTAAAGTCACTTTCAAATATTTTTCTATTGCAAAATTGTTTGATTTACGCTAAAGATCAATGTTTTCCAAGAGTTTTTTTTTCACTTTGAAGGAAAAACTACCATTCGTAATTTCGCATTGAGCATAGCAAGCTTTTGCTCAGTGCAAAGGTACAATTTCACAATCTTTCATCACATGCGTAAAAAGGGAGTTAACTTCACCAAGTTAATTTATATTAGGGATGTGACGGATGTCGTTTTGCGGATGCGGTTGCGGTTACCAAAAAATGAAAAATGCGGATGCGGATGTAGATACGGATACATAAATTTAATATCCGCGGATGCGGATGCAGATTTCAAATCTTTTTATATTTGTTAAAGGTTTTTAGCAAAATAAAAACGTGGAAAAATAAATGTTTAATTTTTAAAGAGATCAGCTTGACTAGACAAACTATATGAAGGACTTAAGTGATCAAAATCATGTTGAAAACTTTTTTAATAGTCCAAGTCAATCAACGGTAAATTGTACTTTATAAACAGTAATGTTGATGCTTCATTGCTTCTTAAACTATTTTGAAACTGATCATTAAAATTTGTTTTTTAATTACGTTTTTGTGTCGATTATAAAAATTTTTATAAATTCGGATTTTGGTTGCGGATATCGAAAAGTGAAAAATAAGGTTGCGGATGTCGTATTTTTGCGGATGTTGCGGATTGCGGAGCAGCCGCAACCGTGGAGGCTGCTGATGCGGAGCTCCATGACATCCCTAATTTATATTATCGTTTTTGACAAGCGTTGGGTGATAATAACTCTTGCCATATCATTTTTCAATTGACCTTTTATAACTGTCATTTTGCACCAATTTTCACTGTGACTGCGGTCTTCATGAGACATTTGATAGTACTTTAAATAGGCAAGGACTTCACGCAAATAAATTTTGAGGGTAAAATTGTTCCCGCCCAGTTAAATTTTCAGAAAATGTCTAGGGAATTTTAGAAAATTTCCATTAAAATATATGTGATTTGTGTATTAAAAGCGCTCATATGTGCTGTACAAATACACTACATATGAAGCGTCGACGCGAATAACGTTGTAAGCGACAAGTTAATCAAAAATTGAATTTTTTTGCATACTATCAACAACAAAAAATTGGAAATCGAAATCAAATGGCTCTAAGTGCGCCATTAAAAACGTTCTATTCAATTCCTGAAAACTTATAATTTGTTGCTTACAACGTTATTCGCGTCGACGCTTCATGTGCTTGTTTTGCAGAATAAAGTGCAAACCAAAAAAAAAAACTGACAGCTACACTGAAACAAAATATTCGCTTTCACACGTTCACCGACACCATTTATACAAATATGTGTGCCAAGGTAAAAAATTTATTATTTACTATACCTTACTTTATTTGATCCATTTCGTGCTAAAAAAGCCCTAGATACACGATTTAAATTTTTGGTTTTATATAATCTAGATGCAATATATTTAAAGAATCTAAAAGAAAATTCCAGGTGAAAGACCTTTAAAGTCCTCGGAGTCGACATAAGGCTTAGACATCTCTTAATACAAGGTAATTAGGAAATATGTATCTTTAACTATAAACTTGGGGTTTCTTTTCCGTATTACGAAAAGCTTTTTGATTCATCTATCTCGTTTTGCTTTTTGATGCCATTGGTGCTAGCCTAAGATCTTTTCGTTTTTTTCCAAAGCCAGGAGTTCCTTAACTACTGATAACACTACGGTCGTTAAAACTAATGCAATAAAGCTCTAATATGAAATAACTATCTGTGGTATAATGACTGAATCTTTACTACAGAGAAGTTCTCTTGCTAAATATGATATTGTTGTTCTCACATAGAAATGTGATTTAGCCATGTCTATGTGATTGATTGCTGATTGCTGTTAATCCTAAATTTCCTGAATGTTTATAACAAAAAGTTAAAAAATATTTAAAAATATTAAAACGTAAAACACAAAAATGAACACAAGTTTTAAAAAACTTAACTAATTTTTCTATCGTAATGTTGGAAAGTCATTAAGATTGAAGAAAATATATTGTTTGAAGACAAACAAATTTCAAATGTGAATAAGCTTACTCTTAGTGAATTGTCAAATCTTAAATATTGCCAACTATATCGTGTGAAGTTGAACTTAGTATCTCTGCAAATTCACCGTTTTTGACTAAGCGTTGTGGAACAAGTATCAGCATAAGAATTAAATCAGTATCAAGTCTATTATTGTCATTATGGGAATGGGTTAGCATGTAATGTTTAACTATTTTTCTTTGATTATTGTTTCTAATTCATTCTTGGTTTCTAAGTAAAGATTTTTTTATGGACATTTATTGACATTTCAAAAATGAATCCGAATATTATTTTATATAATTTTTGTTTCTTTTTTTTTTAAATAAACTAATATAAGCGGTAAAAACAAGTCCATACATTAAGATTGAAACTAAATGTTTTTAGTTCGAAAATTTTCAAGAGTTGTAGCGGCTCTTGAGCTTGTAATATGTCATATTACATTTTTATACATTTCCTCAAGGCCTTGAAAGTTCAAATTACATTAGTAATTATTAGATAACATGGGAATATTTATTTATATTTTATTTTTGTTACATAAAAAAATTCTTAAAAGAATGTTTTCATCAATACGTGCAAGATTACAAATTCTGTTTCACACTTTAACACTTCACCTCTAAACAATCAGCTGAAGTTAAAGAAAATTAACCTTGAAATTGAACTTTGCAAACGCAATTTAAAAATTTTTATTTTTTTATTTTCAGTCATTCTTCTGGCAGCAGAAAACTTGAAATCGCACGAGAATCTGTTCACTATACCCACTGCAATTAAGATTTCCTTAGAAAACTAACTGCATAGAACAACAGCGTCTGCAAGCAAAGCAACTTAAAGTTATAACCAACAACAACAAAATAAAAAAGAAACATATAATAATTGATGCAACAAGAAGGAGCACGCACTTGCAACTTCATCCTTCCACTCAACAAACTTTGCCAGTTCAATCAGTACTCAGTCAACCATTACCTAGAACAATGATGTTAATGAATACCCGCTGATGTTTTTCAACAACGCACAAAACTTGCACAGCTGCTCTTGCCGGTTATTTCAAGTTTGAATGGACTCTGCGCGACTTCAGCTTCAAATGCATATTTGGAAACTTCTTTTAATTGGTAAGTGGACAACGTGGATGCTTCTGCCACTTTTCGCTTAAAATGAAATAAAAACGAACCTAAAAAAATCAAATAAACATAAAAACTAAGAGGTTAAAACAGAAAAAAAGGTCACCCTCAAACAAAGAAATGAGAAAAATTCTGGAAAAGTTATGAGCTGCATCTTTCTGTGTTTATTTTATTACTAGTTTTTTATGATCCTAGGAAATTTATGCTGCGATGGTTACGAAAGAGTTTCAGTTATAAGTTTTGTTTGCTCTCATAAATTAAAAAGTGGTAAAATGTGAAAATTTCATTAAGGAACTAGAACAGTTGTTAAAAATTACTCTTAAACAAAAGGAGCCTAGTAATCTTGTACACTTAATAAATTCTGAAATTTTTTAAAATTTCAATTAAAATTAAAAATATATGTGTATTTTTTATAATAATAACATTAAGTAGACCTTAAGTATTGACAACTCAAATTTATGTAAATATAGCGTCCTCACTCATTATTTACCCCTTTAGCGATTATCTTCTAAATGACGCTTTAAATATTATTTCATACTTTTAAAATTATACTGAACCTCATTAACATCCATATCGACTTAAACAAATAAACAAACATATTGCTGGATAATCCGCACATTTTGCCCCGAAACTCTCATAAAAGGCACGTACATAAAATCGGATTAATTAAGGCGTTGTTCAAATTGCTCACATATTATAATTAGTGGCAAACTCATAGATAAATGAAATATGTAAAGAATGTCGAAGACGTGAGCTGAGGGAATTCATGCGTGCAAGGTTAGGCGTGAGATTTTTAACCTCAATAAATAATAATAATAATATATGTATAAGAATTCTTCTTACCAAAAACCGGCAATCGCACAAACTGCATATCTTTATTATTATTGAGTTAACCCTTCGCTTAAAGAAAGCTGAGTAGAAGTTGAGGATGCTGAATTAAAATCAGACAAGACGAGACAGTACGGAATATTATTATTAGTAGGACTTTGTTTTTACTTCTTTATCAACATTATTTATATAAGAACAGACCATGAAGAAGAGTGTTGTTTTCTCTACTCCAGCTGAAGTGACACGATTTGATTAAAATTAAAATCTGTAAAATATTTTCGTAAACGATTTGATTTATGGGAAAAAGCAATGTTCTTATTTAGCAACGAAATATCGAAAACTTAGTAATTGGTCTGAGTGTATACACGGTCAAAAATCTTGGACAAATTTTTATTCCTAGCGTTGGACTAGCGCTTTTCTAAATACATTTTGTATTAAAAATTATATAATAGAATAAATTAAAAGCATCATGTTATACAATTAGTATAAAAATTCCAAATGTATTAAAATATAATACAGAATAGTATTGTTCTAAATTAAATTTCTATCCCAAGTTTGTATTACTATGGGACTAGAATTGAATTTTAATATTTGACCTATATTATATTCTAATGCATTCTTGGTGTGGTCACAAAATTTCTGAGCTTGTTTAAATCCAGCTGGGCCGCGGTGTCTGAACGCGTTAGCGAGCATATACAGGTGTATACATTATATATTTATTATTTCGGAATATATCGGACTTCGAAATGTCTGTACAAATTCTGTACGCCGCACAGTTTTCTTGAGCCTATACACACGGTTAGAAATCCTATAATATATTTTAATACAAGCAAAGTATTACAAGGATTCTTAGTTTTGTGGTTTTAAAGATATAAATATTTTTGTAAAATTATTTTCGCACTAAAATATGCAGGTCACACTATATATTTTGAATACACTGACGTTTTCTACTTATACATAGTTGTTAGTTTTATACAATATTCTTTTTGAGTCCTGTTATTTCCTCAGATACTTCGTAACTTGAAAAAAGCTTTCTAAAAATATTTCTGTCGGTTGCAGAGTCATAACCTGTTTTTCCATAATCAACTCATATGCCCAATCTCTTTAAAATCGCTTTATGTTCAGCTCTTACTTGCCAATTTTTAAATGGCAATCGATAGGCTATATGCAACATTAAAATGCAATATATGTAAAAATTCAAAAAATCTTATCCAGAAATGCAGAGTTGAATATCCTACTCATATAATGCTGCTCTTCGCATTAAAGGTTTTAAAGGAACTTCGGTAGAATTTTCTGAATCTAAAGGGTGGTTAAATTTTAAGGGCCGATGTTGATTTTGAATAAACACAAATTGTTTAGGAAATTATTGTCATTTCTTTTTATTATGATAATATTGGTATAGTTCAATTATGAATGGAACAAAATATCGGTCAAATGGGAGCCGCCACCTCGGCGGCACACCTCCATCCGATGGTCCAAATTTTCGATAACGTTGAGGCATAAGTGAGGGTCTATGCCGTTAATGTGCCGAATTATCTCATCCTTTAGCTCTTGAATTGTTGCTGGCTTATCGACGTACACCTTTTCTTTCAAATAACCCCAAAGAAAGAAGTCCAACGGTGTCAAATCACATGATCTTGGCGGCCAATTGACATCGCCACCACGGGAGATAACACGGCCATTGAATTTGTCGCGCAAAAGAGCCTTTGTTTCGTTAGCTGTGTGGCAAGTGGCACCGTCCTGTTGAAACCACAATGCGTTCACATCCATATCTTCCAATTCGGGCCATAAAAAGTTCGTTATCAGCTCACGATAGCGAACACCATTCACAGTTACTGCCTGACGGCTTTTCAGCCACACTATCGCGAACATCAGCAATATTTTCTGCAGTACGAGCCATACGAGCTTATACTGGTGTTTTCACATCTCCTACAGATCCGGTTTGCTCAAATTTTTGCACGATTTTTCCGATTGTACGCAAATTTGGACGATTAAATTGACCGAAAACATCACGAAGTGCACGATATGCATTTTGATTTGAATGCCCATTTTCATAATAACCCTGCATAACTTTTACGCGTAGCTCGATTGTGTATCTTTCCATGTTTCAAATTGAGTTGGTTTGAAATTGAGAAATGTCAAATGAAATGGAGAAAAAAACTTGACGTTTAGGTGTGGTTTACATTCCACATCGGCCCCTGAAATTTAACCATCCTTTATTAATGGCGGTTCTACATACAAACTAGGCAAAGAATTTTAATGCAATTTGTTCACTGCTTTTTGCAAAATTTTGTACTTTTTTGCAGAATGGTCCAAGTCCATATTCTTATAGCGTTTATGCCTCCATTGGTGACAAGCAATCAATTAAAAAATGCCAAAAAATCAACAGAAACACTAACTACGCATTAAAACGGAGTTTGTAGGGTAAACGTTTCATTTTGAAAATACGGCTGGCATCACACAACCACTCGATAGATATTTCACAAACACTTCATATTTTTTAAGAACAAAACCAACACGATTGATATATTTTACTTGAATTTGTGTTGAGTAGTTGGCATAAAACAGGATAAATCAATTCGACCAAAAAAACCTTTGGGGAAAAATGCTTACCACTGTTTTGGAAGAGCAACACAATGTACGTCTGAGCGCTTCGTTGTATAATGAAAAATGTACTGTGCGGCAGTGAAAGCAACACGTGACGGTATGACACTTGGTTATATATAAGCGCGCAGTCAAAATTTCACAGGTGAAACGTTCCACCGCACCCTACTATATGAGGCGAAAGTCTTACGGTATCTAAAATTAGCCAAAAACATTTTACTTAATTTATGAAAAACCCCTTAAAACAATAACAATTTTTCCCAAAGTTATGAAAAATTGCAATTTTGGATATATATTATATCATATCTCAAATAATCGTTGAAATACGGTTAATTTTTTACAGATTCTAACAGATAATAAACCATACTAACTCGGCGAAACTTGGAAGAAATTATCAAATAAAATTTAAAAAATTTTCAACTTTACCCAAGTTTTATCAATTTTTTAAAGTCGTTGCAAATTGAAATTTATTTTTTCTTCTCAATAACGAAATCCATTCACAATTCATCTATCACATTTTTACTTTAAATGAAAATTAAAAATTATTTCATATCTTAAAAATTGAGTCAGCAAAATAAAATTCGCCTAAGTGCTTGAAAATAAAAATTTCACAATCAAAGATATGTATAAAAGTATCGAATTTAAACAAGTGTAACGTCTCCAAAAATTATATTATTGAATTTTTATTTTTATTTTATTGAATATTTATACTGTACAGAAAAATATGTGGAGTTGATATGCCTAGGAATAATCCTTACTACTTTCTCTTACTCTTGACTAATCTTATTTTAATGGTGAAATATTGGCACAATATGTTTTATCAATATAATTGTTTTTTTTTTTAACTGATTTCCATCATATGTATTGCTTGTTGCATAGACAAAAGTTTTTCGTTTAAAAAATGTTCATTTGGCTTACCATTGCGGTATGTGATTAATGATTTTAATAAGCTTTATTCAAACAAGCCTTGTAACTCTCCCACAAAAAAGTTTCATCTACCCAACTATTATATTCCAGTTTATAATTATTGGACCTTGATTAATTTTTTTAAATTGAAAATTTCCTTCAAAAGGTCCTTCCTTGAGAGGTTAACGACTCTTTTATTAAAGAGGCTACTGGCAACGAGTCACTGATTCCAGTTTTAGGCTGGAACTTTTTTCTCGGGGGTTATGGAGAATGAGGTCCTTATGGCTGAATATTTTTAAAATATTTTTTAACCCATTAAGCGTCGGTGTTGCTTTAAAGCAACGCTAACTGAAAAAAAAATCTCAAAAAACAACGCATTAAGCTTTTGACCCGAAATTTTGGGGAGACAAAGTTTATTATATTGGGTTTCAATGTAGCTAATAAGTCTTTGACTTTCTTGAGGGGGAGAAGTGTATGTACCTTTAGAGTGTATGAAAATATCACATTTTTTGGAAATTTTTGTTTACACTGTAGTAAATTTAAACAAAGATGCTATTCAGCAAATTTTGACAGGAATGTAAGGCCAAAAAATCAAAATAAAAGCTCAATAAAAGCTCTCTTTCTAGTAAAAATATAACACATTTACGCCCAACTCTGCTTTAATGCAACACCCATTTTCCGGGAAACCAGAATTTTGGTTTCTTTGAAACTCAGAATTTGTGATCTAGGTATCAAAATAAGCAATTCCAGAAACAATCTTTGAAACCGGCTGACAGAATCACAAGGTGGTGCTGGTTCAATGGGTTAATGAAACTATTACAAAGTACTTGTTAAATATTTATCTTTGATGTGCTTAATTGTTTGAATAAAATATTTCATTTGATATATTAGAAAAAATTAGTAAAAATATGTTTTTTTTTTTTGAGCCTTCCAAGCCCACCTAAAACCTTAAGCGAATTTCGTCCACTGTTGAACTTACATATGCCAGTCACATACATGCAAATACTTCCATACAAATTCATAGAAACAGCTTACATAAGAATGCAATCAAGTTAATATGGTCAATCTCGAATTTTTTGGCTCGCCTTATTTTATTTTGCATCGGATTTTGAACGACTTTCTTTTTCATCATGCTCAAAACAATTAATACTTTGCCATACAAGTGAACTGTGCCACTGAAGGGGTGAGCAAAACTAACCAGAAAAACGATTCTTTGCGTCTGTATTGGGGAAAGCTTGTGTATGTTTGCATTCTGATAGCCACATGAACGACGGCTAATCCCATAAAAACTTAAATGATTGCTTGTATGTTTCTACTCTGTATATGTGCGGATGCTTTTAAAAACGACTTAGCTATACAAATTTAAAGAATTTTTTAAAGACTGCAATATTTGATTAAGAGAGAATAATTCTGACTAATACGCATTTGGAGATCAAGAAACAAACTATTATGAGAATTTGAACAAAACTCGTCCCCAATAGATTGAATTTTACCAACTGATAAATGATAACTAATTAGTAGTTGCTATCATTTTATTGAAACTAAGCTTCTTACCCCACCAATAAAATCGTAAAAATCGATAGATACAAATGATATCGTTCTTACATTCTTTTTTTTTTGTATCTATTCCAGCTACAATTGTAAAAATATTTTGAATCGTACTGCAATTCGAACTCTCTTTCTCTAGATTTTGATATGAATGTTGGACAAGCTACGTAAACATGTAAAAACGTGCTGCTGATTATTGAATGTGAACAAAAGGATTTTTTATACCGAAAGTAATATATTTATGTCTTTAAAAAAACAATACTCAGAAGTCGAACCAATATACGCCTATTTCACATAAAAGTGTAATATCAGTTGCACTTACCATCCTGATTTGGCTCAAATTTTGTGCTTGGATTGGTTTTTTGATCAGAAAATCAAATCCGAAGTTATAAATTTTTTGAATTTTTCGCGACCAAAATAGGGTCTACTTTGAGACAACGTAGCGGCCAATTTAAATCCGTTTTTCGTAAAAAAAGTATTATTGGAAAGAATGCTTACTCCTTTTTAAGGAAAATCGTATTACCTATTATTAATCTCAAAGTTGAAAACTATGCCAGCAAAGGGGCTTTAATTTTTTTTCTTTTTCATGATTTTCATTTTTTTTACCTTTCATTACCTTTCCAGCAATGTAAAATGAAGGTGAGTTCTTAAAGGGTTCAGAAGTTATAGCGGTGGTCGTGTAATAGTAAAGAGATTTCAATACAAATTCAACTAGCTATCGGTTTTTTTTTTTTTTTGTCGATAATATAAAATCGAAACAAATATAGAAAACGATAGCTAGTTGAATTTGTATTGAAAATTCATTACTACTACACGTTTGACACTATAACTTCTGAACCGTTAAAAAGCACACCTTAATTTTACGTCGTTAGAAACACAATAAAACGTAAAAAAAATAAAAATAATGCGAAAGAAAAAAATTAAAGCATCTGTTGCTGACATAGTACTCAACATTGAAATTAAGATTGGGTCATTTTACTGCAACTTTTTCAAAAGATCTATATTTTTTCCTCAAAAAAGAGGAAATAACCTTTGCAATGATACTTTATTTACGAAAATCGGATTTAAATTGTCTGTGCTACGTTGTCTCAAAGTATACCCTATTTTGGTCGCGAAAAATTCTAAACTTCGGATTTGGTTTTTGATCAAAAAACCAATCCAAGCACAAAATTTGAGCCAAATCAGAGATGGTCAGTGCAACTGATATTATACGATATTCAATGATATTCAATGAGAAATGGGCGTATATTGGTTCTACTTGTAAATATTGTTTTTTTAAAGACATAAATATATTGCTTTCGGAATAAAAACTCCTTTTGTTCACATTCAAGATTTGGCTTAGAAATTGCATTGAAAAGACAATAAAACATATTTATGTGTAAAGATAGGGGATTTTTGCGGTCAAGGAATCAGTTTTCGACGTCAGTTTTTATTTATGAGAGCCGCCAGAGGGCGCTTTGCTACTATCTTTGCTAATAAGAATCGATAAAATACTTTTTTGGGAAAATTGCCGAATATATTGGGAAAATTGACGAATTCTTGTCTTTCCCATATTTAATTTAAATTCATTTTTAATTTAATTTTAATGTTCAGCATTGAAAATTAGGGTTGGTACTATACACGACATGTGTTGATTTCAAAGTCGATTTATTGTAATACGAAATGAAATAAATTTACCACAAAAAATAAACAATTCTGAAAATTAAAAAGCTTGAAGCGTTGCTTATACCGAATACAGCAACCATTTTAAAATATAGGGGAGATTCTAATATTAAAATATACGGGAAAGTGTTCCTTCTCCTAAACTGAACTTCTTAAATAACTTTTTTCTTCAAAGTGGCTAGGAGATAATAAAATAAATATAATAATAAAATAAAGAACATAATAAAATAAAGAAATAACTTTTTTCTTCAAAGGAGAGGGTTAAAATCTATGACCGACCCCCATTACTTTTCCAAGAGGAAAATTTTTTCCTTAGAACCTATCCTATTTGACCTCTTCTGGGGGGGCTTCCATACAAAGAACCCTAACCCCCTACATAAAATTAAATCGATATTTACCTCTTTGGGGAGGGTAGGAGAGGGTTACTATGTACGACCAACCTCCTTTACTTTTTCAAGTGTAAAATTTTTCCCTTTGGGACATATCCCCTCCGACCCCTCTCTAGGAGGGATCCCATACAAAGTACCCTACTGTTAATGAAATAACATTGTATGGGAACCCCCTCCCATAACCCCAGGTGCGCACTTGAATAACAACAATTGATAGATTGATTTCACCACGATTACTAAACTATAACTGCGAGAATAAAACAGTACCTCTTTTTAAGTTAACCAATATTTTTCGATGATTTACGAAAAACCATTAACTTAACTCTTTATCACCCAAATGTTCTGATTTGTTCCTCGGCTTTCATCCTCGTGTACCATGAGGGTAAAAATTTAATACAATTTTAAAAACCCAAATACTTTATTATTTGAACGTCGTTGTTTCGAATGGGGTGCATTAACTTTAATAAAATTGCAATTTACTCCTCATTTCTGCAGAAATACCGCAAAAAATGCAAATTGGGTTTTTTTTTAAGCGAAGCTTTTAACGCCTCGTTCTGTGATTTGCTTGAGTAAAATCTGAAAACTTTCGACAAATTTTTTTCTTAGAAATTTGATGGTTTCTTCATTGCTTGCGTTTATTACAACAAGAAACATTAAGTTTAAAATTAACATTAAAGTTTATTAAACTTTAATATTAAAATATTAAAAATATTTGTTGGCCCCCCGTGGGGAAACGATCTTGGACGAAATGGTTAGGAATTCTATACGCTATCCACCAGGCCACCAAGCTGTGTTAGAAACAGTTGTTGATTCAATGTTAAGTATAACAGGAGCTATGCTGCAGTGGATGGTCGCCATTTATCAATAGATGGAGGATTATGTATTGGCTTACTACAACTACTAACAAAAATATGCTTCTACTCGCCACAAGATGACACCAGCATCGGTGTATTTTATTTTTTGTTGATGTGAATGCGCGAAGGAAAACACCTATGCTGGTGACATCTTGTAGCAAGTAGAAGGAAATTTGTGTTAGTTTTGTAGAATAGCCAATACACAATTCTGCATATATTAAAAGATTATGCTGCTATGCAGCAACATAGCTTCTGTTTAACTTTATATTGAATTAACAGATTAGCGTAACAAAGGCTTTTAGGATTGGTGGTTTTTAATAATTTGATATCTAATTTTTTTGATAGCAAAAAGGAAACATCAAATCTAATATAAGAAGACAGTGTCGGGATAACAAAATGTAATAAAATTTACTGGTGTGAATTTGAAAGTGTGTTTTTGAATACATATTTTGTTATTTTAAGATTTTGCATTTAAAAATGAGTTTATTAAAAAGAAAAAACCATTAAGCTATCAAATCTGTGTAACTGCAAAAAAGCTTCGCTTCTCTCTTGTGTCCAACGACGCACCTGTATATTTGTTGAGAATCAGTCATATTAAAAAATTAATGAGTAAAACTCTCCCAAATTACCACCGAATCCGCAAAGCAAAGTAAAAAAGAGAAATTACGAAGAAACTTTACTTTTGATATTCCTTACGATGTAGCTCTATGCCCTGTAAAAGATTTTGAAAGTCTGTTTCAGAAGTTGTGAGACTGATGTAACTGCTTGCCAAGGCCACACCATGTTCTGTGACATCCACTTTGGGACCAGTTTTTCAGTTCGAGTTTAAACTTTAGTCAAATTAAACCGAGCTTAACTCACCAAAGTTGGACGTTTAAACTCGGTTGAACTTGAAATTTTTGCATTCATATAAGCTAAGTTGACTTAAACTATCATGTGATGTGTTTTTTTTTTTGGCTAAATTGAGTTAAAACTTTCAATTTTGTTGATTTAAACTCGGTTTAATATGACTAGACTTTGAACTCGTACTGTAAAACTGGCCCTTAGAGTGCAATTTTATTATAACGCATGCAATGTTGCGGGCCTCTTGACTTGTTTTACAGAATAATTTAAACTCTGCTGCTGTAATTCATGTCAAATGCAATTTATAAAATCTTTGAAGAACTTCCAGTTTTGTTGGCTTCTTGGCGGGGCTAAAGCCATCAATCCTTTTGCCTACAAGCAATACACTTCTTGTTTTTAACGAAGGTATATCTGCTGTGTAAATGAAGGTAACAAATTATCTTTAGCTAAGCCACACTAATTTTAACTTACCGCTGCTTAAATAGTTTAATAATATTTTTAAATGAAAAAAATGCAATGCCTTGTACAAATTTAAAAAACTTGAGCCAACGAAAGGAATTTTGTTTTTACTTTCTAAAACGGCTGATTATTAGAGCTTTGGAACGGCAAGAGTAAAATCAATTTTTTTTTAAATTGCTTATAATTTTGCCATATTCAAACTACGTCATTACTTTTTCATTTTGGTGGAATTTTTAAAAGTTATGAAGCGTTTTTAAATTAATTTACGCTAATTTCACGAAAAGATTTGATATATGACACCCAAATGACAAAAAAAAAAAATTGTCAAAACTTCTGACTTATGTACTTAAAAGTAAAGTTTGGACATTTGTCTTTCGAAAAAATTACTCAGAGACTTGAAAAATGTATGTCATTGACCAACTTTTTATTGAAATTCGAAAAATCTCCGAAAATCCTTTAGGGAAAAACCGATTAGCGCGACCTCTAAAACTCTTCCAAAAATCTGAAAAAATTCTTAAAAATATATAAGACCATATTGATCAATATTGGGACAACCTGTAATATATTTTATATGTAAGTAGTATATTTTCAGATTTAAAAAGTATACAACGCTTTCAGTAATATAAGAGACCCCTTATTTACCCCCCACTCCTCCCCACTGCCTTTTATATACATCTCAAATTCCAAGGTAATCGATCTAGACGAGTAAGCTCCAGTCGCGCGTCGGAGCTGACACACACACTTCTTTTTTTTAATCGCGATTTTCTCGATAATATCGGATCTTGAGTGCATTGAAATGCAAGTATAACGTATACCCGATGATTCAACTTTAAAGATATGCAATGAACATTTTTTTTCATTCCTCAAAATTGAAAAAATGGCATCCGAGAGCAATTTTTTTTTATATTTATTGTCTCTCAATTTTTCGAGTAATGACAAAAAGTGAACACTTAAATTATTTTTAACGTTTTTTGTTAACGTATATTGTTTGAAAAAAAAAGAATTTATCAAAAGTTGAATTATGTTGCAATAAAAAATTATTCACAAATTTTATTATAAACCCGTTCTTTGTCTTTGAGTTTTCAAAGTTGTCTGATTTTCACCACGAGGAGGTAACGGTATTGGAAATCATTTTCTTGTTTATACTTTTTTTAAATTCTTTTTTTTTTATTATTTACAAAAAAATATTAAGAAAAAACGTAAGAAATCTGATTTGACAGAAGATCTGCCTCTGTTTTGCACAACGTGCGGCAGTTCTGCAGAGGCAGAACTATTTGTTTGAAAAAATACTTGCGGCCAATACTATTTATCAAATCTATGAAAATGCGTTGAAGCTTCGCTTCTCTCGGGGGTCAAACAATGTGTCAATGAGTGTCAAACCTCTTTTTTTTTTAAAGTACACCATACACATTCTTGCGTATAATTCATTGTTTCTATTACTGTCTGAAAAGATTTAAAATTATTGTTATTCGATAGCAACAAAAGTATTAATAGACCTATCTGAATGCAAAAATATTTTGCCATTCATTGTTGTTCCGCAAAGTATCTTTTTTTAAACCAAATTCTGTAATTCTGCCAACTAACAAAACTACTCATCCATAAAAGCGCTTTGTCAGTCTACAAGATTTGATGAAAGATAAGGAAGTTCCACTTCTAAACTGCGCAATCAGCGAAGCTATGACACATCAAATAATCCTTTGGCCTTACTTCTTGTGAGCGTTTAATGTTGAAGCAATAACACAAAACCTTCACACCGAAAGTGCCAAGTTGTTCGACAAAAGTTTTAGTTCTCATGAATGACATAAAATCGATAGTTTAAGGTCACTGTCACACTTTCAATGCCAGTGAGAGTAGTGTTGTTTCCTGTCTCTGGGTCTCTGTTGTTTTTATACACGCACTGCTTTTTTGACCGCTTTGGATTATCTGATTAATTTTGTTGACAAACTTGGCAAAATTGTTGGCAGAATTTTAAAAGCTTTATTAAAAGTTTTGCAAACAAATTGTAGGTTCAATGAAAAACATTTTACAAAGCATATATATGAACGGATAAACTAAAATTCCTCTGAAGTCAGGCGCGTAGACAAGAGGGGATTTTAGGTGTTCAATCCCCATTCCCCCCCTTAGGGTCCAGAAAGTATAAAGAAATACAACAAATGAGACTATTAAATTCAAAATGTGATTTTTTTTTTAGATAAACTGTTATTTTCTTGAAAACTTCGCTTAATTATTGAAAAATTTTTTTGGCCAAGTGAATGATTAATTTTGCTTATAAGAGTCATAATCATTATATTGGAGTTCATCTCCCAGACGATTGTATATTAAAAATCAGTTTCAATGCTCAAAAAGTCCCTGATATCCAGTAAAATATATATATGAAATTATGCCTAGAACGAATATAATTTTGTAAATTGAAGAAAATTAGATTGACATTTTTTATGCCATATCTACCCAGCAAACCATAGTTGACGACTATGTATAGTTATGAATTCGTCGGAATTTCGACAAAGTTGTCAACTATGGTTTGCTGGGTAAGCTTATTAGACCCAAAACTTTTGAAAAAGCATTCATTTGAGTGGGTTTTTTTTCATTTTTAAAAGAATAACGTGACATGAACCACAAAATTTAACACATTATGGGGTATTCCACGTAAAGCGAATGACTAAAAAGTTTGACTATATTTTTTTGTTGTTTTCTTGGTATATAAGACATCTAAAATTTCCAACTTGGCACGAAAATTTAGCCCTGTCTGAAGTCTTTTCCAAATAACAGGTTTCGGAAAATCACATTAAATCTAAATATGCTTTTTTTCTAAAAAAAATTCTCAATAGAAAAAGTTTTTGTAAAACATTTTATACAGTTCAATTCTATAGTTATTTGATGATTTTTTAATCATGTTACCAAATTTTCATAAAAAAAAATAACAATTACAGTTTTTTAAGCTTTTTTATTTAAGCTTATTTTTTAAATTTACGTTTTTTTAAAATTATTTTTATTATATTCACTAGTGATTAAATTCTTAAATATTAAAAAAAAAATGCTGTTTCATTCTTTTTATAAAAATTTATCTAGATGAGTAATTATTTTAATATTAACATGAACTTATTTTCATGTGATATATTATATAATAAATTGGGTATTGGACACCTTTATAGAAAATGGTGACATTACGATGCACACCGGCCTTTCGTACGATCCCCTCGATGATGATGTTGAAGAGATCACAAGACAGTGGATCGCCTTGCCTGAAACCTCTTTCGGTATTAAAAGTTTCGGAGAGGTAATTTCCTACCTTGGCTGAGCTGCGTGTGTTGCTCAACGTCATTTTGCAAAGTCTAATCAACTTTGCAGACATACCGAACTCAAACATTGTTGCGTATAGGCAATCCCTTCTCGGGCTATCAAACGCAGTTTTAAAATTGACAAAGAGATGATGTGTGTCAATGATTTTCGTGGGTTTTCTCCAGGATTTGTAGTAGCGTGAAGATCTGGTCTATGGTGGACTTACCAGGTCGAAAGCCACACTGATAAGGTCCAATGAGTGTTTTTGTAATCGGCTTTAATCTTTCACACAGTACGCTTGAGAGAACCTTATATGCGATGGAAATAAGACTGATACCTCTATAACTCGCGCAGATTGTTGGATCTCCTTTCTTAAGTATAGGGCACAGTACGCTGACGTTCCAATCGTCGGACATGCTTTCTGCTAGCCATATTTTGTGATGAGCTGATGCATG
This sequence comes from Coremacera marginata, assembly GCA_914767935.1. Taxonomy (NCBI): domain Eukaryota; kingdom Metazoa; phylum Arthropoda; class Insecta; order Diptera; family Sciomyzidae; genus Coremacera; species Coremacera marginata. The sequence continues at coordinate 67,225,501 of OU612045.1, forward strand.
CGCCTTATCAATTCATCGCTGCCGGTTTTAAACAATTCAACTGAATGGCCGTCAGCTCCCGCTGCTGTATTGTTTTTGAGTCGTTGGATAGCAACTCGAACCTCTTCATGGCTAGGTGGTGGTACTTTCACTCCGTCGTCGTTGATTGGTGGCACTGAACTGCGCCTTCCATGGGCGGCATTGGTGGAGTCGTCGCCAGTAAGCAAATTGGAGAAGTCCACATTCTCAGCACACACTGTGTATCCGTATTCAGATCTCCATTTTTGTCTGTACAGGTGAATGCTCCGGGCTTGAAACCTTGGTTTCAACTGGTTCCTCACTCTCACGCTTTTCCTGCTCTCTTTTCTTGCGTCTGAAAAGGCGCCTCTCTTCCTTCCTCTTTTCGCGGTAGTTTTCTCGCACGGCTTGCGTTGCAGCTTTTACTTATTAGACTGTCAGAACTTTAAAATTCAAGATGGTTAATAGTGCTGCAACCTATAATTTTTTATTTTCACGAATTCTGTGCTGAATCCGATTCCGTTGCCAGAGTTCCAAAAATTTGTATTTTTTTTATAACTGTATTGCCACCTACTAAAATGTATTTTAAAGGGATTTTAACATCGTTAAACAGTGTTAAGAGGTCGCTGTCTTCGAATTTGATGTCAGAATTTTAAAATTTAAGATGGTTAATAGTGCTGTTACCTAAAATTTTTAAAAAAATTTTAAATTCTGACATCAGATTCGAGGTCAGCGACCTATTAACTCTGTAAAACGATGTTTGAAACTCTTACAAATTCATTGTAGTTGGTGGCAACACTCTTTTAAAAAAATTACACAATTTTGAAATTCTGGCAACGGATTTGGATTCAGCTACCCATTTTTACCTAATGTTCGCTCCAGCACCGAGTTCGTAAAAATTAAAAACATTTTTGTTGTCCACCCTAGTGACAAAAAATTTTTGAAATTCTAACAATAGATTCAAAATCAGCGACTTTCTAAGACTGCCAGCTCATGTATAATTAAACTTAAATTCAATTTATGCACCGAATGTTATGTTGTGCACATAACATTCGAGTCATATATTTATGCATTAATCTTTTACAAATCCTTCATTCAGTTATGTTTGGTTTAGATTCGATTGACCGACGAATGCTACCGGCTATGTTATGGTTGAGTCGTTCGGAACTAATCAAACATAACAATCACTCATTTCCAAACGAAGTTGGCTTAAGACTATTCGTGCAATGGTGTTAAATTTCACTCGCTATTATAGTTATGCAAACTACTGAACTCGACACCGAATGCACTATTGTTGTAGTAGAAACGAGTTAATCCGCGCAGAGGTTTAGTATGCACAGAATTATTTGAGCGATTATTAAAGCAAGCATTCACATTAGGATATGATTTTTTGATCAACTTTTTCATGGAAAATTAAAAAAAAATTCACTTAAAAGACACATAATTAAGAGCAAACGAAACAAAAAAATTTTTTTTTAATTTACATTTTAAAAATTCCGCATAAATAGGCATTCAAAACGAATACGAGATTTCAGACTCGCCATCGAGTTCCGAATTTGAAACTAGTTCGCAAAAATTCAAGTAAGCGAATCCGAGACTTTTTGGTAGACTTTTCATATGAAAATCTTCCAAATATTATGATAGTTTTGCATTTAAATCGAATTCGAGAAAATGAAAATTAGCGAATCCGAGAAATTTTCAGTTCGACTTTTTCAAATGATGTTCTTCAAAAAATCATGTGCGATAACTTTTAATATAAAAACAAACATAAAATAATATAAAAGAGAAAAAAAAAATGGTCACAAGACTTTTTCATATCATGAAATGAATGAATGAAAATAAATGATATTTTTTGATATAAAATTTATGAAAAAAGAACTATTCACTTAAATGGCTTATGAACAGTATCCAGTTAATTAAAAATACTTAAAAAAAAAATGCATATTAAAATGCATTTATAAAAAATTCTATCCGAAAAATTCTTCGATTCGATAATACGCATAATAGGGTGGGTCAATTGTTTTTGTCAAAAGGCGTATAGCGAAAACATAATCTGCGAAGAATACTAAGAAAACTTCCCAAGAAAGTATGGGTCTAAGACAGGACTAAAAATTATTTTCTTTAGAAAAAGCAAAAAGGTTACAAAATTTAAGATTTATTATTAGAAAAAATGCACAACCATTATGTCAACAATAATATATTTTTGGGTGTCTATAACCATTATCGCAACCAAAATGTTTTTTTGGTTGTCTGTAACCATTATCGCAACCAAATTGTTTTTTGGTTGCCCTTACCATTACCGTAACCAAAATAATTTTTTGGTTGCCCATAACCATTACAGCAACCTACATTTTTTTTTTTTTATTACCTAAAGCTTTTATCGCAACATAAATTTTTAAATTTTTGTAATCCATCAAGATAATTGAAACTTAAAACCTACTTATATCAAGCACTGTTGACAGTTAAAACGATATCTCGCCAAATTGTCCATTTTATACAACCACTTTGGTGAGGGAGATTTTGCTTCGACGAGACTTATATTTTCTGTGATGACTATAATTTCTAAAAAACGAAAGGTCTTGCTCTGCAGTTGTGCAATAGGATCTTCTTCTCCAAAAATCTCTTCGCATTTCTTTTTAATTATACTTGGCATAAGTAGGTTTTCAGATTTAATTATGTTGATGGATAACAAAAAAACATTTTCGTTTTTGCGATAATGGCTATGGGGAACCGAAAAAAAAATTAAGGTTGCTGTAATGTTTATGGGCAACCAAGAAACATTTTCTGTTTCTGTTATTTATAACGGCAATTGTATCATCTTAATTTCACTCTCATTTTGTCGATCGTTCAATAAAAACATCACAGTAATAGTTAATCTTGCTTCCTTTTGTTTACATATCAATGTGAGTTATTTTGCTTTATATAGGTATTTTAAGCACAACTTAAAGATTCAAAATCAGATGATCTGATGATCGGAGGTAAAAACTGATTATGAGAAAATTTTAGAGAACACTTTAGAGTATAATAAAACAACGCAATAAAAATAATTTTTTCTAGATAAACTTTCGAGAAATTCGGACTCGAACTAATAATTTTTGTAAAAAAAAAATATTTTTTAAGTTTAATCAACTCGTATTTCTTTAAGGCACAAGAAAACTTTAATTAATTTTTATTTTTACTCAAACTGTTGAATTCAGTTTTCGAAACTGGTCTTTAATCTTAAAATAACTATCATATTTTTAAAGTTATTGCGAAAAAAGTTATATTGTTTTAAAATTCGACTCTTACTAAGAGAGGGGTGAGAATAGACCCACTCCCCCTCCTATACAATTTTTTTCTTGTCTTGACCCAAGGAATCACCATCTTTCGGATTGACCTCGCTATCCTATTCACCCTGTATGACTCGACATAACTCAGAACTTATATGAAGTATCCCATTAATTTTGATTGCAGAGATTATATGGATTAAGTCAACTTAGACAATGACAACATAATATCTGAACCTTATAAATTATAATAAAGTACCACTGCCATATCTAGGGATTACACCGCACATTCAGGGAACCGGTAATGGTATGCAGTTGCTAATTGCAAAAAAGTAATTGCAAAAAATCGAGAAAATTTTTCAAATGCAAATTTTAATATCTTTCGGCGGGAGCTAGGTTTTGATTTTAGAACCACAGTTTCTTGGGGAAGTTTTCTTAGAATTCTTCGAGATTTCGTTTTTGCTATACGCCTTTGGCATTTTTTCTCACCCGAACAATTTGACCCACCCTAATGAATGTTCTCCAATTCGTTTCGAACGCATAACGAAGCCAACATTTTAATATGAAAAATGGGTTTTTAAAAGTACTTCTTATTAACTGACTAGTTATTTATATGAAAACTAGCTTATGCCCGGTGTGCATTGCTACACCCAGCAACTATTTTTTAAAATAATACATTCAAAACTTTTATTTGCCCCTCTGTTTGACACAATGCTCATTGTCCAATGCCCCTCCCGTTAGCAGGACATCACCAAATAGTAACTCCATTTTGAGATTGAATATTATTGCTTATATGGGGGGAGCCACAACCCCATGTCCAATGCCCGTCCAAGCTTTCTATTAAATGGACCAAGTGGTAACTCCATTCCGAATTTCAATGTCCTGTGTCTTTTACTGCCATAGCTATTCTGTATGTGAAAATGTGAAAAATACCTTCACGACCTATTCACATACCTAGCCGCTTCAGAAGAAGAATAAGATAGAAAGTTCAGATGAACATTTTTTTTTGTCTTTTTATTATTTTAAAATTATTTCGCGATTGTTTTGTGTATACAGTGTTAAGCTTCTACCAACCTTGCCTCTGACAGCGAAAGATTTCTATAGTCGGTTAAGCGTCACCTACAACGCCGTACCCAGAGGAGACATAATAATAGTAATGGGCGACCTAAATGCCAAAATTGGGCAAGACAATGATCAGCTGGGACTTGTTATGGACAAGCATGGTGTCGGTAACCATATTGACAATGGTGAAAGGTTTGTAGAATTTTGCAGTGCTTATCTCCTGGTCATAGGTGGAACCATGCCTCAGCATAAACTCTGCCACAAGGTTAGCTGGGTCTCCCCGGTGGAAGAGCAGAGAACCAAATCGACCGCTTTGCCATCACGCTCCGTCTTAGAAGCTGCCGTTTGGACGTAAGAAACAGGACAGGCACCGACTTTGATAATGCTCATGATAACCACTTAATGATAGCGAGCATGCGCCTTCGCACCGCTGCAGTACGACATTGCTTGATCTCCAATCGGAAAGCTCTTGTGTATTTCACCGACAGGCAGAAAAACCCCCAAGCTGCAGCCAATTTCCGGGAGCTGCTAGAGCAGCGTACATCCAACCTTGCCATAACACCGAAACACACTACAACACAGTACTGGGAAGAAATAAAGGCAGTGTACCGCAGGAGATAAAGCTGTCGACAGGCAACCACGCGGATACCGTCCTTGGATGTCGGAAGATACCTAGACCCTGCTTTTAGAGCGTGTGAGACTCAAGGTCAGCATGAACGGAACTACTTCTCTAGAACGGCGATTAAAGTTTCAAACGCAGTATCGCATGAAGCAAAAAGACATGAAAATAATCTACTCTATCACAAAAAGCATGCGAATACTTAAGTCATTATGGGTTTGCGAATTTTCAGACTGTTTTGCGCTTATGATTTTTGCGTTCTCTTTCTAACTTCTATATAATTATAATTATAATGCAATCATAATCATAACAAGATTGAAACAATTTTATAAAGTGAACAATAAAACAAAAGTTAGAAGTAGTGAGCAAAAATCATAAGTGCAAAACAGTCTACTACGACTGTTGCAAAACTTATGCTGCTTCGACTCATGAAAGTTGAACAACTGCTGCTGCTTTGACTTTCGCTTTTGTCAACAGTTTCAGTCTATCACAACGACGACTCCCAAAGTTGTCGATTGCCGAAGCACTTTGCAAACTATTCAAACTAGTTTTCTGCTTCTGCTTATGCTGCGACTGTTTCATTTTCGCAAGCACAAGTTAAAGCAGAAGCAGGAGCCTTGAAAAAAACTGAAAGTTTTTAAACGCTGAAAAGAAATGTAACGTTATACGACGCGACACTCTCAATGTCTCAGAAGAAAATGATAAATTTACTGCAAATCTACATTGTTGTTTGTATAATTTGTTTCGTGGTAGAAAAAATGCTCACGAAACAATTGATAGTATTGAGAGCCTATCCATTAGCTTTATAGGCTCTTTAGAAGTAACCGGTTTGAAAGATGCACACAAAATTCCTTCAAAAGTTTATGAAGAGTTTTTCAAATCGATGAATGAATTCAAAAATTATTATATCAAGTCACGAGTACAACCGGGTATTCAGCTAGTTTTCTATAAAATAAAACTCCTACGTCTAATTTAATATCAACTCTTGAAAGATCATTCTTTGTTTTTGAATTGTTAAATTAATGACGATGCTAGTTTATTACTAGATTTATTACTAGATTTATTACATGAACACCATTTATGAAAGTTATTTAAATCTAACTGCAGAAGCAAATGATCGGTATCGGATTTAACAACTTTAAATAGTTTTGCATCGTAGGAATACATTAGCCATTTCGAGTGACATAAGTAGTTGGGAAGGTCATTAATAAATAACTAGTAGTCCCGTGTGGCGTTAAAACGCCAAAATAAAAAATATCTAGTGATAGCTAATTTTGTTTTTATATTAAGGACTATTTTTACTTTTAAGCCAAGGATTTCATTGAATTCTGTTGAATTGATAAATAGCCCAGTTTTTACTTATAGCATTATAATAAAAATATATGAAATACTTTTAGGCATCATAAAGAAATTTGGTTTTTTCATTGGGAATTCTTTCAGAATTTTTTAAAAAATTTTCCCTTCAATTACTTCCCTATTTATGAAAATCACGTCTACAGTATAGATTTGATAGTCATCACAAAAAACGCGGTTGCGTAATAATAATATAAATAGATACAAACTGGAGCTACCTTGAGGAACGCCAGAAAAATTTGATACTGTTTTTGAAAAATTATTTTTTATACGGACCGATTGAGATCAAGCTGAGAGATAGTTTTCCAGCCATGACAACAATGACGAATGCCATTTTCTATTTCATTTTTAATGAAATGAGAAAACAAAACTAGATTTGTGGATGTTGATTTCGCAGAAACAAAGCCATGCTGATATTCAGAAATAGAGTATTCAACAGCAGCATAAATATGTTTTTTAACAATTGCCTCGAACAATTTAGGAATTAAAGGAAGTTTAGAAATTAATCGGTAACAAGAAATATTTTGGGTAGAACCCGATTTATGAATTGGAATTATAACAGAATGCTTCCATTCATCTTAAAAGTGACCAGTAGCTGGGCTTATGTACTTGCACAATCTTTAAGAAAAATTGGGAGGATATTATTGGGACCAATACCTTTGGTCCAATAGACAATAACTCTTGTAACACATCTTCATCAGATTGAAACAAAGAACCCATATCAGTGATAAGGTCACCATTGTAGAGTGGAGTAATTTTGTTCTTTAATGCCTTTACCGTTTTTGTTCTTTAGCATACACAGACAAAAATTAACCGTACAAAATAATATGCTTTAGAATCACAAATTACTCAAAATTTAGGTAAATATTATTCTTCGATCCATTAATTCAATAATTTTCAGGAAAAAATAGTTTGACCAAGGTCATAGTGCAGTTTATACTACGAAAAATACACATGAACTGTAGAAATTTTTGTAGCAAATAGTAAAAAGTTGGCATAGTAAAAAACTACTATTTTGAATTTTGTGGGGGGCGTTGCAGTGTTATAAATTACAAATTGCTGTATACAAATTTAGCTGCAGTGGTCTGTTAGCAATTCAAAATATGTTTTGCTTATAATTTTTTAAGGCAAACAGTAACTTTGTGGAAGAGCGTTTGACTGGCATGCGAGAATCTCAAGTTGGATAAAGTTTTAATAATGCATTAATTTATCAATTTGCAATAAAAATTATATTCCAAATTTCTCAAATCTCTATTTATCTTTAAAAAAAGAAAACGGTATTATTATCTGTATTGTCAAGTTAAATCATATCGTGTACCCCTTCATTTTATATCACGAAAAAGCACACCAACGATATGCAAGCAACGTAAAACAATACTATTTCGCATACAATAATCTATTGCTTCTTGTATTGTCCTTGTTGTTAGTATGTTTTGTCGTGATACAAAATGAAGTCGTTAGTAAATTATTGGCGTCATCACATTGTTAATATTACAGTTTGTCCTTACGAGTGCACGTTTCACGAACAATGGAAATTTCTAATATTTTTGACCAATTCTTACGGTTTAGTTTTTTTCCGCGTAAACAAATAATCATCATGAAAAGGAATCGAAGACATTTCACTCAATTTTGCGAATTTAAAGTTTTTGAAATTTTTGGGTATTCTCTCCAACTTATGAATTATATGCATTGTTTTGCTTTTTCTAGAATAAAGTTTATTTTTTAGCTTATATTAAGCTGCCATAAATTCAAATGGTTAAAATTGGTATATTGAAATGGTATAAAATTATAGCATGTGTATCAACCGTTTTATTACCGTACTACTATCATAACCATACAAATTAGGAATAAAGTCAAGACATTATTTCTCAACAAATATTATTCTCTATGAAAACTCCTTGTTATAAAATTATACAAGAGTTATAGTAGTAACTAATCTTTGAACGTACTAAAAAGTTGAGCTTCATAAAAAGCTTCATTCAGCTTTATAACTCATTTTATTGTACGCATTTACAAGTACTAAAATAGCGAGAGCAAAGCTCTGTTATTCGGTTAAAAAATTCATTATACCATTTATAATGTCGTTGTTGTTAGTGTTAAGAAAATGAAAGTTGGATTTTTATAGCAATATATTTAGAACTGCCTAGCGAGCTTTAAATACTCTCTGTTATCCTTAACACTGCAATAGCATAAAATATAAAAAAGCTCGCTGCTGTTAAGTTCTTAAAAATGTTAACATTACATTTAATAGTTCTTAAAAGCTTATCGCATTCATTGTTTTGGTGAGTTGAATGTGGATTGCATCTGAGCTTTACCATAGTGCTCTTTTATAAGCTCTTGTTGCTCTTCTCTCTTAACAAAAAAAAAAAATATCTTAACAAGTTGTATATGTTTTAAGATTTTGAATATCTTCTCATTTAGTTATAGTTTCGTTTGATTTTCTGAAACAATATTTCCATATCTCTTACTATTAACATTTTTGACTATTACTAAAACTTAATTTAGTGCAGAAAAAACTAAGCTTTAAAAACTGAGTTTTAATATAGTTAGGTGAACAGATTCTTACAGTTGATAGGGAGACAAAGATGTATATCTGCGTAAATTAATATTAAGAGCTAAAACATATTGGCGAAGACATCAACATAACGACATCTGTCAAATTTTTTTAAGTGTAATTCTTATGGAAAATAATTTTGTGGTAATGTTGCAACGTCATGGCTTCCTTGCAACAATGTCGCTGTCGTCAGTATAGAATTACACGGGGAAAACAGTTAAGTAAAAAACTGCTTAAGACGAGGTTCTATTAAAAACGTAACGCAATTTCAGAATTTCTTTTTTTTTTTGAGCGAACGTAAATCTTTTTTGAAAAAAATCTTTTGTGGTATTTATTAGTGTATATTTCAAGAACATTATACAATTTTTTCGATGAAAAGTAGTTCAAAATGATGGCTGAAAGTCTGAAGGGGGGGCTTCCTGAATGCCCCCTAAATTGAATAAACTTTAATTTGAGCCATCAAACATCGAAATCGGTCAAGTCGTTGAAGCGGAATAGTGTACAGCGCAGAAAAAAGGTGTTTTCGAGCGCGCATTTATATATGTTTTTCGGCCGACACACTCTCTCGTCTTATACGCTATGACTAGTAAAATAAATTAGATATATTAGATACTACATATTTTCAAGATCCTAAGTATGAAAATAAAGCAAAAAACAACATCAAAAATTTTCCGTTGATTTCTACTAGAACCTCCCTTAATTTGTTGGGAGATTAGTGGAGACATATTTATCAGCTACTTAAGATTTTGCTTATTTTAAGAAGAACTCAAACAAAATTCTGCTTTTTTAATTTTTTAATTTTTAAGAACAAAGCCAATTAATGCTGAAACCAAATAAAATTTTGATTTTTTTCTTAATATAGGAGAGGTGATTTTGATTTAGGAAACTTTTCCAAAATCGCCGCAAATTAAACATTTGTTGACTTGCGCTTAAGCCTGTATGATACTTTATTAAATTGATTAGTTTGAGTGAGTACGCATATGGTACGAATTGGAGAAAAATTTGTAGGACGGACTGTTTTTTCTTTGCATTTTTTTTGCCGATTCTTTCAATTCGTTCTTCGTTAAGTTTCGATCAAATATATTCTGTGCTGTTAATAATAAACTTGGCATTTTTAGAGTAAACAAAACTATTTAATATAAATGTATGCTGAATTAGAAGTGATGTGTGTAGCTAATATTAATTTATTTAATGCAGCTGCTCTTAAAAATACCAGAATTAAAAAAGTTACAACGTTTATCCTTTTCTTACAAAATATGTCTGTCCTGCCCACGCGCCACTTGTTTTCAGATTTTAAAATTGGACAAAAAAAATTTAGTTTCATACGGGCATTAAGCAAAACAATTGCTTGATTTTAGCAAAATTACTTTTTCCGTGTATTCACAATTTGACAGACAACAAAAGTGCAAATAACAGGTTTCGTTGTGTGGTTGTTAAAACTTCTTATGAAACTTTAGATTGTTGCATCTCGTTCAAAATAATCGAGTAGACGACGATATGACCACATTTCTCTCTTTAAGTCGAGTCGTAATGTCGTAATGTCGTCCACTGTTGCCAGATATGGCGATATCTCGCCCAATTGGCGGTTTGAACAACTATTTTGGCGAGGGAAATTTTACTTTGGCTAGGCGGTTTCTTTATTTTTTTTGTTTTTTTAGCGATATTTTGGCGGGATACCCTGAAAATAGACGAAAAAAAGCAAATTGTTCAGTGTTTAATTCTTTTTTCGTAAAGCGACACCTTGAAAACTTATATTGCTTTCGTCAATTATTCCGTCTCTCATACTTTATTCGCAAGGCAACAGCATAAAATCCAATTCTTCAAGCAATTCAAGTAATTCTATAGGTCTTAAAAGTGCGTATAACAAAGTTTGTTTAACAATCCTTTCAACTGCCTCAAAAATTAGTAAAACTTATTTTTTTTTTTAGTTAAAAGAGCTGGCTATGCGGCATACAAATTATTGAAACAATGAGCAGTGATTATTCTTATCTACCAATTGATTCAATCGATTTCGGAATAAATTTTTCTAAAAAAAAAAACGAAAAAAACAAAAATGGCCATTTCAGCCCTTGAAAGGACTTTGACCGAGCTTTTTATGATCAATTGTATTGTGCGTGTTGTGGAATGTTTTGAACATAAATTATCGAGAACTGGACCTACAAGTTTTATGCCCACTCCGAACGGCTTATGCTCTGAAGAAGATTTTCATGACAGTTTTTACTCGGTACGACGGCCGAACAGAAAAATTAATTCATTTGAAAAACTATGTGTCAGTTAGAAACTGAACCAGAGTTCTCTGGCGTATGGGTCACGCACGCTACCCACTGCGCCACGGCCGCTACATTTTTCTAATAAATTTTTCTAATGAAATTTTAAATAGCTATTAAAATTTGAAGTTACCTTTCCAAAAAAACATTGAAGATTTCAGAAAATTCAAGGTTGTATCCTGAAATTTTTAAAAGTTTTTGCGATCCACAAATAAATATGAAAATCAGAGGAATAAACTGGCTTGCTTATTGGAATAGCTATTTTCATACCAATTTCCCAAAAATACTATTGATTTCTGGTTAAATACCTACAAATACGTTGATGGAGTTGGCAACAACTTTTTCAGAGAACCTGTGGAAGTGGTTACAAAAATGCGTTTGGTACTAACTATTAATTCATGTGTAGTCTTTTAATTATGAATTTTACAAAAACCAAACAAAGAAATAATACGCATTTTGAGCTCGTTACAGCTGTCTAAAGCATTTTAATTAATACGAACAGTAAAAAAGATACTAAGTGTAATTATGTACCCAGAAAGCAGATGATTCTGAACTTGAAGACATTGAAGAAATAGAAGAATATAATGGCATGGTTAGGTAACATTTTTATACAAATAACAATATTTTTTGGGACACTGCTATTAATGTATTTTATGGGTATTTTATGTTTTTTAATTAATTTTTAAAAACATATTTTGGCGGGTTTTTTGCGGTTTCATTGTAGAGAAAGGGCGGTCCGGCTTAACAAAAAACTGGCAGCACTGATGTCGCCGTCAGTGTGTTCAAGCTGTGAAGTTTCCATTTTACAAATGAACATAAATGCGTGCTCTCAATAATGTTAAATATGTCAGAGAGTCTATAAAAAAAACTCATTTATACAAAGTTTATGTGAAGTTGACACAAACTAGATTTTAAATTGCTTCTTTTTTCGAGTGTATAATCGGCATTGAAATGTGCTTTGAAATAATGAACTTTAATATGGATCAATGGGACAATGTCACCACAATATAACTACACAACGCACCGTAATAGATTTATTTCAACAAAAAATACAGCTTCTTATTTTCGGCTCGGTCTATTTATCAAAAGATTCTTTAAGAACTCAAGGCAGACATATTTTTCCAAGTTAAAAAGTAAATTTTTATTAAGACATCCTTGTGAAATATAGAAAACCTTACGTTAAACGACAACAATTTTAACTGGAACTATTAGCGGCGCCAAACGCAAATCTTGGAACGGGAAATTTTTTTTTTTTCTTTTTAAGTGAAAGTATATGTTTGAAATAAAAGTAAAACTTTTAATGTATTTCTTAACAATTTGTTGAATATCACTGCAACTTAAAATTATGAGTAAGCTGGCCACCAAAAACAAAAACAAAATTAAATAAGGAGCATCAAAACCTCTAAACCCCCCGCTGGTTGCGCTCTTACGATAGTAGTAATAATTTTATTCTGTTGCTTTATTTAGACTGCAGTATAACAAAAGAACAAACAACAAAAATGTTTGGCCCACAAGTATCTAAAATGAAAAATCTCAGATAAGTTATAGCAGTGAAGTCACTCACACACAAACACTTAAATGACTTATCATACATATAAACAAAGAAATAAAGTCACACAAGGACTGAGTTTAAACTTTGTACACATACATATACACACACACACATACCCAAATACACGTGTTCGCATAAGAGTCGCTTATTAATATTATTTTTCTTTTTATATGCAACCTACAAACACTCTTACAAATGAAAGTGAATACAGTTGTACACCTACACCTATAGAGCTTTAACCTTATGTGGGCGGCCCGTCATTTGGTTAAAAGCGTTACCACAAACCTGTTTGGAGTTCATGCTGTTCTTGTTGTTGAACCTAAGCGCAGGTACAAGCTTGAAGACAATCGCACACGCAAACATAAATACTCACACTTCCATACTATTGAGTTTATTTACTTGACTTAGTTACGACTATCCCAGTAGGCATAGAAAGGGCTACTAGCAGGCCTTAAAATGGATGTCGGAGCCCTACCCTACTCATATCCAAGCCCATATTCTTTTTTTTTTATATGAAAAGTCTGCTTGCACTTAGCGCATACAAAATGACGTCCAAACTCGTATGGGATTGCCTACAGCTACTTATCAAGGTATATCTACCCATAACAGAGTCCATCTCATTTGGGTACCAGGTCATAGCGGCTATTTAGGTAACGAAATCGCGGACGAACTAGCCAGGAAAGGGGCTGGCTGCAAGGTCCTTCATAAGCCCAAAACCATTCTGCGGGATACCATGGGGCACTATGCGCCATAACATTAAAATGTGGCTAAACAGAGAGGCACTTCATTACTGGAGGGAAACTGAAGGTAAGAGTCAGGCGAAAACATTCATGCCAACCACTTCGCTCCAAAGAACGAAACAATTCCTGGCTCTAAGTGGAAGATCTATCAGACTTGTCACAGGTTTCCTAACTGGACATTGTAAGGTAAATAAACACTTATCAACCATGGGTATAGTCCAGGAAGATCTGTGAAGACTATGTAATGAAGATGAAGAAACAGCAGAGCACAGCTTGTGTCACTGTAACGTTCTAATCAGAACCCGTCTTAGGTGCATTGTACCTAGAACCGCATCTAATAGCGGATAGTTCACCCAAGGACATCGCTCGGTTCCTAACGCACTTAACGATTAAGGATGAACTATAACTTATAGAGGTTTGTTACAATAGGCCTTTGAGGCCGCAGTAACTATGTGACTTGCTCCCTCTTCACTTAATTAACTAACTAACTAACTATATGAAAAGGCCAAATATTCCAGGCCTTCCGCTCTCCCTGCTTTAAAGAGGCCTGCTATAAGCACTCCTTTAGAATGGCTTAAAGAAGAGGTTAACCAAAACAAAAAAAAAAAATTTTTTTTTATTCCTTTTTATGTATACCTACCTATTTATTCTGTGATTTTATATTATTTAACACATTTTTGTCAGATAAGAATATTTGTAAGTCATGACGTTGATTATTATTCAGTATTTTTGAACTAATATATATATTAACTTTTAACGAAAAAGTAACCCTAAAATATAAGCAGAAACAGTTTTTGTAGGAAAAATATAATTATTGTACTGCCCTGGGAAGCGGAAAATTAGGCCTAATGGAAGCGCTCTCAGAAGCAGCGAGGAAGTCGTATGTCTTACCGCCAAAAGTAGCAGTAAATGCACGCCTTCGTTAAAAGAGGCCTAGCTTCATTGCCGATTGGGATCTTTCTCCACACACACACACACACATACAATCAATGACATTAGCCTGATGCGGTGATGGCTATTTGTACTCTCTGTCCATTTACTTGTCTGGCACTGTTGCTATGGAACTTTTTCTCTTGTACGTGTTATTTTTCAATCGTTACGCTGTTTTTATTGCACCGGAAGTGGCGCCCCACAAATTCTTGTTGCATACATCTATAATCATCTCGTTGAGAAATGGACAGAAGTAGTGAGTAAAGCACTGTTGGCTTTACAAGTGCTGAGAAATATATTATTGCACATCCCAACAGTTTCGTCATTTGTCTATTGAATGTCTTCGGATGTGTGAATGTTACTATGTGACCGATATCCCCGAGAAGGATTTTCAATTGTACGTAGGAGGGCAACTTGATTGAAAAATAAATTCTCTTCTGTGAAAAATTTTCAAAGAAAAAGTCGTTTCATGAGCTGCGCTCTAGAGGCTTCAAATCAAACAAAAATAATAAAAGGAATACGTTTATTCTCTATTAAAAATGTTAAATAGTTAATAACACAATTAAATAAAATGAGAAAACATCTTTTATTTCGAATTGTAAAGTTGAACTTTAGCAAAGATGGAACTGCTAAATCTGCACAAGTAAATACAAATGCCAGTATTGTCAGAAGACCTTTTTATAAGCTATAAGCACTATTATAAACCACAATAGTTATAATAATAATAGTTGTTTATTTAAGCTTTAATAATTCGAATGAGAGTATAATATTTTTGTAAAGTCTTGTTACCTCGTGCTTTTTCTAAAAATTTCATTTTTAAAATTATGTTATTTTTTAAACTTCTCAGGTCCTTGTTATTAACAGTAATTTTAACTTACCCCTAATTATTCGATTGTTACATTGCACACAATTATGTCCTAAATTGATATGCATGGTTGGAAGAAAAGTAATGAGATAATCAGCCAAAAAATATCGATGCTTCCTTTTGCAATCCTTTCATGTTTCCTGCATTAATAAATGTTTGTTTATGTGTGAATTCATAGGTCGCAATGAAGTTTTTTTTTTGTTGCTTCTATATTGTTTGATGCTAAAGCACTGTATTTTTAAAAGACTTTTCGAGTCTTAGGTTTTTCCAGCAGAAAAGATTTCAGCAGACTAATAGCATCTTTCTGTAAAACGAACGTAACATGCATTTGACAAAGGTTTCGTTTAAAAGCCCAATATCAGCTTTTATCTCTTGATATAAAAATAATTTCTAAGTCAAATGACAAGAGCTGATTCAGAAATGAACGATAATATGACAGAAGTGCAAATTTGGCTTTATGTACCAAAACAATCTGAAACGAAACGTCAAATATAGGTAATGAAAATGCTCTTATCGATTAGAAATTTGTTGACATGGAAGTTGCTGCAAAGAAATCATAATTATCATTTTATTGACAAATGCATGAATGTAGAATCAATTTGATTATTTTACGATAAAAACAATAAGCGAGCAATTTGGAGTACTGGTACAAGAGATGGAAACGTGGATAAGGTCGCGTAGCTTCCTCCATTTGACATTGCTTGCTCCTAATAATCACTATCACTATCCGATTCTTCTTTAAAATTGTTATTATTAATTTTCACAAATGTTTAAAATATTCCCAAATTTACAGTAAAAATTAACATAAGTATATAAGAGTGTCCCAAAAAAGTTGCAGTTGCTTTTTTTCAAAGCATACCCTCTTAATTTTTCCAATGATGTTGAAATAAATGTTAATTAAATTTTGCGTACTTAGCACCACGGGAACCCCTGCCGACTTGCATATGTATCGCCAGTACTTGGCGATATGGGAAAAAGTGCTCATTTTCTCAAAAAAATCAAATAACTTTTGCATAAGTGTAAATTTAATATTTAATATTTCTTTAAAATAAGCAATCACACATGAAAATTGATTGAGATTTTTTAGTTTTCAATAAAAACTCCTTTTTGATCTTTTGATTGAGATAAAAAAAAAATCGAAAATTCGATTTTGAAAAAATTTAAACGAAATCTTGTGGAAATATTTTTTTTAGCTATAAATAATGCATTTGCAAAAAATTGTAAAATTATGTTGAATAACTTGGTCGTTGTAAATTTTTTTGTACGGTTAGAAATTCTGGAATATATTTTAATACAAGCGAAGAATTACAACGATTTTTAATTAAAAAAGTATTATATTTAAAACTATTCAGTAGAATACAAAATTTTAAAATAAATATTTTAGTAAATTTTAATACAATTCAAATTACAACGATATTTTATACGCTTTGGAATAAATTTGATGGTGAATATTATATTTGAAATTTAAACTGTGCTTTATTATATTTCAATAAATTCCGTCTTAATTTTCCGATTGTTAAGATTCAAAGTCTTATGATTCAGAGTTGATTATAATTCAAATAATGCTCAAAGCATTATAATACAATTTTTGTGACGGAAGCCGCTCAATTTTTATGAGCTTTACTATGTCGATGTCGGCGTATAGCTCATACAGCTCATCGTTCCATCGTATTCGGTACACGCTATTGACACAGATTCGTCCGTAGATCTTACGAAAGATCTTTTTCTCAAAAGCTCCGAAAGTTTTTTCATCAGAGCTGCTCAACGTCCTGGTTTGTGCTGCATATAACAGGACGGGCATGATTAGTGACTTATAGAGCGTGACTTTTGTTCATCGAGAGAGAGTTCTGCTTCGCAATTGCGTACTAAGACCAAAATAACACCTGTTGCCAAGAGTTATTCTTTGTTTTATCTCTCTATTGATATCGTTGTTGTAGTTAATGCTGGATCCCAGGTAGATGAGGTCCCTTCACAACTTCAAAGGAGGTGTTGTAAGCAGTGACGAGGGTGTCAAGAAGCTGGGACTGTTTGTTGACACCAGATATTTCGTCTTATCTGCGCTTACTGCAAGACCCATACAACTCGACTCTTTTTCTAATTTGGAGAATGCTGCACTGACTTCGCGTGTGTTATGGCCAATGATATAAATATCATCAGCATACGCTAGCAGCATAACACTCTTGTAGAATACGGTGCCACTTTGTCTGAGATTAGCAGCTGCTGCCACGAAGCACGCACAGTGGCGACGTTTCTAAAAAGTGGTAGAAAATCATTTTTGGTGTAGTGGAAATTCGCAAATCTAATACTGCAGTTTGATAAACAATTGCTCTTAACTCGCGAATGTAAAATTTTAAGTTAGAAAAATGGTTCGCTTTGTAGAGCTGCTGAAAGTGGATGGTTTTTTCGAGTTTTTTAATATAATTTTTTATTATTTTTTTTGTACTTCAAGATGAGGTTTAAATTTTGCTGCAAGTTATGAAAGAAAAGTTATGTTTTTTCATACATGAGATAAGCGGTCCTTGTACTATCAACTAACACTAAAAATAAGTAATTTTTGTTTTTTTAATGTTGGAAGTGACTGTACTTCTCCGAAACACTATTTTTACTCATTTTTTCAACTTCAAATGAACTTTAAAAAAAAAAGTTCGCAAAAGTTTAAGTTCTGCCAACAAAAACTAAATTTTTTGAACAATTGTAAGCACAATACAAACAATTTTATTGTCTGGAAATGGAAATCTAAAGACAATCGGTGTGAAAAAAGAAAATTCGGAGTGTAATATTGATCTTGACATTCTTAATGACTTCTTCCTGCAGTCAAATAAATTCGTTGACAGCTCTTCCTTCAAAATGAATCCCCGACTTTTGTATCCGCATAACGAACAATTCAACTTTCAACTATTACCGAGGAAGGTGCTGTGAAATTCATTATGTCGATTAAATCGAATGCTGTTGGAAATGATGACGTTAATATTAAATTTGTTAAACTTATACTTCCATTCATAGTTCCAATATTGACACACATATTCAAACATGCTGTAACGTCATCATCTTTTCCGGCTGAATGGAAGATAGCAAATGTAATCGCTATTGGTAAAAAAACCAATCCAAAACTCCCTGAATATTTTCGTCCGATAAGTATTCTCCCTGTCTTATCAAAATCATTTGAGAAAATTCTTTCAACCCAAATCGTTAACCACCTAAACACCTATAATATGCTGTACGAAAACCGGTCTGGTTATAAAAAGGGGCATAGTTACACTACCGCAGTTTTAAAGATAATGGAAGATTTTCGACCTGCATACGATAACGATGACCTCATTATCCTAGCACTCATTGATTTTTCTAAGGCTTTCGATACAGTTAATCATGACATTCTTCTTCAAGAACTAAAATATTATTTCGGGTTCAGCAACAGTGCTATAAAATTAATGAAAACTTGTCTATACGATCGATTTCAGTAGGTTAAAAATAAAACTAATTCTTCAGAATTAAAAAGAACATTCTCAGGTGTACCGCAGGGATCAATTTTGGGGCCAATTCTTTTTAGTATTTTTGTTAATGACATAGTCACCTGTTATCATAATAGCTCGATTCATCTGTACGTCGATGTTGCGCAAATAAATCTCTCGAGACCAATAGGGTTGTCGGAGGACTTGATCTTTAGAATAAACGAGGATCTGAAATCGATAGAAGAATGGGCAGCAGCGAATTTCTTAAATCTTAACGCATTCAAGACTAAGGCCCTTGCAATATCACGCCAGCGCTATAGTATTAATAGCCTTCCACCCATAGTTATGTCAGGTGTAGATGTCTCGTTAGTCGATTGTGTTAAAAGCCTTGGATATAAAATAAACAATAACCTTAGTTGTGCAGATCATGTAAACATCACTGTCTCTAAAATATATTCGGTACTTCGAAAACTATGGCATTCGAGTGACTTCATTCCACAGGAAACGAAATTAAAGCTCGTTCGTGCTCTTATAACTCCCCATATCGCGTATGGTGAACTTGTTTACGGGAACCTTGATACTGTTTCACAGAAAAAACTGCAATTAGCTATAAACATCTGTGCGAGTTACGTCTTTAATAGGAAAAAATTTGATCGAATATCTGAGTTTTCTCGGAGAATTCTAGGCTGTGATCTCAAAAATCATCTTAATATTCGCAATCTCCTCTTCTTGCACAAACTTATTTACACGCGTTGTCCTGAATATCTATTTAGAAATCTTCGTTTTGCTCTGTCTAGTCGAACACTCAATCTTATTGTACCCAAATTTAAATCTCTTACAACTTCCAGAATGTTTTTTGTTAGCGTTGTGAAATTGTGGAATATGTTGCCAATGTATATTAAAGCCGAAACCAATAAGGTGTACTTCAGAAGGGCAGTATGTAACTTACTTCAATAATTTTATTTACTTTTCTTTTTTGATTCTTCTTCATTGTTAGTTTAGTTTATATCTTAAATGTTTAATTGCTAGTTTACATCTTTAATGTTTTGCTTTATATATAATTAAATTTAAGCATAAAACAATTTAAATTTGTAATTTTTTAATTTTATTTTAAGCCTTATTAAGTAATTCAATCTTAAACTCTTAAATTATTAAAATTTTTTCTTTATTTAATAATATAAAATTTTTCACTTATATATAATTGCTAAATTGATGTACTAAAAGAGACCTGTAGTCTCAATGCACAATTGTATTCACAAATAAATAAATAAATAAAAAAATAAAATGTCGGAAAAATGAGTTATAACGATTTTTATCAGGAAACCAGTGACATTTTTCATGCTCTTTTAGTTGAACTTGCATTGCGCGTGTTCTGACATTTTTGATGATATAGTTCATAATACCTGAACGGATTGGAATATTTTGACTATCATTTTTATTGTAAGTACACAAATAATATAGCAATCAAAATTGTAAATTTTTTTTTTTTTGTTATGCTAATGACAATTTATAGGGTGCCACGAATGTATTCCTGATTTTCTCATATTTAGGCAATAAGTGATGATTTTCTAATAATGATTTACTGAGCAGGTAAAAAATAAAGGTAAAGAAGTTTTTTTTAGGCTTGTTTTTTATACAGGGTACTAGCTTATACCCGGCGCGCTTCGCTGCCCTCAGCGCTTATCCTCTAAAAGAGGGTTTAGCTTTAGTGAAGCCATACTTTTATAGTAAGTTCGTACCGAGTTTTCTTGATGTTTGACTTATTTCGAAAACTATACCGAATGTAATAGAAAAAGTACCACGCCCCTCGTCCAACGCCCATAAAATGTTACCAGTGGAACGGCATGTGTAAATTGAGGTAGAATACTGAATTCCGAGGCTGTGCGACCTACAAAAAAAACTAAAACTGTTCGATATCGAAAATTTTAGGTGTATTTAAGGTGCCTTTTACGATCGGCACCAGACTTCATAGGAACCCTCTCAAGGCTTTGGTATAAAAATTGGCTTAGCGGTTTCGGAGTTTTTACGTGATATACACATATACCCACATACGTTTATACATTAAGTCGCCTCACGCTCCTTAAAAAAAAAAAAGTTGCTTAGTCCAGTTCTTCAAAATAATCCATGTTATTTTTTTATGTTATTTTTTTATTTTTTATTTTATTATGTTACGATGATCCCAAAAAAATTTCGGCTAAAAATATTGCCTGGTATGGTAGTTAAAAAAAACAAACGGTCAGAAATAAGAGTAATGAAAAAGTTCTTTTGCATCAAAAATCTTCAATTTTTTCCGTTGGACCAAAGATAATGCGGATTTTTATGGATTGTTTTAACTTTTTTCATATTATTTTCACTAAAATTGAAATTAATTTTTTCCCATACCACTTTTAGTCAAATAAATTGTAAAATGTAAAAAATGTGTACATTTTTTTGTAATTTCATTTACTTTAATTCTTCACTTTACACTATATTTTATCATCAGTAGATAATTTATTTGACCAAAAGTAATATGGCAAGAAAAAAAATTTGAATTTGAATTTTAGTGAAAATAATATAAAAAAAAGTTAAAAAATTAATAATTAATGAAAATCCGCATTACCTCTGATCCGACGGATTAAAAACTGATTGGTGCAGATAACTATTAAGTGTGACCGTTTGTTATTAAGAACATAAGAAGATCGGTCAATGTCCTTTCAAAGGCCGAAATGGCCATTTCGTTTTTGTTTTTTTTTTTTTTATTTCAAACTATCCCAGCACACGGATGGCTATCGCTACTGTCAAAATATTTGGGGAATCATCATAACATAAAGCGTTATTTTGAGCAACCGACCCAAACACCTTTTTTTTGTGAGGAGCCTTAGCATACAAACATACATTTTTTACTGATAGATAGATGAGCAGAAAAGGAAGGCATGGCAACATTTATATATATAGTGACCTCCACTTTGTCCCATTGCACCTACATATCAAGTTTCACTATCAAACCATGTACAGCTCAGAAATTACAATGATTTCTGAAAAGTCGGCGTAGATAAAGTGCGACACGCCCATTTTTTTAAGGATTCTGACAGTAACCATATGAACTAATCTACCAAATTTTATTCTTTTACTGTAAATTTTGATTTATATACTTTTTACGGATTTGTGGGTGTGACAAAATTGATATAAAAGTGACCGCCACTTTTACGTTCACATCTCAGGAATTAAAATTATTTCTAACCGATAGCCCTGGCAGCTAGTGCTTACTTAGTTATAAATTTTAAATTGTAACTAACTATAATACATAAATAAATAAATAAATTAAATAAAATTATTGCTGAAGAGTGGGCACAGATATAGTGCTAACATGCACATTTTTTGCAAAGCTGTTGAGAGTAAGCGTATGAACTTAATTACCAAATTTTAGTATTTAACGATGAGAATCGTCTGATTTATAGAAGTTCTATTGATTTGTGGGTAAGGTAAAAAAAGTGGCGGCCGTGGCGTAGTGGGTAGAGTGTGTGGTCCATATGGGAGAGAACCCTGGTTCGAATTCCACCTGACACAGAAAGCTTTTTCAATTGAATTAATTTTTCTGTTCGGCCGTCACCTCTCTGCTGACAATGGCAAACCTCAGAGAGTAAAAACTGCCATGAAAAGCTTCTTGAGAACATAAGCCGTTCGGAGTCGGCATAAAACTTGTAGGTCCAGTTCTCGATCATTTGTGTTCAAACATTCCACAACACGCACAACACAATTAATCATAAGAAGCTCGGGCAAAGTCCTTTCAAGGGCTAAAATTGGCCATTTCGCGTTGTTTTTTTTATTTGCAGGTGGTACAAGTTGGCGTGGCAAATTTTATATATATATATTGACCGACACTTAGAGCACCTGTATATGAAGTGTTACTATCAAAACGCGTACAACGCAGGAAAAAGCATGATTTCGAAAAAGTGGGCGTAGATATGGTGCGCCCACGCCCATTTTTTAACAGTTGCCGACAGTTACCTTATGAACAAAATTACCAATTCTTAGTCTTCTACGGTAAAAGCCGTCTAATATAAAGCATTTTACTGATTTGTGGGCGTTAAAAGTGGACGGGACAACATTTGTATATACATATATGTATAGTGACTGTCACTTGGATCCATAGCACTTGCAGACTAAGATTCCCTAACAAAATCGTGTACAACTCAGGAATAAGCATGATTTCGAGAAAGTGGGCGTAGATATAGGGCGGCCATGCCCATTTTTTGTGCATTGGCAGACAGTAATCAAATAAACCATATTAACAAATCCTAGCCTTCTACAGCAAAATCAGTCTTCTACGCAAAGGCCGTCTGATATAAAGCATTTTTACTGATTTGTGGGCGGTAAAAGTGGGCGTGACAACGTTTATATTTACATAATGACTTCCACTTGGACCCATAGCACCTGCATTCCAAGATTCACTATCAAAACGTGTACAGCTCAGGAATAAGCAAGATTTCGATAAAGTGGGCGTATATATAGTGCGGCCATGCCCATTTTTCGTACATTGGCGGATAGTAACCATACGAACTAAATTACCAAATCTTAGTCTTATACGGCAAATACCGTCTGATATAAAGCATTTTTAATGATTTGTGGGCGGTAAAAGTGGGCGTGACAACGTTTATATTTACATAGCGACTGCCACTTGTATCCATTGCACCTGCATACCAAGATTCACTATCAAAACTTGAACATTTCAGGAAGTAAAACGATTGCTAAAAAGTGGGCGTAGATATAGTAAGACTACGCCCATTTTTTGTACAGTCACCGGAAGTAACCATCTGAACAAAATTACCAAATTTTAGTTTTATATGATTAAAACCGTTTGATATAAAGCATTTTTTTGGTTTGTGGACGATAGAGCCAATAGTTTGTATCCGGGGTAATAAGTACATTTAAGCTATTCACAGTTTAAGTACGCAGGCCTGTTTAATTTACGATTTGTTATTTTTACGCTAACTTACCTAAGCGTATTTTTCTTTGTTTCTGTTTTGCATGCAAACGCAAATACGCAAACACTCGTAATAAAAGTAGCCCTTGGATGTGTTTTTGTGTGTCGTATTTTTATGCCCTATCTATATAACAGGGCTGCAAAATCATTGAATACTGAGGTGTTCACAGTTGCAAAAATAACAAATGCTATAAATACGCTTTGTTAATTTACGCATAAGCTGTGAATAGCACAATTATGTTTACTTTAACAGGTATGAAAACTTAAAGAATTCGATTAACAAAGGAAGGTTGTTTAAAGAAATATGTTTGGGGCAATAAAAATTGTATGCTTTCATTCAACTTATATCAAGGAAAATGAAATATTCGATTGGATTCTATAAGTTTTTCTATCAGACCTTCAAAAAACTTTAGAGCGTTTCACTTTGTGATCTATCACATATGATATCATAACATATATGAAATATTCAAAAGTTTATCAAGTGAATTAAATTTTGGAACAGCATTACAAAAATTTCGTAACATCATTGATAACAAATTCGAAAAACCTTAAATTCGAGAAAAAATTCATGCAGTATTTAATAAAGCAAACATTGAATGGAATAGTGTATGTAGGTCAGACAAAACATTTAATTGCAAATATAAAAATTGGCTACAGGAAATTATCCACTTTATCCACTATATCCACTATAAGGAAGTAGAAGACATATCCGACGAATTGCCAAGTACTTCAAAATCTGCAAGAGGAAGACCTAGGAAATCATCAGACTAAAGTTGAGCATTCAGAAAAAAAAAGAAACTTATGGATGCTACAGAAGCAATTTCTACCGTACAACTGACAACAGCATTAACAGTGAAATACAACAGAAATAAAGAAAAAACAAGAGGTGATATAACAATGGCCGATTCTGTTGCTACCCTGTAGGAAAATCAACTAATTTAAAAGTAGTTGATATAGTAGTTTTTTGTCAACCACAACTAGTTGAAATTCTGACTTTTTTCCATAGAACGAACTAACTTATTTTGTATGGTGATGCCCGCTAAATAAGTCAATTGACTGTCGTCTGCATATATTTTCAACTACTTGTTAAATAAGTTACATTTAAATTATTTTTTTAATTTAAAATAACCAATTGAAAACTATTACTGATGGCCAAAAGTTAATAATATTTGATAACATGATTAAATATATATAAGCTTGTAATTTAATAAAAATTTTCAATTAAAACATGCCAACATCAGAGTAGTTGCCGCCTTAATATAATTCAAAGTAGTTTATCAATCACTGGTTTTTAAGTAGTATTTCAATTACTTCATATATTGAAGTGGATGCCGCCTTAATATAATTCAAAGTAGTTCATATACTGGTTTATTTTAAACTAGTTTTTTAATTAGTTGTTTTTAAAAACAAGTTAGTTTGTTCCTATAGGGTAGTCCTCCCAGATAACCATTTCACCTAAATATTTGAGTTATTCATACTCAACTTAAAATACTTAAAATAATGTATAAAAACGACAATTTTTGATAGAGTTTTCTTAGGAATTGAATTGAAATTGGTTTTTTTGTTGCTTGCGTTTGTGATACAAGAACATTGAATATAAAATATGGATAATATTATTACATTTCTTGGCCTGACGCGGGGATGGAACTCGTACCCCACTGACTAAGAGTTCTACCACTTTGTTCAAAAAGAAAACTTAATTTATTGAAAAAAATAAAAGTACAAGTTTATTCATCCAAATCAATATTGTCGCCTTCAAAGTAGTCCCTGTCGGCTGCAACGCACTTATGCCAGCGCTTGATCCAGTCACGGAAACCTTTCTTGAACACGGTTTTTGGTATGGCCTTCAGAGCGTTCACCGATTTTTCCATGACCTCTTCTTTGCTGGTGAAAGGCGTTCCTCGAAGCGGTTTTTTGACTCGATCGAACAGGAAAAACTCACACGGAGCCAGGTCAGGTGAAATTGCCGGGTGCTGGATGGCTATCGTGTTGTTCTTGGTCAAAAATTCCCGAATAAGATGAGCATTGTGCGATGTTGCATTATCGTGGTGCAAAATCCATGATTTGTTTTGCCACAACTGTCGTTTTCGACTATTTCCAGCATGTCTTTCGCGATAGCAACTAGGTCTCTTTTTTGCATGAAAGTGAGTTCTTTCGGTGCCAACTTAGCAGCAACACGCCTCAAGCTCAAATCATTCTTCAAAATGTTCTGAACGGATCCAATTGAAATGCCGATGTCCTCTGCTATCTCTCTAATCATCAATTTGCGATTTTTGACCAACATTTCCCGGTGCGAGGTTGTCTTCTACTTCGTCTTGGCCACTCACAAATCGGTTACTAAACTTGTTTGCCTTCTGATACGATAGAACAGAGTCACCGTAACATTTCACCGACATTTTACGCGTATCGGCGCAGTTGAAACCATTTTTCACACAAAATTTGATACAAAATCGTTGCTCAATGTTTTCTTCCATCGTAAAAATCGAAGACACAAGTTGTTGTAAAAAAAGTTGTTGTCAACAAAACACTGTCACCTTACCAAATGTCAACAAGAGACGCTGATATTTGGCAGCCTTGTCATAGACACATGTGGCAATCTACTAAAAAAAAATTTTCGAATCGGACAGTTAAGTCCGGTTCACAGTGTGAATGAGCCTTTCTTTTTGAACAAGGTGGTATTTACTATCCACCAACCCATAAAGCTTTGATAGGCAGAGTTTTTGATTCAACGTTAAGTATAACAGAAGGTATGCTGCAGCAGATCGTCACAATCTATCAAAAGATGATAAAACTTATCAAAACTTATACATAAAAAGTTTTTCAAAATGTGTCAAATCTTCCAATTTTCAATTTACGAATTGAATTAAAATTGTTTTTCCCTTACTCCTTTCTACTTTTATCTCTTGTTAGCTTAAAAGAAAATACTTTTCACACCTCTAATCTTTAATAGTAACTTTTTGAAGTTAGTGTAACTGGCCCTTCAATATCAACTACCGACAGGCTATAACTTAAATAGATTGTCTTCAGATTAAAAAGAGCCTGATGATGAACTCTGTACCATAAACAGGACTCAAATTAATGGAATGAAGAGTAAATTTATGCAGAAAATTTAACTTTTATAACTTAAACATTTAAGTTCAGAATCCGATTAACTTTTCACAGCAGATTTCAAAAGGAATTAACAATTGCTTGCTACACTGCAAACACACACACTCGCCGGCGAGATACAATAATAAAAATACCCGAGCCGAGTTGAGTTGAGTATTCATTTTATGGTTGCCACCGCAAATGAAAGCTGAACGCTTCAGCTTCTTAACCATGCGGCCGAATGCAAGCAGCAACCACAGCACCTCAATCCGCAGTATTAACAGCTTTAGCGGTGAGTTGTTGAAGTTGTGGTACGAGTTGAAAGTTAATTAAAGTTTTAAGATGGAACGCAAGGGAGTGAACAAACAATACAGAATAATTCACTGTTAGAAGTAGAAAACAAGCTTCCAAGCAGAAAGTATGAACTACGAAGTGTTGATGGCAGGATGCAATGCTTTCTTGCCACTACAACAACACAAGTGGTTGAACTTAAGCAGCTTAGTAAATCAATTGCTTGCATTTTATTCCACGAACTCTGATGGAAATCATTTCGAGACAAGAGAAAACGGAATAATGAATTAAGGGAAATTAGAAGTGGTGCCGAGTAGCTATGGCAATTTTTAAGGGAATGCATTCAACCGCTTACCAAACACAAGGTAGCAATCAAGCATGGCTAAGTCGATTACCTCGAAACCTTTTTCAAAGCAATAAATAAAATTCAGAACTTGAAAAAATCTTTGATTTTTAAAAACACTCCACTTAAGCTTACTAGCACTATTTGTGGCTTTTGTCTGTTTTAGTGTTCACTAAGCAGCAGCAGCAGATAAAGTTATAAAGTCGATTCAAATATTTTTCTCGATTTTTTTCATTTTATTTGAATATTGTTGGCATTTTTTCCTTCACACTGTTTAAAAGTTTGCTTATCTTAGCTGCCGCACACAGGAACTTTGGCTTGGTTTCTTTATACTGTTTATCAAAAGAATTTCCTTGCTTTGCACCGGACAATTCAAGTCACTTTCATAGATTAGCTCAGCAACTGTTGCAGTCAACGAAGCAATTCTATGGAAGACAACATCAGTTGCTTAGAGTGTACATGAATTGATGGAGGTTCAAACGACAGGTGGATTTGCCCAACAGGTAAGACATTTTTGCTACCTGAAGATACGACACTGGACAAGAAATTAATACCTATGGTGAAGATATATAAAGAAAAAACTTCTTTCAATCCGTGTTTTGTTCTTTTTAGTGAAATTTTTTTTTTCAATTGAACCCATGTGTGGACACAACAGCCACTAATATGTTGGTGAGTTGCCAAAAAGAATGACAGTTTATCTCATGCTCGGTATTTTGTTTTGCTCTTTTCACAGTTGCTGAAAATCACAGAAGTGTCAATTTAATGAAGTTAAATTGCTTTTAAGTAGCGAAAGTAATGGTCATGGAGAATCGCAAGCGTTTTATTTTAAAAGATTTTCAGTTGTTTGCTTCCAATTCTGATAGCAAAAACTTTTATAATGATTCAAAGGGACATATTTTTTGTAGTGATCTGTTACTTATATCTAATTCTGATTCACATTCATGTCAATGGAAGACAGACTCTTCTGCTTAGGAAATATCGATACTTATCCTCTTCAAGTATCGCTTCATGTTAACCTTCTCAGATACGAGGGCGGTTTGAGAATTCAGTAAATTTTTTAATTTCGCGCGTAGAACCTTTTAATGCAGCATTCTGTCTACTATCATCTGTTAAAAGACTACTGTCAAAATTTCAACTAGCTGCGACGCTTAGTTTGTGATTGGAAGCACACAACCTGTGAATTTTGGCAAAAATGAAAAAAAGTGAATTTTGTGTGCTCATCGATCATTATTTTTTGCGCTAAAAACCATAAGCCAAGCCAAGCAAAGGCTTGATAAACACTATGAGGACTCTGCACCATCTATTGGAATGATTCACAAGTGGTTTACTGAATTTCGACGCGGTCGTACAAGTACAAGTGACGCTGAACGTTTTGGACGCCCAAATGAGGCCACCACACCAGAAATAGTCACTAAAATTCACGATATAGCGTTGGCCGATCGCAGAGTTAAAGTGCGCGAGATTGTTATGGCCCTAGGCATCACAGACGAATGGGTGTGGAACATTTTGCGAAATCATTTCGATATGATAAAAATATCCGCAAGATGGGTGCCGCGTTTGCTCACTCCCGACTATAAACGCGATTGTGTGATTGATTCAAAGGTGTGTCTGGCGATGTTAAACAAAGATAAGGAGGATTTGTTCCGTCGATTAGTAACCGTGAACGCAACATGGATCCATCACTACACACCAGAGACAAAAGAACAGTCGAAACAGAAGACTTCACCGACCGAACGTGCTCCGAAGAAGGTGAAGACGGTGCTATCGGCCGGAAAGGTTATGGCGGCAGTATTTTGGGATGAACGCACAATAATCTACATCGATTACCTTCCACCAAATATAATGATCAATGGTGAATACTATGCAGCCGAATTAGACCGTTTCAACGACGCTTTGAAAAAGAAACGACCCCATTTGGCGAGGAAAAAATGCGTTCTTCCATCAAGACAATGCGGGCGTACACACAAGCCCAGCTCCCATGGTAAAATTCCATAAATTGGTATATGAATTGCTCCTCATCCAGCATTTTCTCCAGATTTGGCCCCCAGGGTCTTTTTTACGTTTCCAAACCAGAAGAAATGGCTCGGCGGGAAAAGATTCACCACCAGAGAGGAGCTCATCACCGAAACAGAGGCCTATTTTGAGGATCTTCCGAAAACGTATTTTTCGGATAGGATCAAAAAATTGAAGGAACGTTGGACGAAGTGTATCGAGCTTAAATGAGACTATATTGAGAATAAAAGAATTTTTGCCGTAAGAATAGTTCTTTGTTTAATTTTTCACTGAATTATCAAACGGCCCTCATATAATGCCTCCACAGCATAACTCGAAACACCCCATCCCATGGCTTACGGATGGGTCACTCTTTCAGCTTAAATAACTTATCCACAATCTTATTTTAAATCACGTTTTAAATCACGTTATGGTCGAAATCATTTTAATTTTTTCAGATCATCATGCAACCAGGCATCCAACGAGGCCAAGCAAACAACCAATCAAGCTTATGAAGCGATATAAATAATAATCAATATTTTCAGACTTTTCAAGCTCTTACCAAACACTTTAAGTCGGTTGAAGCGATTATTTTGTAAGTTCGGCAATTATCTATAATATGGAAGCACGAGCTGTTAAGCTTTTGTTTTCATTTGTGCACGTAATTTAATTAATCTGTTTTGATCTGTTAATTTGATCTGTTTAAGCTTTAAGCTTGCTAAAGCCCATATGATACTTCATTTTTTTTTTGTGCAATTTTAAAATCTGAAAACAAGTGGCGTGTGGGCAGGACCGACATATTTTGTAAGAAAAGAATAATAGTAGTAACTTTTTCATTTCTGGTGTTTTTAAGAGCAGCTACATTTAATATATTAATTTTAGATACACACATCACTTCTAATTCAGCATCCAATTTTCTTAAATAGTTTTGTTTACTCTAAAAATGTCAAATTCATTATGAACAGCAAAATATTTCACAGTAAATATTTGATCGAAACTTAACGACGAACGAATTAAAAAAAAAACCGAAAAACAATGCATTGAAAATGCAGTCTGTTCCACATTTTTTTTTTACTACTATATGCGTACACACTCACACCAATTGAATCTATGCATTCGTACTACTTGAACTGCTCTAGCTTAATTTTCAATGGCAAAACAATGAGCAATTTAATGAAGTGTCAAACAGGCTTCACGCTGGCTTTTTAACAAGAAGCTTGAAATTCAAAATAAGTGGGCTTATGCAGTTCTCTGATGTGCACAAAGATTTTTGCCAGTACTAGAAGAGGATTTATTTAAAGATACTTCGCAAATCTCTTAGCTTGCAATCTTCAAACAGCATTTTCAGTACAGAGAAATCAGTCAACCAGATATCTGTTTAATAATTTTTCTTTCTATTTTTAATTCTTCAAAATCTTGTTTGCATTAAGTGAGTTTTTAAAAAATATCCACTGCTTTTGGTTCATCAATCTTTGCAAACTGTAGAAAAATAAATAGTATGAAAAGTTTTTGATTTTTCGATAT
Organism: Coremacera marginata; assembly: GCA_914767935.1. NCBI lineage: Eukaryota > Metazoa > Arthropoda > Insecta > Diptera > Sciomyzidae > Coremacera > Coremacera marginata. The sequence goes on from OU612045.1 coordinate 67,256,355, forward strand.
TCTTCTATCTTATATTCTTAAAACTTCTTTATGTGATTTTCATGTTTTGATTATTTTTTTTTTTTATTTTTCTTCCATGAGATGCACTTTGAGTTTGCCCGCTGTCCATACCTAAGTGAAAAATAATGTCTGTGCGTGCCAGATATGCTGTTTGTTGAGTTGGTTGAGTTTGTCCTCAAATTCTTTAACTTTTATGACTTTAACCAAAGAATTTTAATTTTATATTTTTTAATACCTAAAAAAGATACACTCGTTCTCAAAGAAAAAGTTCACACAAAAGTTGACTTTTAACTTCACAGCGCCTGTCGCATTCCTCTGGCCGCACACATCTAGCTTCTCTACAGCAAGGATTAAAAATTTATTTAAAGCTAAGCTATGCAAATTTTCTCACCCAGTATCAAAGTTCATGCAGAATGCCACAGATTTTAAGAGCTTTCCTTGAGTAGATTGAGGCAACTGCAAAAGTTTTAGCAGCGAGTGACACGAAGTTGAAAATAAGCATTGCCAGAGGCGAAAGTTGATAAAATTTTAATACAAATATAACGGCATATCGAATAAGAAACTTGCAAAATTCCTCAACACTTTGTCCCTAAAATATAAATGCAAGAATTTTAATGGTGTTGTGGGGTGTTGTGTTCGTGACGGTGTTGGTGAACATTGTTTTGTATTGCATGAATACTTAGCAGTAAATCCAAAGAATTTCAATTTGATTAAACCGCTCTTTAGACCTCGATTAAACTTTGAGTCATATTTTTCTTAAAGGTTGTCCTTAAAGAATACTTTAAGCTGGTTACCATGCTTAGCTGGTTCAGGTATAATTTGTTTGGCTTCCATCTGTACGTGCTCGCAGTATCCTGCCAAACCAGTGTGCTAAAGAATACTTGAAGCATCGTCGTAGTGTGACACCACCACCACGTTGCTGCGTATAGCGCTGAAGATGTTGCTTTAGCGGTTATTTCAAAGAAAACCGTATGTCTCATAGCTTTGTACGTGATTGTGTGTGTGTGTTTTGTCAAGCAGCACAAAAAGCTAAATAATTGTTTGTTAAAATTGGAAAAAGGATTCTTGTGACTGCGGTATTCTGGAAAAAGACAGCTCTAAAAAAAACAAACCAAAGCAATTGCTTAAATATTTGAGTTGTAGCAGGACTTCAAGCTAAAAAAAAAGGATGAATATCAGCCCTTCTCTCGTATTACGAAAAATATTTATTGCACGACATTAATTTTGAAAAGTTTCCACCAGATGCAAATTCGCTGAGTTGAGTGGCACTAACACAGGCAAACAATTCACACATAAAGCCGCACAAAAGCGAACGCCGTCATCAGCAGCATCATCATCATCCAAACACACTTGCATTTAGCTTTGACTCAAAATGGTTTGTGTGTGTGTGTGTGTGTGTGTGTGTGTGTGTGTGTGTGTGTAAGTTTGCATGAGTGAGTTATGCATGAAGGAAGGAAAAAATTGCATATTATTTCAAATTATTTTTATGTGTGAGTGGAGTGAAAGCAGCAGGAAATTATGAAAAGTGTCAACGCACACACATACATCAGCTGTCAGTCCAACACGCACACTAATGTAGATATGCACTAAATTTGTGACATACACAATTTTTGCGTTAGTGTGTGAGTGCGAACGTTTTCCGGTATGTGACACTTGTGGGTGAGCTCAGCCTAGTGACCCACATTCAAAAGTCATCAATGAAGAAAGCGCATAAATATAACTTTCACTCACACTCCGCCGCCCATTGCATCTTTATGCATGCACTGATGTGGCCTTGTGTAGCTGTGCCCATTAATTTTACTCCACTCGTGAACCCCTCCAAGAGCAGTTGTAACAATTCAAGTTCCTTTGGTTGTGTCGGCCATGAATGAACATTTATTCAACAATGACGACGACTACGACGATGACTAGATAGATAGTTAGAGCGTTGAGAAGACAGTTCGCTTCGCAGTTTGTCCGGCTTTTAGTTCATTGTGTTCTAACTGTAAAACTAAGGCATTTCTCAAAGTTACTCGGTTGGCATTCAAAGTCAGCTTAGCTTTTATTGAATTGAATAAAAAAATTATGTATATTTATATGGCTTTTTTATAAATGTGTTTGTTGTGAAGATGCAGTCAATGAAGTGACTTATCTTCTGTAATCGTATGCTATACTGACAGTTCTGGTATACTAATGGGTCTAAGCATGGCACCTTAAAAACAGGAGCAGAGGCTTACAGTTCCAATATCCAAAGATAACTTCCAAGAACTGAAAAAAAAACGAAATAGCCATTTCAGCCCTTGAAAGGACTTTGACCGAGCTTCTTATGACCAATTGTGTTGTGTGTGGTATGAAATGTTTGCACACAAATGATCGAGAACTGAACCTACATGCCTTACGCCGACTCCAAACGGCTTATATTCTTAAGAAGCTTTTCATGGCAGTTTTTACTCTCTGAGGTTTGCCATTGTCTGCAGAGAGGTGACGGCCGAACAGAAAAATTAATTCAATTGAAAAAATGTTCTGTGTCAGATGGAGAATTCGAACCTGGGTTCTCTGGAGTAAGAGACACACACTCTACCCACTACGCCACGGCCGCCAAGAACTGAACTTTCATTATATTTCACGTGAAAACATTTACTACCGAGAATGTGTCACAGTATATATGCTCAGACAGTGATCCTACCATTTAAGGATCCTACCAGCTTATGAACTTGTGTCAGTAGAAATTTCTAATTGTATCTTATCGCATAATGCACTGGCAAAAACAATAAAATCAAAGCGGGGTACACATTTATTGATCATGAGTGGCACTCATGCTCAAATTTTCTCATTCTCATGAGAAGGGAAAAGAAACTCTAGAGCACATTTATGTGAATGTCCTGTAATGTATGATCTCTGGTTTCTTCATTTTGGTGGGCATTAGTTTGTTCATCGAAAAAAAAAAAACCAGAATCAGTGTTCTGGATTTATTAAAAGCCTAGATTTAAAGAACCAATTAAGGACATGCTTAATAGATACTATGATTCGCAACTGTACTCAATGCAGTAAACTTCGGGAAATGTAGTTTATTGAATCAGGGCTCATACCTACACTGTTCTCAACGATAGTTTCAAAGTGAATTTGTATGAAATATTAAAGTAAGTGGGTCACTTTAATGGCCAAATGAAACAAATTGGCCATTTCAGCCCTCAAAAGGACTTTTACCGAGCTTATGATAAATAGTGTTGAGCGAGTTATTAAATGTTTGTACACAAATGATGGGCAACTAAGCCCACCTGAGATCTTTAGCACGGAACGGGGAACGAACTATGTTTCACTTTTTATTGACCGTGACATTTCCGATGAGATAACATTTTGGAGGTCTTTTGTTCTTAAGTTTTTGATTTGAACAATCGTGATAAATGAAAGGCTTTTATTTTTCTGCGGAAAAGGTTTTCTGACGTTTGGCAAGAACACAAAGTAGCTGTTGATCAACGTTTGACTAAAAAGTTGATTGCTTACTTTTTAGGACTCCAGAAGCAGTTTAGGGAATTGTATAATATTGCAATGCCTTTAAACTTGGTGCTTTGTGCGTTTACTATTCTATAGCTAAGACACAATCCGAAGTTACACTGCCATCTTTGAACTGATTAGTTATCAACAAAATCTTCGAAAACGTTTACGGAGCTTCGGGGAATAGGACATCTAACCGAAGATCTTTAGTTGAAGGGATAGATTCTCGTTACAACTTTGAAGTATTTCTACAACAACAACTGGATTGCTGAAATAAATACAAGCATAAAGCAACAACTAATTAACAAATTTTATAATTTAACAGTCTCCTGTCCCATTTCCTTTACAATTTTATTTTCCTGTAAAAATTTCACCGTCAACACGCCAAAACAACTAAAACTTAAAAAAAGGACAGAGTTTCGTAGTATCTTAAAAGCAAGTGTAGAATTTTTGGCTTGATTTATTTGGTGATAAGTCTGTTGTTGTTTATTTTGTACAATTCAAATTTTAGCAAACAAAGTATATTTTTGATATAAAATTAATAAAATAATAACAAAATAAAAATTTCAAATTAATTATAATTTTAATATTAAAATTATATAATAATAATAAAATAAAACTTTCGAATAAATTATGATATTTAAAAAATATATGGAGTTTTTATAGCACAACGACCACGCACAATTTCTGCATATGTAAACTTGCGCAATAAAGGGTCTTTAACATGAGATGTCATTTTAAATTTAAAAATACTCAATATTTTTGTGAAAAAAGCTAATAAATTTATTTTAATCCAAAGTACAAACTGTGAGATTAGTAATGGAAAACAATATCTACCAAATATCCGTCGTGGCGGTTCTTGCATATTGTCATTCTTTTGATGAAATTTTTCATCACATTTAAGCATAATTGCGGCTGTATCTCGCGAACAACAGCTCTATTATTATCTTAAATTGCTTGAGTATTTGCAGAAGCATTGGCGTAGACTTTATCTACGCTTATAGTTTCATAGTTTCATAGATTTGGTTATTTAATATTTTGTTTTGTAATAAAATAACTTTTAAATACAAAAATTTTATATAACATGCTGTAAATTAAAAAACATTATTATTTTATTTATTTTATTATATGTTACAGTCATTGTTGTTTCAATGCACTTATGTGGGTAATTGATAATTTTTTCCTTCGCACTATACAAAAACAAAACAAAAGCATGTACCAACAACAACAAAAATTCATTCACATCACAAAAAAAAAAAAAACAAAAAAATTACAGCTTTGCCTAACGTGATCGATTCTGTACCCCATTGATTCATAGTTCACACTCTTTGCACCGATCCAAACACCTCTGTTAAGTAAAGACATTGATTCTGTATTAAATATAAATGCAGCTATGTCAACAGTTGTTAACAGATGACGTAATATTCGCAAAAAATAATTACAGTTTGAGCGATATTAGGTGCAGAGCATTGTACTTGCCTTTTTTATATTAAATTATTAATATATGAATAATATTAACAATAATTCCTATTACCACATTACTTTATTTTTGGAAGCATATTTTTCCTAATACCAATAAGCAAATATGGAAGAAATATTGTTAGTTTGGTAAAGCAAAATATATAATGAAGATATGTCAAAAACTTGGAAACATTATGTTAGACCTAAATAATTTGAAGTCTATAATTGAGATATGAGCATATTCCTGAAACAAAAGCTTAACAAACATTTTTGTAATTTCTATGAGAATTCTTTTGGAGGTATGTCAGCTAGGGGCTTATAGCAGATGGTTAAAGAAAAGTTTGTAGTATTTTTCCTTAAAAAAATAATTACCATTTCAGCCTTTGACCGAGCTTCTTATGATGAATTGTGTTGTGCGTGTTGTAAAATGTTTGAACACAAATGATCGAGAACTGGACCTACAAGTTTTATGCCGACTCCGAACGGCTTATGTTCTTAAGAAGCTTTTCATGGCAGTTTTCACACTCTGAGGTTTGCCATTGTCTGCAGAGAGGTGACGGCCAAACAGAAAAATTAATTCAATTGAACCAGTGTTCTCTGGTGTATGGGCCACGCACTCTACCCAGTGCGCCACGGCCGCCACAATAGATGGCTTTAAAGCAGGCCTGGGCACTCTAACACAGTCACATTTAGAATTTTGTCTTGATAGTATTGATGCGTTCTCAAATCGCGCACACTCAGCTCATACAATTTCCAGCGCAAAGTGACATAAGAACATTTGAAAATTTACGCTCAGAGAGCGTGAGCTATGGAGCGCCCAGGCTTGCTGTAAAGTCATCTTACTATATCAAATATATCAAACCATAACATAGTCGGTGTAATACTTGTTATGACATAAATAATGTTGAACCTTTTCCTTGCCCCAATATTATAAATTTCATTAAATTTCTGTCATTATGTCATTTCAATTTAATCAAGTCCGTGATTGTCTTCCTGAGCTAAAATCAATCTGCAGCATAAAATCCAAAACTCTCAAACATTTTTGTAATTTCTATAATAATTCTGAGTAACAAAAATCAGGTCAATACGACATTTCCTCCAACTTTTTTCCATATTTTGTATGGAGATGGGTCACGTTGTCCCTATGAGAATTCTTTTGGAGGTATGTCAGCTAGGGGCTTATAGCAGATGGTCATAAAGTCATCTTACTATATCAAACCATAACATAGTCGGTGTAATACTTGTTATGACATAAATAATGTTGAAACTTTTCCTTGCCCCAATATTATAAATTTCTCTGAAAATTAAGAAACTGTACTCAGATTTATTATGTTCTTATGTCATTTCAATTTAATCAAGTCCGTGATTGTCTTCCTGAGCTAAAATCAATCTGCAGCTTAAGCATAAAATCCAAAACTCTCCAAAAGCATTAAAGATACACAATCTTGATAAATGAAGAAAACAAATGATGTACGGCTAATAAGTTCATCAGCAATTTTTCCGTTTTTTTCGGGCTAAGCAGACAAAAATTTCTGAAGGAAAACAATATATGTATGTCCTTAAATAAAACATGTCCTTGATTTTCAGAATGTGACACTTGTGAATAACACACTGTTTGCATTCATGTTGTTATTGTACCAAATAAATGTTGGAATCGTTTCTCAGTCAAGTTTTCATCATTCTTGGTGAAATTAATTTAGCAAACTTTGAAACTTGTCTGTTTTATACAAGATATTGACGACTGCTACTAAGTCGATCCATCGCAGTCATTCAATGTTATTGTCTGCTTTACGCACTCTGCTCACACACACACACACACACATACCCTCAAACATATCCACGCAAATACATAAACATGCACAGCCATAGATAACTTTAGTTCTTTGTGGATTGTGGATGGACTGCGGCGCTTGTCGCCTCACGTCCTGATCCTGATGACATAACGATTCATTACTTGTCTGGTAATTTAGTCGTTTCATTCATCTTCGTTGCTGGGTTGATAGCTATTTTCGTTGTTGTTGTTATTGTTGTTTGTTTTGTTGTACTTAGTTGTTATTGAAGCTACTGGCTTTGGCGTTTGTTGCTGTTGATGCTTTTGTTGCTATTGCTATTATCGTTTATGTGTTGTTGCTATTGTTGTAGTCGCTCATATTGTTGTTATTCCTGTACTTGTTATTGTTGTTGATGTTGTGTATTAAACATAGCCACAAAAACAAGCACATTTTATATTCTGTTGCCTCTTCTTTGCTTAACCAATCGAGCGCAAACAATTTTTATGCATGTGCCAGTCGGTGTCTTGCCAACAACTCCTGTCATGGCAATAGTGCGTTTGTGTGTGCGTTAATGTTCGTCTTTGTGTGCGTTTATGTTTGTGTTCAAGCATGCATTCATGCATGTATGTTGAATTGTTGTCAGCGCGCCTGATGATATTTAGTTATAACTATAAGCCACAATTTGTTGGCGTCGTTTTGTTGTAAGTGTGCGTTTGTGTTGTTGTGTTTTGTTTTTTTTTTTTGTTTTTTTTCAAAACTTGTTTGAGCACTCCCCCAAAAATATATTCAAAAGTGATATTAATGACTTTTAGTCATTTGCCAACTTTTTTGTTGCGTTGCTTTTTTGGTTAACTTGAATTTTTACAATTTTGTTTTTGTGTTTTTGTGAAACGGATGTTCAACTTTTGGCTTAAAAATGATGATGATGACTAGAATTTTTAAAGTTTTACTATCTTCAATGTCACTGGATGGCGCACAGTCGTAGAAAGGTGGTAAAAAAATACCAAAATTCATGAATTCTTCTGATAATTTTTTGCTCCTTAACGTTTTTTTTTTAAATACTCTAATTAACAAGATTAGAAAATATTTATACGAAGTATTTGACTAATGTAAAAAAGCTTAAAAATTGTAATATTTTGATATTTTTCAACAATTCCAAAAAAGCGAGAAAAATAATTGCACTATTTTTTATATCTACTAAAACGAATATTGAAAATACTTTTTACAATTTAAAAGTAAGGCAATTTAGTAATAAAAAGCAATTTAGAACTTTGAAATTATTTTTTTTTTTAGTTTAGCAAAAATTTACTTATGCAAATGCATAAATTTACTTATGCTTGGAATGCATTCTTCCGACCATATTCTGCATATACATATAATAAGTCGGGGATTGGCCGAATCAGACCACAGTGGATCCCTTTTCGTCCCCTATTTGACGAAGGATGCTACTGCTGGGAGCACTCATAAGTGAGCATGCTCCTTATATAAGCACCCTTTGTCACGTCAAGCATGTCCTTGTAGGTCAGTTGACCAATCTCGGCTTCGTCAATAAATGGACGTCCCAGAATGGTCAATCTTATGCTTGCCACCGCCGGACACTGGCACAGAATGTGTGCTACTGTTTCCGGCTCCTCTAGGCATAACCTACACGCATCGTCCTCGGTCAGAGTCATCTTTCTGAGATGGTACATGTAAGGACCGTGTCCTGTGACCAGTGCAGTAAGCCATCTCAAAGTCTTCCGATTGTATCGGGTGACTTTTGCTGCGTCACTACTTGACCATTTCACGGCCGCCTTTGATTGCCAGCAATTACCAGCTTCTTCCCATCTTGCACGGTGTTCCGAGTCCGTCCATTGCTTAATAAGGCCTGCCACCATGTTGTCGCCTATGGCGATACCATATTCTACATAGAAGCTCATAAATGCACTTAAACAAATCTTCGCCACCATCGTCTCCCGCGGCCTTGTTATTCTTAAGCCGTGTTATGGCTGTCAAGACTTCATTATTGTCGGGCAGCGGAACTTCAACGTTGTCATCCATGATTGGGATTTCCGCGATATCATTTCTTTTGGCAGGATTGTTGTCATCATTGCCATTTAGAAAACTAGAGAAGTGTTCCCTCCATAGCGTCAGTGTACTCTGGATATCCGTCACTAGATTCCCGTTTTCATCCTTACAGGATGAGGCTCTGGCTTAAAAGCCACCGGCCAGACGTCTTATCTTTTCAAAAAAGTTTCGGACCTCGTTCCTGTCGCCGTATATCTCAATCTTCTTACACTCGCGCTTTCTGCATCTCATTTTTTCCGACTGAAAAGACGTCTCCCGACCCTCCTCTTCTACCTGTATCGCTCCTTAGCAGCACGCGCTACAACCGACTGCAGGGCTTTGTAAGCGGCGTTTTTCTCTGCAGAGGTGTCGCGACACTCTTGGTCGTGCCATTGGTTTCTGCGGGGGCGATGTTAGCCAATAACCTCGTCGGAGAAGTGCTTTCTTAAAGCAGGAGCGAGAGTCGAGTAGCAAAAGCTTCAGCTGTCCGTTTTGATTACAGCTTGCCGACAGACAGGAGCTTATTTTCTTTTAAAAATGTATTGATTTCTTAGCTCTTCACTTTTTCGCCGACTTTAAATAATGGTGAAAATGTGCTCTAATTCTGTACTGATTGTGAGTAATACTGTACTGGTGACTCAAATACCTAATTTGATTGGTCTACGACGAGTTCATCTATTTATTGAGAATTTTTTACGGGGCTCAACCACTGTACGACGTGATAAATTTTGCTATAATACTGTACTGACCAAACCATGTTATAATGAATGCAAAAGTAAAACGAATGATACTCAAGTGAAACAAATAATTTTAAAATTAAATTTGCTTTTAATATCGATAACCAAAACGGATAGCTACAGTTTTTTATTTATAAAATTTTCTTTTTTACTTTTTATCCTTAAGTTGAGTTACAAAGTTCTTCTGTAAATGTTGTTCGGAGTTTATTTTAATGACAGCAAATATTGTCTTGTTTTGTTATTATGGCTTGCTTCTTGGTGTACTTTAGTACAATTTTAAGGAATGTTTGTCATTCTGGCTGATGCGTGGCATATTCGATGTTTGGCTTATTTTAAGTTATTCTTACGTTATTATTTTTGAGATTAAGCAAGAGAAAAAATGTAATGATGTGGATCGAATTAAAATTGCGAAAACTTTTTCCTAATTTGAAAAAAGTTTGGAAAACTTTATAAACTATTAATAAGGCGTAGTGAAGTGCTACCTGAATAACCTTTAATTATTTTAGATAATACTGCCAATTTTGTTTATATTGCTATTTTCTTATATAGAAAGCCCGTAACTCCATTTTTGTTTTACATTATAGTAGAAGAAAAAACTTGATAAAAACAAAGCCCTGAAATTTAATAATTATTAAATAATAATAATAATAATAATAATTTTTAATAAAAAAAATTTTGAACATCATTACATCACTTATGGTCTTTAATAAAAAATTTACAAAAAATTCGAAACGACTGAACTTTATTTATTATAAATTTATTTCGTAACACTACAATTTTTTTATTTATTTCTTAGCACAACAAAAATGTTTTCCTCCTAACTAAAAGACAAATAAAAAAAAAAAACAAAAGGGACACAGTTTTGATAACATTGTGCAGACGAAGAATTTTGGTTTTTTGATATATATGGCGAAAAATTTATTTTTTTTTGTTCATTTTAATGTTGGTCAAAAGGAAATGTAATTCGATGTAATGCTAAAGAAATGGATTTTTTTTTGGAAATATTTTGGAAATATATCATGTTTTTGGAAAATATAAACTTATAATTTTTCCTGAAGTAATGCATTTATAATTTAAATTTAATTGAAAAATTAATTTAAGCAAAAAATATGTATTTTTAATATGAAATAAATATAACGCCCATTTCACATTGAAGTGTAATATGAGTTGCACTGACCATCTTTGAATTGGCTCAAATTATGTTCTTAGATTAGTTAACTGTTTAGAAAAGCAAATCCAGAGTTTGAGAATAAAGAATTTTTCGCAGACCCACAGCCATACAAATCCCAAAATAGGGTATATTTTGAGAAAACCTGGCACAGTCAATTTAAATCCGATTTTCGTAAATAAAGTATAATTGAAAACGTTATATCCTTTCTTTTTAAGGAAAATATATACAACTTTTGAAAACACTGCAGTAAACGGACCCATTCTTAATTTCAAAGTTTAATACTATAACAACAACAGGTGCTATAATTTTTTTTTCTATTTCGTTATTTTAATTTTTAACGTGCCATTACCTTTCCAACGATGTAAAATGAAGGTGTGCTCTTGAAGGGTTCAGAAGCTATGGCGTAAATCATAAAGTATTAATGAAGTTTCAATACAAATATAACTCAAACAACAAACAACACAAAAATAAAAAAGTTTATAGCTTGTTGTCGATACTTCATTTACGAAAATTGGATTTATATTAACTTTGCCACGTTGCCTCAAAGTAGACACTATATGCTCGCGAAAAATGATTCTAAAAATTTATAACTTCGGATTTAGTTTTCTTATCAAAAACCCAACCCAAGAACAAAATATGAGCCAAATCGGAGATGGTCAATGCAGCTGATATTACACTTCATTGTGAAATGGGCGATAATAATATTATAAATATTTCGAATTTATTACATTTAAAAAATAAATTTTGTTTCATAGAGCAGTCTAGCAAACGACAAACACGAAAGCAACTGTAATGAATATATGTATACTTGTATATTTTGCATACATATTAATAACAACAATAACATAAACAGAAATATTCTTATCACGATTCGTTTCAACAAAGAACACGATGTTGCGTTCGTAATTTTGGCACGAACTAAAGCAACAAGCATTACAACGTCACACAGTGGTTTCAATTTTTCATGTTGAAATTTTTGTTCGCATTCTTTCAATTTTAGTTTAGAAATGTTTCAATAACATATTAAAAAAAAACAAGTCTAAAATAAGTCTTGTCAATTTTTGTGGACGAGCAGTGAACGTCGGCAAAATTTTTCAACAGCCATGATTTTAAGCCGGTTTACAAAGGAACTGCTCCGACATAGTTGCTTGTATTCACTTAAATCTTTTAATATATAATATTTCTAAAAGTATATTTCTAATACTTTTGACATTTTTTTAATGATAAATACTTTTTGTTTTGCTATAGTTTTGTTTTAATAATTTTATCAAGACCATGTGTTTTCCCAGATTCCAAAGTTTGGTGGACCAGTTATTCAGCTTTCGACCTGGCAATCGAAAAGCGAAACTGGCCGTTTAGCCAACTAGGCTATCTCGACAACTTGTGCCGATGTGTATGAGCAAAGTTAATTGTTGAAACGCATTCTGTTTTAGCATTTGGTTGTCATTTATGTGTGCCATATGTAACAATAAAAATAATCAAAGCAAATTTAGATTAAATTTAATCTTAAAACATAAAATTAATACACTTTTTTTTGTTTTGGAGGATATTAGAGACATAACATTGGCACTTCAATTATTCATGTTTTGTTTTGTTTTTTTTTTAATTATAAGTAAAATATATTTAAAACAAACCTTATTTTAGTTTATTTAATTTGTTTTATTTATTAACTCATTCACTCACTCTCATTCACTCTGTGGGCTAAGGCTATATAGAAGTTTTTTTATTTTGGAAAATATGCTTTTATGCGAATCAATTATGTAGGATGTAGAGTACACAATGTTAACAATTGCAATACTTCACTTTTGAATAGAGGTTTTTTGTTAACATTGTTGGAGGTGCGTTCTTTGAAACCCCTGTGCGAGTTGAAACCCCCGAGCGTCAGCAGCAACTCAACCATCAATGCATGATTTTCTTATACAAATATGTGAATTTTACTTCTTTGATTTTCCTATCTTGAGACTTTATTAAAGAGGTGACGAAATCCAAAGTTAGATGTTCGTTTTATCGACAACATAACTATTATTTTGGCATATATGTTCTGAATGTTCTGAGAAATTGGGTTTTCAGCAGCTGTTGTTTACAGTAGGTTAGTGCTGAAATTTGTTAATGATTTTTTTTTTTTTGTGGTTCGGGTTATATCATCTCTATGAATTTGTGGTTATATCATAGAGATGGTTCAAATTATATATCAAAGCTAAAGTGCAAAATTTTAAGACATTTCATTAATTTTTGTGGATTTTTAAGAGATTTAACGTTTAAAATAAAGCCGATTTGTATGGGAGGTAGGCGTGGTTTTCATTCGATTTTTCCAAATTTCATAGCCAGGATTAAGATTAAAAAGCAAAGCTCACATACCAAATTTCAAGGCATTTCATTAATTTTTGTGGATTTTAAAGACATTTTACGGTTAATATAAAGTCACTTTGTATGGGAGGTAGGCGTGGTTTTCATCAGATTTGCCCACTTTCGGAAGCCCACTTTTGAACTTGATCTTCCTTTTTTAAAAATAAACTTATATATTGAATTTCATCGCGATAGCTTTAAACTGCGGCTGTAATCGTGTCGACAGACGGGCTGACGGACAGACAGACGGACACACGGAAATCGACTCAGGAGGTGATGCTGATCAAAAATATATATACTTTTCTATACCTGCCACGCCTCCTTCTTGGCGTTACAAACGGAATGGCACAGTTAATATACCCCTTACGCAGTACGCGTTGGGGTATAAATATATTAAACAAAATGTGTTGATACTATGTAGACAATTTCGTAAAAGGACAATTGCATAACGGGGTAATTTTGTCACAGAGAATTTTAAATAAGGGGAATTTTAAGAAGGGTCAATTTTGGAAATGGATATTTTGTGAGGGACAACTTTGTCATGGACAAATTTCGAATGGGATATTTCGACGCGCTGTCATTTTTTTGTAGCTTTTAAAGATACATATCATCCACAACAAGGCAAATAAAAAATACAAAATAGTACTTTCTCAAGTTAACACCAATTTTTCATCGAAAACGCAAGATTGTATTGTTGTTTCCTCAAACAATTGAAATTCGAATTTTCATCCAGATATAACTACAGAACAAAATTGTGATATTAAATCATTGCTGTGTTCAGACCAAAAGTGTGGAGTTTTTTCTGACCACCATTTCCAAAATTTCAAATGCATTAGTTTATATTAAGTCATAATCATTAAAATCTTACCTTAGAAGACTTCTATTTTTATTATGGCATCATTTTTATATGACTTTATAGCGTTTAACAATGGCCAAAAATATATTTATCTCATCTATTTACAATATAAAAATCTCCTATCACTGTGTTTTAAGCCGTACTCCTCCGAAACGGCTCGACCGATTTTAATGAATTTTTTTTTTTGTATATTTGGTAGGTATGAGCGTACGAGAGTGGTCTCAAAAGTACCCGACCTTACAAAGGAAACACAATAAATTTGGGTTTTTTTTTTTGAAGATAATCAATGAAAATTATCCCACGCGCATCCCAAGAGAATGACGCCATTACCTTGCCTGCAAATGGAACTGTTTGCACCTTTTTTGGAGCCAATTCCATCACTTCTGAAAGTGATGGACCCACGTTTCACCCATGGTTATGAATCGACGCAAAAACTCGGCTTTATTGCTGTAGAACATCGCCAAACAATCGATTAAAACATCCTCAAGATGCCTGTTTTGTTCCATTGTGAGCAAACACGGCACCCATCTTGCGTACAGCGTTCTCATGTCTGAATTTTCAGTCACTACGCGATGTATAACACCTATTGAAACGCCTATCATGTCTGCTAACTCGCGCACTTTCAATCGACGATCATCCATCCGGTCATCCAAAGCCATTTTATGGATTTTCTGTATCATTTCTGGCGTGGTCACCTCGTTTGGTCGGCCACTGCGATGTTCGTCTTGGCAGCTCGTACGGTCTCGTTTAAAATCTGCCATTCAATATTTTTAGTTGTAATTTTAAGTTGTAAACGAAGGAGCAGACTCCCTAGAGTAGAATCCAGCTCGACTTTGATGACCAATTTTTTCCATGTTTACAAATTCACTAAGAGCGTTCACTTATGATAGCTGCCAAACAAATACTAAACAACGTAGTGTCTTAAAACTTGAAATTTAAGCTTTATAAAGATAGTACTTTCTACCAAAGTAACTTTTTAAAGCAACAACCGATATGCGTCAGGTCGGGTACTTCTGGGACCACCCTCTTAGGTCGTAAAGTAGTTTTTCCTCCTACCCCCACCACTCATTTTTAAATCGTGGTTTTAGTGCTTTTGTATGAACAATATCCAAATAATTTAACCATCAATTTGACATTTCATTCTGTATTTATTATGTTTCACAACGAAGTAGAAGCTATCGTCTACAACGTTCCATTCCTCTTTCTGCCATAGATCCCATCCTTACATATTCGTTTAATATTCATCAAAAAATGGACCGTCATTATACTTGGGCTCGGGAAAACCATTTGGCCAGCGCAATGCCAAACAAGTCCAAAACTTAATGTATTTACAGAAATCAATGAAAATGCTATATTTCAGGCGGTTTTGGTCGTATAAGACTTAGATTTGGTAATTTAGTTTGTATGGCTACTATAAGCCAATTTATTAAAAATGGGCGTGGTTGCACTACATCTACACCCACTTTTCATAAATTATTACAATTCCTGATTTATAAATCTTCTATAAAGGCAAAACGCGTCTGTTCCCAACTGCTGCCCGTAATTTTGAACCAATTTAGTTGTTTTTTTTTTAAATTAAATGTAAATGATTACGGTATGAAGATATCAGGCAAAAAAAAAAAACTGGCACACCCCCTTTTATCTCCCACAAATCAATTAAAATGCTTTATTTCAGATAAACGTGAAGTGAAGCAAAGCGTACCGGGTATAAGCATTATATTTATATGTTCTTAGAGGAACCTTTATGACAAATTTCAAGTTGAACGACTTTCACTATTTCAAATTAATTCTTTTATTTCTTGTTAATTCTTTAATTGTTATTATTTTGACTTTACATCCACGCTACTGTTGTTGCTCGAGTTCAATACAATTCGAGTTTGTTTGATTAGGTGACGTTGCGCGACATTTATTTCGTCTATTAATACGTTATTGCGCATATGTTTTTCATGCGGCTTAGCAAATTTCAGGCAACCATAAAATATTTCATAAAATATGACACAATTAATTAAATCTATATGGATTCCTTTGATCATTTATATTTTGAATGTCATTAATGAAAATTAGGGACCCTTTATCCATAACAAATCAGCACTCGGAGCTGAAGGTTTGATCAAAAAGGTTTGAATGCCAAGAAGCTACGCATTCTAGATCTGACCGATGCTGTCAACCGAAAATTAATGGCAACGCTTTCCAACATACGTGCTCAACCACATGAACCACACATTTAAATATTATAAATAAGGGTTAACACATAATTTACCCCTTTTCTGCTCCAGTGCTTTGTGTTATTTTTTTTTTTTTTTTTCTTCGGAATATTTGCGAAAATACCAGAAGACCAAAGAATTCCTTAAGTTTCCACCTTGTGTTATGTTGTTAGCAATGTTGTCAAACAGGAAGCTTTCTATAAGCTCTTTGCGGGTCACATAAGGATATCCTATTATCGACCAACTCGCTTTTGGTGTTACTTACAATTACAAAGAGAAGCGCTGCTGAGCATAATGCGATGTTTTGAATCTTTAATGCACATTGAGTTTAAAATGTTGCAGTGCTCAAGCAGTTCAGTCAACAAGGTGGCCATAAAAAGTGCCATAAAATATTTTATATACTTGTATATAAGTGGGGCAGGAAGCCCTTTCAGACTTTATCGGGTTAAACTGGAGACTTTTGGCGTAGTTTGTAGCATTTAGTCTCACACATTCAAGATTGAAAAAGTAATTGAGATTTTGTTGATATAAAGAAAAATAATGTATTTTAAGTAAGAACTAAAAACAATAAATAATGCGTTCTAACAAACACGAGCTGCTGTACCAAAATTCTTAAGACTATAAAAATTTGAGCTATATTTTGTACGTATTTAATTTTTTTTTAAGCCAAGTTGGAAAAAAAGTTTAAAGAGTTTCTTGGTAGATAAGCAGAATCTTTCTTTTATTTTTGAAGAAGTTGTTATTTCTTGTTCTAACATTACGCTGCGTACGTTTGTCTTAAGCAAAACACACATTATTTTGGTTTTTTGCGTATCTGTATCTTTTTACTTTTTGTCTTAATTTGGTTTTCAAACTTAATTCGGGCACATTTGGCTCTGTCAATATAAAGAAAATATATCGGTTTGCGTTTTGTTCTTTTTTTTTATACTACATATAATTTGTTTTCTCTCTCACACAAGTAAAAATATTTTGTAATGTATGCCTTAAAGGCCGCTATAAAAGCGTATTGCTTTAATCTGCCTTGCTTAATAAGAATAAATGTCTTTGTTGTGACAATTTGAGTTTAGGCGATGTCTTCTTATTTTTTGCTTACTTTAGTCAATATATTGTTTTTCTTCGAAACATTGATAAATTTCCCTAAAAAATTATTCATGTCTAATTATTATTTTTCACTTAAGCTGAAATATCTCGGAGTTTTAATTAATGTTTGAGCTGTTAAAGTCTAAGAAAATAGGATAAGGTTAAAGTACTGAAAATAAAGTAATAAGTTTTATTTCCAGAAAAAAAAAATTTTTTGTTTTAATTTATCCATTTTTTTTCTCTACATTAAAAGTCTTCCTCCTTTTTCTTAAAAAAACTAGTGCTCTTTTACTTTTGCTTTTAAACTAGTCTTCTTTTTTCAAAATTTAAGACTATTTGCAGCAACATCAAATCCGACCATCTCAATCCGACGTCTCAAAATAATGTTGCAATATTCTACGAGTATTCTATACCAGAGTAGTTAGTCCCATTGCTCAATTATGGCAATTTACACATTTCACTCAAAACGATTACAGTGAATGTTGAATGATGACAGTGAATAAATTTTTAATTTACAGTATTCAAAGTGTAAATTTAAATTTTGATGAATAATTGAGGTTGTATGTATTTTATTGACGTTAAAAAAAAATAAAAGCACTGCAATCTAAAATAATAAAAAACGGAATTAAAATAATAGTTCTAGGATTGTAGTTAAGTTCTAGGATGTTTACACCTTTCATTTGTGTTTCACTACGGATGACACATAAGTACGACTTGCTTTCACTTTCATCAAAAGTAGGAAATAATTCTTCTTTCTTCACTGTTCAATGGGGATGATAATAATCTTCATTTTGAGGATAAAACTCAACTTACACTTTTCAAATCGGTTGATTCATCCAAAGTGAACAATGATAGTGAATCGTGTAAATTCGCCTTTACCTCTCTTAGTTCACTTACAGCAACTTAAATATTTCCGTGAGTGTTGTATTTCGAAGAATTGACTTCGTCGGCATGACAGCAAGAAAAAATGTGCATGCACTGTTGTTGTTTGCTTGCGTCGAAAAACATAAGGTTATTGCTGCTGTGTGTATTTTGTTTGTTTTTTTTTTTAATTTTTTAAGTCGCCATGGAAGTTCCAATTTTTATTTCTGTTTTTAAATTTGTAATCCAGCGCACTGACACGACACCCCTGTTTTATACATAAGTTTACCTACAAACTTTTGTTCCGATTGTTTTTTCAAAAAGTGGAGTTTATAAAAAATAACCATTATCCATATTATTGCCCAACAAGCGCGTAGGCAGGGAAAATAAGGGGATCTGTCCCCTAAATCTGGGATTTCTTATTTAATCGAAGGATTTGTAAGTAGTTTCTATAAGTGATCATTTTTAATGTGTGGTTTTACCCTTTTCTTTGAAATTAACGCTGTAAAAGCCAAAAGTAAATCAGTATTTTTAAAGCGATATTGTATAATTTTGTCCAAGCTAGTTAGTATACACTGTCTCAAACAATTGTCCGTACCCCATATAACTGAAGAAATATTTGATTATAATTCGAAAAATACTTACCCAATTTGAATGTAATAAATGTTTTTTTAAAGTCCAAGAAGTAGTTATAAAAATTGCTAATTAATAGTAAAATAAAAAAACATTCACTTTTATTTTTAACAAAAAATATAAAAATAGTTCAAAATATTAACTCAAAAAATTGTCCGTACCCTTTAAAAAAATTTACATATGTTAATATTTATGTATGTTTAAAATGTCCTTAATATTTAGTGTGGTATCCTTTAGCAGCAATTACGTCTCTTAAGCGATTTTTCATTGATAAAGCCAGTTTTTCTGTGGTTTCTGTAGAAATATTCCGCCACTCTTGAACGATATCTTTCAGCATTTGCCTATTTGTTATTTTATGCTGGCGAATTTTGTTTTCTAAAATACCCCATAGATGCTCTATGGGATTTAAATCTGGGCTCTGGGGAGGATGAGGAACCACTTGCTTAACGTCATAGAGCAGCCATTCTCGCACAACCATTGATGTGTGCTTCGGATCGTTGTCGTGTAGGAAACGATAATCATCTGATATGCCCAAATTAGTGGCGCTAGCTCTTAAATTTTCTTTTAATATATTCAAATCGCTAAATTTGTCCATAGTGGTTTCCACAAACACGAGATTTCCCACACCTTTAGCTGCCATTGCACCCCACACCATCACCGAGCCACCACCATGTTTCACAGTTGCTTTAAGATGCTTTAACTGCAACGCGGTGTTTTCTCTTCGCCACACAAATCGTCGTCTCGTCATCCGATCCAAAAATATTAAATTTACTTTCATCAGTAAAAATTACTGTTTTGCAGAACTCGTCCGGCTTTTCTACATATTTTTTGGCATAATCTAAACGCTGTTTTACATTATTTTTTGATATAAAGGGTTTTTTGCGTGGAACACATGCTTTATATTGGTTACCATGCAGAAAGTTCCGTACCGTTTGGGCGCTTAATGTAACGTTTTCATCTTTTTTAACATTTTTAGCTATTTCCACTGCACTTGTTTTTGGTTCTAGCTTTACCGTCTATGATTTTTCTTCGACCTCTTCCTGGGGCAATTAAGAGTGAACTTGTTTTCTTATAATTCTGTATCACATATTGCACAGATGATTTTGGTCTAGAAACATTTTTAGCGATTTCAAGATAACTTTTGCCTTCATTGTGAAGTTTAATAATCAATTCTTTGATGGCAATAGGAATTTTAGTATGATTTTTAACATTTGAACTCATATTAAACACTATTAAAACGCACTATTCAGACAAACCACTTTATAAGACTGTGCAATTGTCTAATTGTACGTCAACTTCCAAAATTAAAGATCCGTCATATTAGAGAAATCTATATTTCTCTTTAGAGAGTGATCTGGTTTTATAAAAATAACAAGAATTAAAGAACCGTTATATTACACTGTGCCGTACGGACAATTTTTTGAGTTAATTTTTTGAAATTTTTTTTTTTGTTTTTTGTATAAAATAGTAGTGAGACATGTTTTTTTTATTATTACTTTGCAATTGTTATAAACAATAGTTGCACTTTTTTAAAAAAAATTATTTCACTCGAATCGGTCAATTATTTTTCGAATTATAATCAAATATTTCTTCAGTTGTATGGGGTACGGACAATTGTTTGAGACAGTGTATATCTATTATATTCTGGAAATTTATACGGTTCAAACGGAAAGTTAACAACTTAGATATTTACATGGAGTAGATAATACTCAGCAGTTCGGCTCACCAGTGACGAATGAGTGAGCTTAATAGATATTGGTAACCACCACAATGTATTTCACTCATGAATTTAACACGGAGATGTCATTGCCGGTAATGATTCTCTTACTCTCTGCATTTCCATTCACTAGCAATTTTATAAGTTACTGATCACGTTACGTGAAAAATAAAACTAATGGATTTCATTATCTACTGCATTACCTCGGGTACTAGATTTCTTTAGCTACCATTCATCTAGGAAATCATGACCGTTGAAAGAATAATTGTAATTTCCAGTACTGGAGGGTAATCTGAACATTTTAAATTCATTTTTCGTTATACAAAAATAAAAGTAAGATTTTTGAAGAGAAGCTTTTTTCTTACCGTTTGTATTGGAGGTTTCAGTATTGGTAGTAACTGCATAAATCTAGGAATTGCTAATATCGAACTGCTTCAAAATATTATCCACTTCCGTTTTTTCGGCACTTGATCGGATCACACATAAAAAAGTTACAAATTTAAAATATCTAAAACAAAACAGGCAAAATGTTAACCCGCTCGGCTATTAGCAATGGCACGTGAATAGTAGCAAACTTTTCATTAGAAACTACGGCCAGAGTGACATTTCAAGCTCAAGAGAGCTGACATATTGTTAGCAGTCAGAACCATCTATCTGTGAGTTGGAGGAAACAATTAAAAAAACAACACTGCCAGGTTGGACTTTTTAAATAATCCAACTGTTTTCTTGGATCAATACGCTCAAGAAATGAGTTTATATTCTGATCAAAAAACAAAACTATTCTGCGATGTTCGAAAGTGTTTAATTTTTTCATTAAAGCCTTGTATGCTGTAGGCAGAGCTGTAAATTCTGCATTTATACTCAGAATTTTAAGTATAACAGAATAACGACAGCAGAATTCATTCAATGAATCCACAATTGATTCATACATAAAATTCTCAATTCACATTCAATTTTAAAAAATTTAAAAATTATTCATTTTCGTTATTTAGAATAATGAATAATTTTTTTTTTTAATTATTAAAAATTATTATCTATTAAAAAACGAACGAAAATGGGCATTTTAGCCCTTGAACTTTGACCGAGCTTCTTATGATCAATTGTGTTGTGTGTGTTGGGTTTGAACACAAATAATCGAGAACTGGGCCTACCAGTTTTATGCCGACTCCGAACGGCTTATGTTCTCATGAAGCTTTTCATTGTAAAAAAAAAAATTAATAATGAATTAAAAATTAAAAATGAAAAAAAAAAATTAATAATGTATAAAAAATTAAAAAAAAAATATCAAATGAATAACAAAAGAATAAAGAATAAAAAGTTTGTAATGAATAAAAAAAGAATAATTGAAAATACTGAAATTCTTTGTAATTCGCATTCTTTGTGAATATTATTCATATAAAAAAATTGATTCATTAGTTTGAAGAAGAAAAAGTAATAATTGAAATAAATAATCATTCAATTTCTTAAAATTGAAGGTGAATTAAAAAATATATTTGTGAATTAATTATGCATTCATTGAATGGATTTTTATTTCGTTATTCACTGGTTCACTTTTTTGTAAATTAAATCAAATTGAATGCATCAGTTTACAGCTCTGGCTGTAGAAAGGAACATTTTTTTTTCGATACCATATTTTAATTTTAATTTAACCAGAATTCTATATATGTAACTATTACGTTTTTTAATTTATTTAATACTTTTAATAAATCCAACAATGCGTAGTAATAATAGTTACTTGTCCAAAAAAAGAGATATTAAAAAACATTCCAAAAAGACATAGAGATGCAACTTTATTCGCAAAAATTCGTTTTTAAATAATCATTTAATAGTTGCCAGATTAGGAATACATAACAGTAACTTTATTTGATCTCATGGCTTGCGTTTTTTTTTATATACATAAATTGAAAATCTTTGTCTCATTTACATAAATTACTTATAAGAACATAAGACGCCATTTTGAACTAATATGGTAAAAAAAATTTTAAGGTCTTGTCCTCCCTAATTTTCGGCCTGCCTACGCCCTTGTAGCATACAGTTTCACCCAATTTAGAATTCTAGGCAATTATAGAAAATTTAAAATATTGTTTGAAAAAAACGAGTCCTGAAGTCTCCAATAAAACAAAAGGGGCAGCAATTTATAACGGAAAGGGTTCGGAGTTGATAAATTCCTTGAAAAGACGTGCTCAAAACTTTTTTCACAAAAATTAAAAAGTGTAAAAACGAGTTAAATAAAAAACACTCCCAACTTTGTTTTAAAGTTAAAAATCAAGATTTTATTTAAAAATATAAAGATGAGGCGCTTAATCGCGAGTATGGCGTTGTCGACTTGAAGGTTCACAATCCAAAAAAAAAAACGGAAACGAAAAAATACAGCATTTGTGTAAAAAAACTAGTTCGGGTCAGCCGAAGCTGAACCGTAGCATAAGGCTAGGTTTAATATAAATTTAAAAAAGCAAAGTTCGAAACAGTAATGAAGCTGTGTTCAATTTAGAGTTACTTGACGTTACGTTACGTTACGTTATAGGCAAAGAAAACATATAAAAGCAGGAATTAATGAATAAGATCAGCCTGGAGCACGCCCAGTGGCGTCGACAAAGAGTATTTTTATTATATTTATTATTTCCGAATGTTTTCACAAAAACGGATGCAAATCCGTTTCGGAACCGTGACGAGTTCATCAGTACGCACTTCGCTTTCTTATGTTTCGACGGACCCGTTTCGAATCCTTTTTTTTAATTTTTAGTGGATTAGGGTTACGAAATACAAATAGCTGTAAAAGTTTCAAGGAAAATAATGAAAAACTGTTTGAATCCTTGAACTCACCAATATTGTACTCGTATATTTAATGTTTTTAATTAATATTTTTACCATTAAACGACGTGATTTCGGTAGTGGAGAACGTGTCGAAGAAGTTCCTCCACCATGCGCATTAACGCATTACTTTGAAGAGTTAATTTCGGGATAAAATCAAAGGCCAATTACTAGTTTCATATTTTTTCTTACATATTTTTAATTACATGTTTTATTTATTACATTACAATTACTATAAATTACTTTAAAAGAGTTAAACAAAGAAATGAATTTTTGCATTTAGCATAAATAGGTTTTTAATCCGTATTATTTAAAAAACCAATCCGCCAAAAATTCGCATTATTTAGAAAAAGCGAGTTCGTCTCGACTTCACGTTAATTTGAAAAAAGCAATCTATCTCGAATTCGTTTATGAAGTCCGTTCTGAGATCGAGGCGGATCCGGAAAAATGAAAAAAAGCGATTCGAGTTTTTGATAAGAATTTCATAGGAAAACGGAGGATCAGTGATTAAAAGTCAGTGAAACGCAATACGTTTCGGATCTACGAAGAAGTGAGAACATCTCGAAATCGAAACAGATCCGTTTGACAGACTGGGTTATTATTACATTATATACGTAATAATGTTTGTATTTTTTTTATATTTGTATTTTTATTAGTTTTTAAGGCTAATAAATAATCTTTCAGAAAATATATGCATTATCAAAGTTTTTATAAAAATGTTTGTGCATCCAGGTTTTAAGTGAATGCTGCTTTATGCAGGGGTTCCAAAAGCGAAACAAAGCGGGGCAGCCGCCCCTCCGGTAAAAATAAAGTGGTTGTGAAAAAAATGGATTCTACAATAACAAAACAACATTTTTTGCACATTTCTATTATTTTATTGAATTCCGAAAAATGTATCCCAAAATGATTAATTTTGATTTGAGTTACGGTTACAAGCAACAACATGTAATATGTAAGAAAACGAATAGCTTTTATTTTGCTTTTGTAATTGTATTGCCCAAGCAAACGTTAACACAGTGAATTAAACTGTTACAAATCTGTGGCCATTTCACTAAACGATTTTTCTCGAGATAAGACAATTTTCTAAAATTTTTTAATATCTATAAAATATTAATGCGCTTGTTATGGTATAATCGGCGTATTTGTATGACTTTTAGAAGATAAAATAAGATAAAATACGCAATCGGCAAGTCAACTTCTTTCAAGTTTTTTCCTTAAATGAAATTTGACAAAGCAACTTCTCTGGCAATTTAAAACGGCATTAATGGAAATTTAACAAAACAACCTGTCTTCATATAGTCCACGCACATATTCATCTATTCCATTTTAACAAAAGAGCTTCTAATTTTGTCAAAAGCAAATTTTGGCAAATTTTCAACATTTCAATTTATATATTCGGCTTGTCATGACATAAGCGGCTAAGATATTCTTATTTTCTAATAAGAATAATTTTGACAAAACGACTTATGTGGTACAAGCTTTTTTTTTTTGTGAGGAATCCATTCGAAAGACTTACAACGAGAGAAGACAACGAGAGCGTAAAAAAAAGAGAGAAAAAAGTAGCTGCAAGTATCTGCTTTCAAAATTTCTACTTGCCAGAACTTGCAGTACCGAAAAAAAATTTTAAAAAAAAACAAGCTGTTCTTTGCTTTTTCTTTGATTTTTCTTGTGGATTTCCTACTAAAATGGGCGCAAAAAGAAGCATATGTGCCTAAAAGACTTCGGCGAACAATTTAAATTTGTTTTATATGGCTCTATCGTATTTAATTTAATAATTTGCAATAAAGGGTGATCCAAGGAGAACTTCCTGTCTCGTTTTCTAAGTAAAATACATAAAAATCAATGTATTGATACAAATCTTTATTTGGAATGATAGTTCGGTTCCGACAACTCAATGTTTAAAAATTATTTCCATCAAATGGTGCCCACGGCTAGCTCTTAAATGGTCCATTCTATGGGTCCAATTTTCGATAAATTTTCCGAGCATATCAGCCGGTTTCCTTGAATAACACTAGTTATGTTTTTAGTTTTTTTTTTTATGTATTTAATTACCTATTTATATATTTATTATACATGTTGGTTTCCATAGCGTCAATAGGTTCGGGTTTGTCGATATAAACAAGTGATTTAACATATTTCCAAAGAAAGTAATCCAATGGCGCCAAATAACATGATCTTGGTGGCTAATTAACATCGAACGTTTCCCTCAATAAATCGATTGTTTCTCGATTGTGACTGATTTTGCTAGTTAGTTTCTACAAGTAATAAACGTTGTTCAGGGGTAAGTATATTTATGATTGAGTAGTATTGAATACTGAACCCAAGCGTCATATGGACAATCCATTTGACACATAACAGCTGTCAAAACAACCCCGTTGAAAAAGGGACCTCATATTGGATCTCGAAATTACAAAATTTTTTTTTTGGTGTCAAAAAAGCTGCCAAGCCGTTCGATCAGCTCTTTATATGCTAGTTTCTATTAGTTTTCTGCTCACGTAGTTTTCTACTTGACATTTATTTTCTCAATTCTTCTTTTACTTTCGCCCTGCAAGTAAAGTACGTGAACAAACCTTTTATTGATATATTTTTTCGTCATAATGACATTTCTAATATAATAAAAAAATGTTCTAATATGTAAATATGTGGATATTTGACAAAACAACTTATCTCGAGATAGGAACATTTCCCAGGATTTTTGTTACAAAGACAACTTTTGATAATAGTTATTTCTGTCTTATCCGGGTTCTTTTAGGATTTATAGAAAAAATATTACAGAATGCGTCAAATCAACATATTTCAAATTTTTTATTCATCGCATGTGGCAAAGGAACTTAATTCCACATAAGTTGATAGATTCCAAAGAAAAATATGTTACGTCATTTTGACAAAAGAACTTATTTCAATTTATGCATACAATTTTTTTCAAGTGCAAAATTTGAAAAAGAGGTAACTTAATTCGACATAAGGTGCGATCTTTCCAATATTCCGGCGTAAAATGCATTTGACAAAAGAACTCAAACGAGATAAGTTGATTTTTTTAACAAATTGCTCTTAATTTTTTCCTTTTTTTAATTAGACTTTTTTAATTTTTCCTTAAAACTTTTATGATCATTTTAATAAAATCAGTTATAAAATGGGGCTTAAATATCACTTCATAATGTTAGTTCTTAATATTTCCAAAACATATACATGAAAAGTTTTATTTAGGTTTCAATGTGTTTTTTCCCTCTCCTGTATAATTGCATTTTTGGAGATAAGTTCTTTTGTCAAAAGTAGACAGAAATTTTTTTATTGTGAAAAAATGTTTTAATCCCCCCTCCCCAGTTGTACTCCCAAGCTTAGATGAGCTTCTGGCGCCTATGGCTTTATGTCTTGGAGAATATGGAGTCAAGGTGAAATGTCCCCGAAAAATAAAGCATATAAAAAGCTCCCATGTAACATTTTAAAAGTATTATCATTAACTGAAACGCTTTACAATTTTCAGATAAGTATGTCTTTATTTCTGTTTTGAAACCCATTGCAAGCATTTGTAATTATAAAGATTTTTGTGAAAGAAAGTGAATTTCTCGTCTTAATTTTCTTGAGTGGAAATGACATAACTCAAACCAAAGCATGACTTGTTGAACATTATGGAGACCATCACGTCGCTTGTTAACTCTACGATGCCTGAGAAGGTCCCCTGGGACCTATGAAGATTTCAACGATGAAACATTTCAATATGATTCGACCGAAAAGCCGCAGCCTTCCTGACTTCTTTAAATGGGATGTATTGAATCTAATGAAATTAGGTACGATACAATAACGTAAAAATTTTCATTATAATAATCGGATTGAAGTCATTTATGGCGGTTTTTCTTCACAAGGTCCACAGGGACCTTGTGAGGGCTTTCATACAATATGCTCATGATTTTGGCTTTTGCTGGAATTTTCTTGATATTTATTTGTGTTTTATAGCTATAGCTGGCAGAGTGAAGCATATGAGCGCGAAGCATTTTTATAACGCCAATTTAAGTCTTAGCTACCTCGAAAAATTAGCTCTCATGGCGAGAGAAGCGAAGCTTTTTCGCAGCCATTTTCTAGAGATATGGGATAAAAGTATAGTGGATCTGCGATTCGAAATAGTATTTTCGATTGAAGGATGTGATTTAAGCGGAAAGCAGCCTTATAAGGAGCATCAAGTGAATCAAGGACCATGAGCTGTCCTAAATTTGGTACAACAGTATGTGGGAAGCAGACGTACAATTTATGCGGACAACGTTTTTACGACGACTTAGAATTAATTTTAAGGCCAAAAAGATTTTTGTTGGCACCCGATTTTCTAAAACACAGATATTCTCGATAAACAGCACATTGTTTGAATTTTACCACGGAGATGTTTTACTATGCTCCTACGTTCCAAAAATTATCAAGGCTGTTTTGTTATTATCTGTACAACTGTACACTGTACCACCAGAGTTCATGACCCAAATAAAAAACCAGAAGCTGTTATCGACTATAATGCCAATACATGCGGTGTCGGATTAAATGCTGGTTACCTAATTATGAAAAATCCCGCAAAACGGTGATATTAAATTTAGTTTTAAATCAACTTGGTCGACCATTTTATATGTAAAATTTACCGCTATCATTAGAATTTGCGAAACTTCAGTTTCCAGCGCTACGCAAAATTTTTGTTTTTTGCAATTGGTTTTTTTTACCTTATCCAAAGAATTAAACACGGATGATATAGTAAAACGAAAATAGATAAGGGTTTCAGTAAATTTTATTTAGATAATTTAAAAAACAAAATTTTCGATCGGAAACATTTTGGGTAGAAAAAATCCATTTTGTGAGACTCCAAAAAATAAAAAAAAACACACAAAATAAGGGCTTTGCCTTGAACTGTCTCAGTTTTTGAGATATTTAACTGAAATTTCATGATTCTTCATTCTCGTACCTCCACCTTTCATAATTTCTACCACGTGCATGGTTCATAAATACTTTTTTGGATCTTAGTACAAAATTTAATATCTCCATTTTACACCTCACTATATCTGTTATGGTTGACCAATTTAGAAAAACTAAACACTGAACTAAATCAAAGTTCATATCACTTCATATACATTTGCATTAGTGCTTCTTAATAGGATCAACTGGCACTAACTTGATTTGGTAATGTTTTCATGGCTGTGGAGGGTTAAGACCCGTGGCCCCCCCATATCTACACCACTGATTTAATCACACACATTCTACAATACTACACCATGTATACGAAAACAAAAAATGGTGAAAAATTGAATAATTAAAGGCAACATACCCCATATTCATAAAGAAGGTCCCTGGGGACCTTGTCAGGCAACGACGTACTAGAAACATGTCAGATATCGGAAGGTTAAATACAAGTGCTTTACTTATTTTCGTTGTGGTGTACAAAAATTAAGACTTTACAAAAATAGTCAAGGTCGCTCGCTTTCGATGGATGTCAGTCTGAAAATTTAAATGCGATGTAAAATATGGAATTTTACAAATGTAAAATAGAATTTACGATTGAGGGGCAATCTGTTTTATGTTTCGGGGGCTTTTAATCCTACCCTCGTATTTCTGTTCAATACCTAAAACTAATCAAACTCATTTTTCTCAAATAATAAAGGTCACAAAGAAAATTGCGTTTAAAGTTCGCAACATGCATTACTAAACAATTTTAAAGGCTTCCTTTAAATGTGCTTATTTTAAATTGTTGTAAGTTTTTATCATCTGATACACATATAACTCTCTTTGAAGTTTAAGCACTGAGCTAATTTTACAGAGTATAGTGGTATACTATAAGCTAATTTTATAAAGCATGCCATAATTGAAGTG
The DNA here is from genome assembly GCA_914767935.1 of Coremacera marginata. NCBI lineage: Eukaryota > Metazoa > Arthropoda > Insecta > Diptera > Sciomyzidae > Coremacera > Coremacera marginata. The sequence continues at coordinate 67,285,362 of OU612045.1, forward strand.
TACTAATTTCTTATGTAGATTACGTCCTGTCAAATAAAACAAAAACCTCACAAGTTTTTCAAAACGGAAACAACACAAATTATTAGTTGCTCTTACGAAATCCTTGTTGGCTCTAATTACCAAAGATTTGGGGTTAGCTTGTTGAGCTCTCATTTAATATGTATCTTATAAAATGGATTTCAGCATTAGTTCTTAAAGCATTGGTTCGTTTATCTTCATTAGCTAAAATGTCAAATGTTTCATGATGAACAAAGTGTATTTCTGTAGACGAAGTACAAAAGATTTCAATTTTGAGTTTAAAGTAAGTTGAAACACAAGTCATAAAATAATTTATCATTTTTTCAACTCAATAATAGGCAAATTTAAACTCTAAATACGTTAAATCAAATTGTTTAAACTGTTTTTTAAATTGTTTAAATTGGAGACTTAACTGATGGAATTATTTTAAATTGAAGCTATCTAGTCGGAACAATGTATGTAACGTGTTGAATACTGTTTCAATTATGCATATAATTTTAATATTTGTAAAAATAAAATTTTATATTATTTGTTATTCTTAACTTTGCTGAAGTTAATCAGATGATCCAAAGTTAGGACATATATATTAAAATATGCCTTTTACAAGTTTTTGACAAACTTTTGTATATAATTGAGAAATAATTTAAAAGCGTTGCAGTTCTTAAACCATAGACGTACCGCGCTTTTTAATAAGCTTTTATCTGACAATTATATAATTTTTAAAAATTATTTACATGTATAAAAATCGTATTAATACACATTTTATTAAAAATTTGTTTATCTTTTTTTGGCTTCTAAGCCTACTGTTCTCCATTATATCAACTGGAAATTATCTAAAATCAAAGAACATTCAAATTAAGCTCTGATTTTTGTTTCTTTTATTTTTAAATTTTTGGGGTTCATTTGGAATGAAAATTTAAAAAAAAGGATTAAAACTACCAATAACTTCGAGAGTTTTTTCTGGTTGACTTTAAATTTTGGGACTATATTCTTCAGATGTTTAACTGTAAGAAAAGAAAAAAAAAATATATTTATCGAATTTTCAAAAGGGCAAACCTTTACTGCCCCCTTCCCCCCCTCCCCCTCCACCATAATGTAACACTTGACCGATATACGTATAACATTTCTTATGTCTATCTTGTATCGAACAAAAGCATTGATAAAAGATTACGAAAGTTCTATATTAAAAAAAAAAAAAAAAAATAGTGGCATGTGTCAATTACGATGCCGTAGGTATTTTATGTGATATCTATGCTTAATCTTTAAAGACCAAACAAACAAAGATTGTTTTGGGACTTTTTAAAAAAAGAAGGTATATATTGTTATTTTAGAAAAGTTTTTGTTCATCAAACTATATCTTTTAAGTAGTATTAAGGATTTTTTTTACGCTTTTCATTTCATTTTTTCAGTCCCAACCGGTACATATTGACTACTTAAATAGATATTCAAAAACATTTTTGAAGTTTTACAAAAAGATGTACAAAAAGATCATTAGGACCACTTTTATTCTGGTAAACCTTATTTTGTTTTTATTTGCGAATTTAAAGAAAAACCGTAAAATGCTTTTGATCCCTTAGAACAGTCTAACAAATCGAATTTTCAATTTTAATGGCTGAAAAATGGGAATTCTTATAAAAACTAAACACTTAATAAACAAAATTAAAAAATGTTTTAGACCTATCGGATTTATAGTTTTCTCTCTTCGCTGAAACAAATGCAGTTTTGACCAAAAGGCGCTTAGAGCTTTATGTTTACTTAAGTTTTGCATTTCCTATTTTATTCTTTAAGTTTTTTAAATCTTTAAGTTCAACGTCTGCCAAGAATTATTTCTAAAGTCATTCATACTTATATATATTATATATCAGTTAAAATCAAACGTGTATGAGTGTTTAATACATCTAAATAACCGAAAAAAATCGTATTCGTTTAGATAGAAACTTAGCTATGAAAATAATATAACAGCACCAATAGTCATCCTCTTCTATGTGCACGGAGAAACCTATTTGGATATAAAGCAAAACTTGAGCATATTTCTCAGCAACTTCAAAATTTGGCTTATTTTCCGCAAAAATAAATCAAAATTTTGCTATTTCAATTATTAACAAGTAAGCAAGTGTTTGCTTGAATCAAAAATAACCAAACATATTTTTTCTTATGATGAAATTAAACCATATCTTTCGCATATCAGCCATCTACCTTAACTAGTATAACAAGGCCTCCACAACTTGATTTATAAATTTGGCTATTTAGGTCTTTAATAACTAAGCAAGTTTTGCCTTGAATTAAATCAACATTTGCTTATCAATTTATAATAACTAAGCACATTATTGATGAAATTTAATCAAAATTTAGTTTTTTTTTTTTAAATATATGAGGAGTGATTTTAACTTTTTCTTAAATCGCACCGTGATTGAGCCAACACTTGCTGCTTTGCGTTTAAGCAAGCAATTGCTTGATTTAAGAAAAATATTTTTCTCTGTGTGTTATAAGTCCATGGCCGCTCATTTTATTATTTTAAAAAACTTTAATTTAAGTACATACTTCAATTTTACTTAGTGAAAGTTTACAACTTATACTACGTTCACATTGAGAGCTAAATGCGCATTTACGAAATTGAATGCATATATTTTTCTCTTTTACTCTTACAAGGAGCATACGGCCACGCATTCTAAATTGCTAATGCGCATTTCGTTAAATGCGCATTTAGCCCTCAGTGTGAACATAGTATTATACTATGTTCACACTGAGAGCTAAATGCGCATTTAACGAAATGCGCATTAGCAATTTAGAATGCGTGGCCGTATGCTCCTTGTAAGAGTAAAAGAGACAAATATATACATTCAATTTCGTAAATGCGCATTTAGCTCTCAATGTGAACGTAGTATTAGACTTTCCTTGAGTTTTCTTAAAAATTTAAATATAAATTTTCTTCATATATACCTGATTTCATTTCTAGCTATACAAGTTGGCTTTACGAAAACAAATAACAATAAATATTTTTACCAAAAATGGATGGTCAGTTTAATGCATGTTGTTTTTATTTAATTAATTTATCTGTTCGGTCGGCACCTCTCTGCAGACAATGGCAAGCTTAAGAGAGTAAAAACTGCCATGAAAAGCTTCTTGAACATAAGCCGTTCGGAGTCGGCGTAAAACCTGTAGGTCCAGTTCTCGATCAATTGTGTGCAAACATTTCACATCACACACAACACAATTGGTCATAAGAAGCTCCTTCAAAGCTCTTTCAAGGTTCGAAGAGGCGAATTCCTTTTTTTTTTTTTAGTGAAAACTTCTTTAGGCGCATTGAGCTCTTTTTGCTAGAGAGCAAAACTATAGATTCGCGGTATCATTACGCTGTTAACGATATCATCAAGCTTTTAGCTGTTAATTTCTGTTGCATTGTACAGCATTGCTTATGCCGGGTTGTGCTAGGCAAGGATGTTGGGTGAGCTTTTTGAAGTGAAGCTTTTTACGCCTCGTTCTGTGATTTGCTTGAGTGAAATCTGAAGACTTTCGACAGATTTTTTCTTAGAAAATTTATGGTTTCTTCATTGCTTGCGTTTATTAAAACAAGAAAATTTAATATTTTCATTAAATATTAAAAATATATTTTGACTCCCTGTGGGGATTTGAACTCGTACCAAATTATTAGGTTTTCTATACGCTATCAACGAGGTCACCAATCTGTGTTGGAAACAGTTGTTGATTCAATGTTAAGTATAACGGAATCAATAGTAGATTATGTATTGGCTTACTACAACTACTAACAAAAAATTGCTTCTACTTTCCACAAGACGTCCCCAGAATCGGTGTGTTTTATTTTTTTTTTATATGAATGCGCGAAGGAGAACACCGATGCTGGTGACATCTTGTAGCAAATAGAAGCGAATTTTTGTTTGTTTTGTAGAATAGCCTATACAAAATTTTTCATATATTAATAGATTATGATGCTTTGCAGCAACATACCTTCTGTTTAACTTAATATTGAATCAATAGCTCAGCGTAACAAAGCCTTTTTAGATTGGTGGACAGTGTACTGAACTCTTAATCAGTGGGTACCAGATTGATCGCCCCGGCAAGTGAAGAAATGGTTTTTAATAAATTGATATCAAATTTTTTGTTGTGATGGATGGAAGCAAAAAAGAAACATCAATTCTAATATAAGAAAACAGTGTCGGAATAACGAAATGTATTCGTACGTTATTTAAAATTTTTGAATTTCAAATTTAATTTAATGAAGAGAAAAGCTATAAAATTAAGCTATATTATTAAAGCTCTATACTATTAAGCTATAAAATCTATGTAACTTCAAAAAAGCTTCACTTCTCTCGTGTCTTTAACGACTCACCTGTGTTTTTTTTATTACCGAGGCTATTACCAACCGATTACCGAACCAATAACCGAGTTAAATTTCATTTGAAAAAAATTTGAATTTGAAATTCAAAAGGTTGAATTCGAAGTTAATAGCTCGTATTGTCTTGTCACACTGATAAATTGACATTGCCAAATAAGCAGCAGTCGAATATCAAATAAGCAGTTGAGTTGGAAGCTAGTTTTTAAAACTAAAGTGTTTTTGTGCTTAAGAAATTTGTTCTTAAGAAAAATATATGGATATAATAAAATTTTTTAGTGGGAAGAGCAAATTGTCATGTAGAAAGATTTATATTTATATGCTTACCAATATAAAAAATTAACCGTTCCTGATTGATATCCTGACTTCACACATAAATGCAACTACTTAAATTAATGAAGTATGTATAATTAATTTGTGTATATAAATAATATTTTAGTGAAACTTCTAAGTTTTAGTTTTTGAAAAAGTTATTTGAAATAGTAAGCATGGATTTCCCTACATAAACTTTTGAGAATGTATTAAGAATGAATGTTTCAATACGACAATGTTTTCAAAACGCAAAAAAATAGGTGTGCTGATCTCGAAAAATGTGAATGAAATTTTTAGTGGTGAAAACCATTCAAATTTTTTATGGAGGTATTGGCAAAAAAATGAACCACAAAGAATATATATTCAAGGCCTTTTAAATACGTTCTCAACATTTTTTTTTGTAGGACTAACAGTTTTTAAGATGTCCAAATGACAATTTTTAATTTTTTTTTCTTTTCCACAGGGTGTAATTTGAAAAGAAATTAAAAAAAAAACAAGAAATTTTAATTTTTTAAACTAATATCGACATGCAAAATTTGAAAAAAATCGAAAACGTCAAAATCAATTTTGTTTGTAGCAATTCTTAAAAAAATTAATTTTTAAGAACTACATATGTGAGCTTTATGCCAAGTAATTCCGTGAAACAACAGGTTGCCACAACAATCAATTTTCAGACAAAATTGCTGGATATGACATGAAATCATCTTTATACCATTGTCTTCAGTTATTAAAAAGCTATTTTACTTGAAGGTGGCTAAGACTTGATTTCAAACTCAGGTTTATCACTGTGAAGGCATCTACACTAGACAGTTTCATTTTTTCAACGTTTTTCAAAAAGTTCCCGGGGCTCGGAACACGCTGACTTTTAAAAACATGAATTTTTGTATACAACACTTCAATATTAACAAACGGTAAATGGTCGCGCAAGACGCTGAAAGGTTTTTTTGCTAAAAAGTCATTATTTCGTAAAAACATGAAATTTCTTCTTTAGTATTTTGCATATAACTAAGAAAACGATTTTTACCAATTTGCTTTCGTTTAAAGGAAATTAAAATTAACCATCTTCAGCTATAAGAAATATTGCATTCTGTTAAATACATTTTGTTTTACTACTGTGCAATTTTTAAGAAAATGAATCGTGTTAAAAGATCATGAGGAAGAATTTTTTAATTTTATGAATTTTGCATATTGAGGATTTTCAAACCAACAATTTGGATGTGTAATTCAAAGATTTTTGAAACGGTATTTTTGCCAAAAATCAGCTCAACTCTATTGTGAATTTTTCTTTATTTAATATACCTTCGGTTCAAAGTTGCAGAAACCTATGGAGCATCTGCTCTATCACGTACACAGTGGTTTTTGCACACTATTTTGCATACTATTTTAGGCTTTCGATGGGTTGCAGCGCGACTTGTGCCAAAATTGTTGAATTTCCTTAAAAAAGAGTTTCGCAAAACCATCGATCAGGAGCTGCTTTTAATGGCCGATACGAGACTTGGGTCAGCTCAACCATCTGCAGCGTGACGCTATCCAGATGAGCCGAAATCCAAAAAACCTCAATAAAGTCGTGCAAAAATGAAGGTGATGATGACTGTTTTCTTCGCTTCTCAAGGTATTGTGCACTCAGAATTCCTTCCGCAAGGTCAATCGGTCAACGCTCAATATTATTTGAGTGCTTTAAAGCGTTTGCACCAAGATAATGCACCAGCTCACACATCACGCATGGTACGCAACTATTTCACCAAAAACAACGTCAATATCGTTCAACAATCACCATATTTGGCAGATATGGCTCCCGAAACTCAAATTGTCCCTTCGTGGAAAACATTTTGGGACGGTTGAAGTCATCAAAGAGTATTTGTAGAGGGAGTTGAAAGCTATTCTGAAATTGGCCCACCAAAAATGCTTTCAAGAACGGAAAAAACTTTGGCATATCGTCGTCCGGGGATTCATGTGCTCCATACGCCATTTTGACAATTTTGAGTTAATGGTACCATGCCGGGTTTTTAATACCAAACTTTTCAAATCTGCAATCCGTCTATGGCTATCGCTTTCAGAAACTGAGATATTTCGTGTTCACTCTGCTCTTTATGCCTTTAAACAAAAATTTTGGATGACATCTTGACCCATACGCCATTCAATGGCGTATAGAGCAACATTTCAATACAAAATTTTGTTCTTGATTAACGAAAACCACTTTGCTCTACATGCATTTAGCTATCATAGTTGTGACTAGATATTATTTTTTATTTAACTATTTTGGGTTTTTTTTTTATTAGATTTTATTATTAAAAAATTTAAAAAGTAGACTGTTATTTTTGTCGTTATTATTATTAACAAAACATCTTGTCAAGAATATACAAATACACCATTCTAACCCTTGTTTTGCGTGTGCTGAATTTAAAAGTAATTTGCAATTCAGATGTAAGAAAATACCATATTAAGAGTGAGAAAAAGTCTTTGGGACGGGCGGGAGTTCAGAAAACTTCTGATTTATTTTTATACACAACCTACTTTAGAGTTTACTAGGTTTACTTATATATAATACATGCTAAGTTTTCTGAAATTGTAAACCAGTTATCCATTATAAAGATTCTCATACCGAATAAATAGAAAAAATTATTAGAAGATGCTTAAAACTGGAAATAAAAAATGTTTCAACATCAAATTTGTATGTGGTAAAGAGTCATTATGTAAAAATTTTTGGTTTTAAGTTTTTCGATTGTGTACACAGTACCTTAGGCAAATATTTAAAATATTTGAAAAACACAGCATTATGCCGCTCGCGAATTATATAAGAACTTTAAATCAATTAAAATTAAAAATAATTGAAATGCAGTTCACAGATCTCAAAGGTTTCGGAAAACATCTCCTTATATAAATGTTTCTATTATTCCATATATTAAAATAAAAGTCTTGAGGTATCTTCCAAATAACTTATTTACAATAAAATTTAAAAACTGCACGTCCAACGTCCTTCTTTTCAAATAGCAAACATAATATGAATAGCTGCCCGGCAGTTTTTTACCACACCAAAAAGTATTTTTGAAAGTTACGTCGATAATAAAAAACTAAAAATTAAAAATGAAAAAGTTTTTGATATACAGTTTCTATCTAATTTTATAACTGGAACTGACGTAAATTATAAAGCGTAGCTAATTGATTAATTAATAAATTTATTTAGTGCTATTTTAGCTAAGTATATCACAGCAATGATAACGCAAGACCACTGATCAGAAGGTGTAGCTGCCAACGCAACAGCTGTCTAGTCTTCTGTGTGATTACTACTCTATACAGGGTGTTGTTGTTGTTATTGGTTGTTTTCATCAGAAAGCAACATAGACCTAGAGATCAAGAAATATAATTCTTAAAAATTATTAGAGTTATAAAACACATAACATAAAAGTTATGAAAAAGTTGTAATTAATTTACAAAAATAGCTTTTGATTTGGTTTTTGCTAATGAAAAAATTTTTTTATGATTTTTGTTAAAAACTTTATGAATATCTTTTTTTTTGTTGTTTTCGTAAATGAATAGATTACTGTTGACCAAAAATTTTAAATGTGTAAAATTTTTTATTAATGATACTTTGCATTACGTGTATAGGCTTACATCAAAATACGTTTGAAATGGCGTATAGAGCAAAGTGGATTTTTTTTTAACGTTAGATAATATCCTTTTGGGAGTGAGATCAAGGATTAGAAAATATATTTTTGGGATTGTCATTTTTACATAAATTTATGGTGAGACATTTAAAAAACCCCATCGTACAGTTTTTGAAAAAAATATATTCAAACTTTAGCTTCGATTTACTCAAAATGTGTCTTTTGCACGTAGAGCACCTGAATCCCCGGAAGACGATTGTGAATCGCCTCCAATGGTGATTATTTTGAAAGGGATAAAATAAATATTTAAGAATAATTAAGCGTTGTTGTTGTATTTGCACAGTCCGTTTAATAAAAATAAAATTTAATATTTTTCAGAAAAATTCAGTGCGGTGTTGCGTTGCTTTTTTGAAAAAAATTCCGTACCAAGAATCTTTGAATTATACGCCCAAATTGTTGGTTTAAAATTTATCAAAATACAAAATTCATACAATCAAAAAATTCTTCCTCATGTTTTTTTAACGCGGTGTATTGTGAGTTGAAGTCATCAAATTTTTGTAGTAATTTCTTCAAAATTTTACTTTGGAGAGTTGTAAAAAACAATATTCTAAGCATAATGTATTGTATCCTATACTTAAAGATGGTAAACTTTATAAGCTTTTCACAAAGTTTAATACGTAGAAATCGTTTCATTAGTATCTTAGTTATATGCAAAATACTAAAGAAGGAATTTTCTGTTTTTTGAAATAGAGAATATTTAGCCAAAACCTTTTAAGCGCTTTGCTCGACCATTTATCGCTTGTTCATATTGAAGTGCTATATACCAAAATTCATGTTTTAAAGAGTGGAATCAGAAATCAGCGAGTCTCAGGAATTTTTCGAATAAGGTGAAAAAATGAAACGGTCTAGAGCAAAGATTCCCAACTGGGGGGACATGCCCCCGGGGGGTAACGAGCCATTTCTAGAGGGGACGCTAGAGAATTTTAAATAGGTATAAAAATGAAAAAAGTATTTAACCAATGAAAGAGAAAATTTGCACAGCACTGATTGCAAACAAAAATGTGCACTGCACTGATTGCACATCAACGAACGCACCCATTCTTTTATTTCTGTTTTTTCGTTAATGCAACACTGTTTCAGTTCTGCTTTCTCTTGTTTTGCTTTTCATATTTTGTAATAAGTCGGTGGAAATAACGTTCTCATTATAAATTGAAATGTCGGGAAATAGTGTCAAAAACGACTTTATAAAGCAGACTACATTAGATTTGGATTCACATGTGTTGAAAAAAATGGCTTGTCCTTACCACAATGCGTAATTTGCAATTTAGTGCTAAATAATGATGCTATTTGACCAAATCGATTGGAGCGCCACTCGCAGACAAATCACCCGGAGCCAAACAAGAATCCCTGAAGCGCATAAGACTGGATTCCACCGAATGCTACAGACGGAACGTAGAGAAGGCAGCGGAGGCTTAATACGAGGTGTCACTATTGATCGCGAAAAATAAGAAGCTTGCTGTGGCTCAAATTTTGCTCGACAAAGATAGTTACCAAAAAATAAGCACGATTTCCTTGTCAAACAATACGGTCAAACGTAGAATAGATGACATGGCAGAAGATTTAAAACAGCTGCTAATGGAACAGCTACAAGTTTCTCCATTTTTTGCCTTGCAGTGTGATGAAACAACATACGTGTCATAATCCAGCCAACTTTTATTTTATTGCCGTTTTGTTGGCAAAACTAAAATACACGAAGAGTTGTTGTTTTGTAAGGCTCTTGAAACAACATCGAAAGGTGCAGATGTTTTTGCAGATCCTTGCCATTTTATGGAGGAAAATTCGTTGCCTAGGGAAAAAGTTGTTGAAATTTGTAACGACGGAGCACCTGCCATGATAGGTTCAAGATGTAGATTCATACAGTTAGCCAAGGAAAAGAACGTAGATATAATTGGATCGCACTGCTTAATACACCGACAAGTTTTGGCTGCCAAAACACTACCGGATGAACTGAATAATGCAATGAAATTTACAATCAGTGTAGTAAATTTTGTAAAATCCATTGCCTTAAGCCTGTATGATACTTAATTAAATTGATCATTGAAAATTATAACTAGAGCAGTTCAAATAGAATGCATGGACTCAATTGGTGTGAGTGAGTACGCATATGGTACGAATTGGAGAAAAATTTGTAGGACGGACTGTATTTTCTTTGCATATTTTTTGCCGTTTCTTTCAATTCGTTCTTCGTTAAGTTTTGATCAAATATATTCTGTGCTGTTAATAATAAACTTGACATTTTTAGAGTAAACAAAACTATTTAATATAAATGTATGCTGAATTAGAAGTGATGTGTCGTAGCTAATATTAATTTATTTAATGCAGCTACTCTTAAAAACACCAGAAATAAAAAAGTTACAACGTTTATCCTTTTCTTACAAAATATGTCTGTCCTGCCCACGCGCCACTTGTTTTCAGATTTTAAAATTGGACAAACAAAATTAAGTATCATTCGGGCATTAAGAACACGAGTTTTTGAATGACTTTGTAGCCAGCTTAACACTGAATATAACTCTTTACTTTTCCACACGGAAGTCCCTTGGCTTTCGAAAGGAAATATGCTAGCAAGACTTTACGAGTTAAGAAGTGAAGTGAAAATCTTTCCTGTTAATGAAGGTAAACAAGACCTTTATAATTCTTTTATTTCGATAGATTTTACATTTTATTTAGCATACCTTGCTGACCATTTGAAGCGCTGAATAGCCTTAATTTAAAATTGCAGGGCAAAAATATAAATATTTGCATTGCAAATGACTCTATTAATGCTTTTATGGAAAAAATTGTGCTGTGGAAGCGGCGTCTTCGGGAACCATTTCCAAGCTATTCAGCTTTTCCTAGCCTGAATGAAATCCTAATTGACAAACGAATTTAAAATTTTCAGCACAATGATCTTCTTATTTTGCACTTCGATTCTCTTCATAGATAATTTAAGAGATATTTCCCTGATATTTCTCCAGACAACTGGCAATCAAAATTCGTTCATGACCGTTTTAATGTGGATGTTATGCTACTTCCTAAGAGCATTCAGGAATCGCATTAGAGCTAAAATGCGATTCAAGTGCCAATGACCAGTTTTCCTTCGAAAAGTTGTGCAGAATTTTGGTTTGAATACCGCTTAATTTATCCTTTGGTTAGCGAAGAGGCGCTGCGTCTTCTAGTCCAGTTTTCCTCCACATATTTGTGTGAGTCATGCTTTTCCGTCCTACTAAACATAAAATCAAAATTGAACGTGCAAAATAATCTTAGATGTGCACCAACTAACTTAAGTCCAAATATAAAAAAATTGTTAATAAAAATGATTGTCAACAATCACATTAAACATAAAATTTTTCATATAATTATTTATATGTTTTTTAATATATAAATTTATTTTTATGTTCGTATGTCTCTTATTTTGGTCATTTTATTGTTTTGAATTGTTAAAAAAAATAACCTGAGCTGGGTTTTGTAAAAACCCAACGATGTCATTTATGTTATTTTAATGTTTTTGTTTAATGTTTTTATACCAAATTTTTATTTTTTTGTTTTAATAAAAACTAGCATGTATACACCTATACATAAAAAAGTAAACAAAAATTTTTGATTTTTTTATGTAGGGGGGCCCGAGCTTCAGATGATCATGATAGGGGGACGCGACCCAAACTCGCTTGGGAACCTCTGGTTTAGAGCATCATAAATAAATATCATAGAAAGCAGTTGTTCAATTTCACCCAGTTTTTCGAGTTTTTAAGATTAAAACAATGCTTACTAGTTTTATGAAATTGTATATTACTATATAACTACATATAACAACTTTCAATTTCCGTGATTTTCTACCTAATGTCATTCAATCAAAAAAAATGGATGAAATTGATAGTCATTTGAATTTACTGAATGAAAATAATACTGAAACAACAGAGTTTATGCTGTTTTGACGATTCCTATAGCAACAGCAAATATAGAACATATCTTTTCACAAATAAATATTAGTAAAACTAAACCAGAAATAATGTAGAAATTCCCACCTTGTGTGGGATTCTTCGAACTAAAGATTTTTTAAAGAAAAACGAATGGAACTGCACAAATTCAAACAATCATCAGAAATGATACAAAAGTTTGTTCAAAATATGTATACAAAATAATTTTATTTTTCAGATTTCTTCATTTGCGACTGCTCAAAATTTGCAGTTTCATTAAGTTTTTCTTAAACAGTCTTTCTACCGAAAAATTTTACAAAACGTTTGGTATAAAATTTATTCTGATTTTGGGCTTATAACTACAGGTTTGAGAAAAAAATACTTTCTGCATTTGCTGCTGCTTCACGAATCAATAAAACAGCATAACCAACTATTTTTTTTTTTGTAATGAAAAGACTTGGAATTATTTCACACATTTCTTAAATTAATCCACTAAAATTAATGCAATTTATGAATGTGTACAACTATTTTATATAGGATGAAAATTATTATGATCTCAAAAATTGGTAATGACATTTACATTCATATTAATCACAAATGTTGATACAAATGTTTATGTTTTTAATAAATTTATAATTTAAAAGGTTTTAGTTAATCGCATTCATTGTTTTTGATTTGTTTAATTTTAATTTAGTTTAAGTACTTTGGAATACAACAATAAAAATTTTAAAGCACAAATTTTGAAAATATATGTTTTAATTATTCTTTTTTGTTCCAGTTTTTTTTACCAAAAAAAAAGTATTTTTTCTCTGAAAAATAAAATATTTTTAAAAAAAGTAAGGCAATATTGTTTACAGCTAGGGATGTGAATCGAAGTTGAATTTAGTCGAAAATTTTATAGCAGACTTTTGCTTGATAAACTTCGACTTTTTGAAATAAAAAATGGCTGTATTACTTTATTCATAGACGTTCGGAAAAATTTTTTTTATTCAGTTTGGATTATCCGGAATATTTATTTGTGTTTCTGTATTCATACGTGATATATCTAACACGTTATTTTTCTACCATCAATCGATATAGTTTGAAAAGAATATTCGAAATTATTTTACTTAAGGGCCCACGCCCCTTTTAGAGCTAAAAAAGTTAATGGTGAAACAATTTCAGGCCGCTGTCGAGTATATAAGAAGATATAGGTGGTTATAGTTGGGAAAATTGGCCTAAAAATATTACTTTTTTATTTTTTCTGCAAAAGTTAGCCTAACGGATATTAAAAGAAGGTTTGTCCTGTCACATTTTCAACGATGCATTAATTTTGAAAATTTAACTGTTTTTGTAATCAAAACATTTGAGTTATTAACAAATTTTGTAGGTTCCTTTCAAATGTTTGTCTTTGAGATTGGAGAACAAATGTTTTCAAATAAAGTGTCTAAATATTGTTGAGATTAAGAAAAAGTGGGTGTATATAAACGGTGGTTAAATTTTAAGGGCCGATTTTGAATGTAAACCACACCTAAGCGTCAAGTTTTTTTCTGCATTTCATTTGACATTCTCAATTTCAGACTAACTCAATTTGAACCATGGAAAGATACACAATCGAGCAACGCGTTAAAGTTATTCAGGCTTATTATGAAATGGGCGTTCAAATCAAAATGCATATCGTACACTTCGTGATTTTTTCGGTCAATTTAATCGCCCAAATGAGCGTACAATCGGAAAAATCGTGCAAAAATTTGAGCAACCCGTGTCTGTAGGAGATGTGAAATCACCAGTCCATGCTCGTAAAGCTCGTACTGCAGGAAATATTGCTGCTGTTCGCGATAGTGTGACTGAAGAGCCGTCAGGCAGTTTCTGTGAATGGTGTTCGCTATCGTGAGATGATAACGAACTTTTTATGGCCCGAGTTGGAAGATATGGATGTGGACGATATGTGGTTTTAACAGGACGGTGTCACTTGCCACACAGCTAACGAAACAATGGCTCTTTTCCGCGACAAATTCAATGGCCGTGCTATCTCACGTGGTGGCGATGTCAATTGGCCGCCAAGATCATGTGATTTGACACCGTTGGAATTCTTTCTTTGGGGTTATTTGAAAGAAAAGGTGTACGTCGATAAGCCAGCAACAATTCAAGAGCTAAAGGCTGAGATAATTCGGCACATTAACGGCATTGAACCTTACTTATGCCTTATTCAAAATCAACATCGGCCCTTAAAATTTAACCACCCTTTACAAAAATAATTGTTTATATTTACGTTTTGGTAATTTTGTAGAAGGCTGAACCTTCTCCCTTTTCGCGCGGTTTTTAATAAGAATTTTTCTTATGCTCTTACGAAAGTTGCCATAATTCAACTTCAACCAATGGAGGTTAAAGTTGATGTATTTCAAACGATAAATTTAAACTGTTTTTCCTTTTAAATTTAATCGTGTCAAAATTTTGTGAAATTAACTTCCATACGCTTAAAAATTTGCACTGAATTTTCAAATTTTCTCCTAAACCATTCCAGACCGTTTAAATACTATTGCACCAATAGACTAAGGAGGATCATATACTTACATATAATAAAAATAAGAAAAAAATATTTAGGCGTGGGCCCTAAAGAAAGAAAAGTAAAAGAAAGTGAAGGGATGTCCACTCAACTGCGTCTTTATCTCGCGCGGCTAGCTGTGTATCGAAAAGTTTGTAAAAATCCTTTTATTGTCTGGAACTCCATGAAAACTGAATTTTCTTTTGTCTGGGCCGTCGCCCAAATGTCTGTCTATTGTTGCAACTTCGGTTCCGTCTTAAAGATTGTTTTCTAATGCTGGTCTCATAGCGAACCGACAAAGAAATAGGCTTTCGGCAGATCATCTCAATTGTGTATTGTGTATTTATATTGTGCCAGACAATCTCAATGCACAAAAATATTTTCCCATTCAGTTTATAACTACTTAATATTTAATAACTAATATTGCAATGGTTTTTTTTTTTGTTTTTATATATTATTATTTATGAACTTAGATACCATTTATTTTTTATTTGTTAACAACAAAATAAAATGTTCCATATTGAAAAATTTACTTCTTAACTTCAAAGCAAAAACGATAAAAAAATTAATTCGAAAAAACAGTGGACTTTTAAATTTTCGATGAGTCGATGAGTCAAGTTTTATATTTTTAACGGTTCAAGTCAACTTTCGCTGGCAGTTGCACATCCCTAGTTACAGCATAAAACTACATTTTTGGTGGAAATTTTTTAAAAAATTTTTTTTTTTTTTGGTGGAAACCTATTTAACTCAATTGTAACAGTCTCTAGAAAAATTTTAGATTTGAAGATAGGCGATTTTAGTGCTTTAAAAGTAGCGTAATTATCGGAGAAAATGGAAATGATTTTGCCTACAGCGCTATTTGAACTGCTGTGTCGAACACATCTGTTTAATGCAAGGATTCCCAATTGAAAGATTGAGAAATAGTGGAATATGCTGAAGGAGTGACTCCCATAGCAGATACCTCCAAAGATTTCAACTTCCTCGCTTTCCACCATTTTGGAAGTATTAAGATTAATATGCAATTATTTCATGTTGTGTCTTCTCAGTATTACAGTGTTATTCAGAATGAAAGTATTAGCAGCCATCTGCTACATCAATGCTCCACTATTCCACAGTTAGGCCATCATCAAACTTTACAAATTATGTTGAGGTGTGTATTTTTGTTCAATGCACGTGACTAGAAGCAATAATTGCTTAACATCTTAACCAGCAAGGCGTCCCTGAGGCAGCCATCGTTCTAATGTGCAAAAAAGTATAGATATAAATTTTGCCAGCGTAAAACTTTTTGCAAAAATTAACGCACTTCTACATATATATATATATCCAGGCATAAGTGTTTTTTCATTGCTCATTTAAGAACTACAGTTTCACTTACTTATATCGGTGATTCTATGCCAAATCGAACGCTTTTCGAAACTCACATATTTGTAAAAATGTTAATACTTTGCAAGTCGATAATACTTAAAAAATATTAATACCCGCGTTCATTAAAAATTAATTAAAATGTATTTTTATTGTTAAAATTTGGTGAAATTTTAATGGATTGAAGAAATTTTTATAAAAATTTCGAAAAAAATCGTACCATTATTTGTGGATTGCAGAGCTTTTATTTTTAGTTAATTAAAGGAGAAAAATTTAAATGAAATTTTGGGAAGAATTATCAGTAGCATTATTACTTAATCGGTTAAAGATTATTTCTGGTGCTTATTTAGGGCATAGTGATAGCTACTGTTCTGGAAAGAAACAATGCGCTTATTTTATACTATGACATATACGAACTTTTCCCCATTATTTATAATGAATAAGGTGTTGTAGTTAGTTTAGTTAAACCATCTAACATAGTGCATCTTTTCAATATGTTATATTCAGTTATGCTGTTCGTATTAAAAGAAAAATTTTTCTATGATAATAATCAGTATTTAAAATAGATACTAATATTGGACATCCCCTTCATGCGCCTCCAAAGTATCCTAGACGACTTTTGCAACATGTGGCAGAGCATTTTCGTGCTGAAAGATCATTTTTCATGACTTTTGGCATATTGGGGGCGTTTGAGCTTCAATGTTCAGCTCAATTGCATTAATTGTTGTTGGTAACGTTCCACAGTGATGACTTCATTAGGCTGAAGTAGATCATTCCGAGCTGATCAAACCAGATGCTCAGCATTGTCTTTTTGCCATGAATATTCGGTTTGGCCGTTGAAGTCGATGCATGGACGGGCACTCCCCACGATTTTCTGCGCTTTGAGTCAAGATTCAATACAGAAATCTCTCCGAATTTGCCTTTGCAGCAATAGTTCGCACGTGAAAAATACTTTCCGCAAATTGTGCTTTGCTTTCATAATGGTTGACATGATTAGACCGCAACTAAAGTATGTTGTTAACACTTCGGCGAAATGGCACATACTGATTTTTAGAGGGAAATAATGAGACTTTAACATGAATATAATAACAAGGTGGTCCGATGTGATTTAATACTAGTAACGCTATCTTTTGTTTATTCCTCGAAACTTATATGTGTACCCAATAAAAATCTGACTATAACCATTATAATTAAATATATAATTAATAAAATATATATTGCTTATTTAACCCTGGTTCAAATCCCACCTGACACAGCGAGGTTTTCAATTGAATTAATTCTTCTGTTCGGCCGTCACCTCTCTGCAGATAATGGCAAATCTCAGATAGTAAAAGCAGCCATGAAAAGCTTCTGGAGAACATAAGCCGTTCGGAGTCGGCATAAAACATGTACCTAAGACATGTCCAGTTCTTGATCATTTGTGTTCAAACATTTCACAACACATACAACACAATTGATCATAAGAAGCTCGGTCAAAGTCCTTTCAAGGGCTGAAGTGACCATTTCATTTTTTTTTTTATATATATTTGCTATTTACTTTGAATTGATAGCCAATTTTTTGAGATTATTTAATTAGTTTTCCATAATGTTTTGAAATAAAAAGATATATTTGTTACATTTCCCAAGAAAAGATTTATTTCTCAAAAATTTTATGAAGAAATGGGAACATCATCAGTTTTCATCGATATGCCGCTAATATTTAAGAATGATATTCACTTCTATGCAACTTTGAACTGACTTTGAATATAACCAACCATCAAATTCACATTCGTGTTGAGCTTTCATTTTATCATTGCGCAATCTGGAAAGTGGTTTTTGTTTTTGTGGTCCATGTTCAATCTTATCTTAACAAGGTATTTAAAAAGAAAAAAAAAAAAACATTCTAAGCCAAGAAAATTTCAAAACATGTGAAATATTTTCGTAAAAGGTCTTCTAAGACTGGCGTTGAGCTTTTTGCAATATTACTTACTTTATATGAATATGTATATAAATCTATATAATTTTAAATATTATATATATCAAAATGCCTATTATATCATTTAAAAAAAAAAACACACTAATCCTTGAATCTCTGCTCTTCACAAACAAGCATATCACTGGTGATAAGTTGACACATTTGAATTTAAAATTTTTAGAATTTTTTGTTGGATCTTGTAGATATGAGCATGAAATTGTATAAAATTACAAAAAAATTCCAACTTCAATGAAGCTTAAAGTTTCAATCTCAAAACTCTTTTGATAGCCAAGTCAGATATTTTTATATTCATATTCATATTCATATTCATTGAATACGAATTTGAGCTTTATTCGCAGTGACGTTGTGAGCAGAGTTGAGGAGCCGCAACTGTCTGGGGTCATGTTGGAAGAGCATGCAGTAAAGCAGAATGAAAGCGGGAAGTACATACTGTAAAGCAGAATAAATGGCCGTCAAACATACAGACTGACCCACCAAAGGATATACGTGGAACAATTCCCTTAAGCTTTAGTCCAACACATTCCTGAAAAATAGCAGAAAAATAAAATAAAATGAACAAAATTGGTCACCACAATTTATGAGCTTTTTCTTATTTTCAATACTTTTGTATTATTTTCTTTTTTCATACTTCGTGCTGGTTCAGCTTATCGAGTCCAATCCTGTCTTTAATCGACTCTATGTACTATGGTTAATATTACGGTTTCATCGAGAACTTTTATTTAAAATTTATTATGCAACATTCAAAGTGATGAAAATAGTAGCACTAAGATTGAATTTATTGCAGTAGGTTCTTTGTACTAACTTAGTTTAGTTTTAACAAGTGTATTGCGACGTTTTTTTATTAAACAGGCTAAGACAAATCGATTTTTTCCCAAAATCTACTGTTGGAAATCTTCAGTAAAGTTTATTATCTGTCGTACGACATAATATCACTTGATCATAATTTCATTACAAAGACATTTTCTGTACGGAAATATCTGTTTTATTTGCTTATTTTACAATATTAAAAAAAAATTATATCTTTAGGTATTTCAAGTCAGCAAAAAGTTACCATTTAATGTGAAAATCTCCGAAGTTTTCGTGATTGTGAGATTTGCTTAAGTGAAATCTGAAAAACTTTTGACAGATTTTTTCATAGAAATTAATGGTTTCTTCACTGCTTGCGTTTTTTCAACAAGAAAATTTAATACTATAAAATTGAATACTGAATGATTGGGAGTTCTATACGCTATCCACCAGGCCACCAAGCTGTGTTAGAATGAGTTGTTGATTCAATGTGAAGTATGACAGAAGCTATGCTGCAGTAGATCGCCACACTCTATCAATTGATAGAGGATTGTGTATTGGCTAGTCTACAACAACTAACAAAAATTTGCTTCTACCTGTCACAAGATGTCACCAGCATCGGTGTGTTTTTTCTTGATTCAAATGCTCGAAGGTGATGCTAGTGACATCTTGCAGTAAGTAGAAGCAAGTTTGTGTTAGCTTCTGTCTTACTTAACATTGAATCAGCAGCTCTGCGTAACAATGACTTTATGGATTTGTAGATAGTGTAATGAATCCTTAATCAGTGGGTACGGGTTCGATCCCCACGGCATGTGAAAAAATTATTTGTAATAATTTGACATTACATTTTTTTGTTGTGATGGACGCAAACAAAAAAAAACATCAATTCTAATATAAGAAAACAGTGTTGGAATAACGAAATGTTATAAAATTTACTGGTGTGAATATTAATGTTTTTTTTTAATTTACTTTATGTTATTTAAAATTTTTTAATTTAAATGTTAATTTATTAAAAAGACAAACTATTAAGATATCAATACATTTACTGTTCCAATTAAATTCCCTCAAATTTATTTCAAGTCTTTATCGAGCTCCAACCCACTGTGCTCTTGTGCACTTTTGTCAGCATCTTTCTATGTTTTCAATATATATATTCAATAACTTCCTTTGTTGTTGTTACCAATCCCTTCATTTTCAATTGTGTTTGTGCTTCGTTTTAATTCGGCTTCAGGCGCTTCTTTGCTGCACTGCATTGCTTTAACATCAGAAAATAATAAAAATAGCATAAAAATTATTTAATTTTCGCAGTTGAATTGGTTTCGTTATCCTTGCAACCGTCCTTGCCTGCACGCGTTATTCAATTGTCTTACTTCTGGCTTGCTTCTTGATTTGAACGAGTTCTGCTCATTTGCAATGTTTTTTTTTAACTTTTTGCCTTCTTTGGCTCACCACAAATACTCCAAAATATATCTGAAATTTTCGCATCATCGCTCGCATTGAACTGTCAGCGCCAATAGCGGCAAGTAGTTGTAGTTCATATGTCATTTATCAATTGGTGCCACGTTGACGGTACTGGTGTGTGTAGCATGTGGCAAAAAGTCGAATGCACCGTTACGTGATTTCCTTTTGCTGAGCTTTCGGATATCTGATTTAACTTTTTGTTGTCTTTTTTTTGTTATGCTTCAGCTATAATTTAATTAATCGAATTATATTTTTTAAGTAAAAAAAAAAATGAATTGCTTTTTAGCCCTTTAATTGGGTTTTTAGCCCATTTTAGCCCTTAAAGGACTTTGACCGAGTTTCTTGTGATCAACTTAGTTATGAATATTGCGAGTGTTTGAACACAAATAATCAAGACGTCAACAAGATTTCAAAAAAATTAATTCAATTAAAAAAAAACCTTCTGTTTCAGATGGGACTTGAACCTGAGTACTATCGCATGCCAGCTTTGCACCTTAACCAGTTGCCAAAGTATCAAGAATTTACTACAATAAATGTTACTGGCAACATATTTCCTACAATTAATATAGTAAAAACGAACAGCACTGCACAAAATATAAATATTCGACTCGTCGGCTATTCAAAATTCTGTAGTCGACACCACAGTCGTGAAGTTGATAACATGTAGTCTACGCGGCACACCACTGGCGGTAGATATATTTGATAATATTTGAGAATTTGGTGTTCAAAATAAACTGTCGAATTTTATGTATCTGCACTGTTGCGGATTCAGCGGATTTCCCGTCAAATCTGCGGATTTTGATGTTACTTGACGGGATTAATGTTGTTTTGACTAAATTTAGATTTATTGTAATTAAAGCTTTTGATTATATTAAGCTTATTTTACCTTTTTTAGTTGCAGTTTAATTTTCGTATACAACAACAAAAATTAATACAACAACAAAGCTCATCAGATTGGAAATAAAACCGTTGTAACGAAAGTTTTCAATAACAGCAAATAACAACAAAAATTCGCATTATTTGGCAATATAAAAATAACAAAATCGTTAGTTTAAGATTACTTTGGACGCAGTGCGATTCAAATCCACTACCTCTCGACCTTATAGACTAACCTTCTATCTTCTGAACAACGTACTCATATCAAGTGGAGTTTCCTGAATATTTATTAAGTCTTAGTTTGTTTTTTTCTGTCTTAACTGATTTCTTTCGATTGTGTCTTGGCTATATTTATAGTGATATACAAAACCAAAAAGGTTTAGACAAAACTCCCAAAAATTAACTAAAACGTATTGTCATTGAATAATTATAACATTAAATGGACACCATGAACATTTACCACTACGATGTTCTAATCGTATTGTAATCAATTTACATTTCAGCATTGTTTTAAATCGTGATTATTGACAGAATTAAAAATAGTCACAAATAATCTAAAAATTTTTCAAAATAATTGCCACTGCAATTAAAAATAATTTTTAAATACAATTCAAAATAATTCCAAATAATCTAAAAATTTTTCAAAATAATTGGCACTGCAAAATAAAATTTTTGAAAATGTACTAAAAGGTACTTCTTGCTAACTTTAGAAAAGCATACACAAGTCAGAGGGTGAGTCAATCGCTAAGCTTATTTATGAATACGACACAAGCAATTCCTTGCAATAAGAAGGTAGAAAGCTTCTTTTTATGTAGAATGCTTCGATTTAATTGCTCTAAGTGGTTGTTTTTTTTTGAAGTTAGCATATTTAAGTCAGACAAATCATCATTAGCTGCACGCACTTCGTTCATTGGAAAATTGGCCACATCACGATTCAAAGCTGTTTTGAGTCAATGAGAGAGAGAGTGGGAGAGGCAAACCATGTCCTGAAAAACTGTCTATAATTTGTTATCCAGCGGGTGCAAATATGGGCAGCCAGAGAGCCAGTCCTGAGAATAAATGAATGCTGGCAAATTGTTTTAGAGCTAGGTTTTAGTTGTTTTAGCTTTATTGGCCGATGCAGAATCCTGCTGGAAAGTCCACCTCTGGTTTTGGAACAGGGAATGGTTATGTGGCGCTACAACAGCTTCCAAAACAATTTCTTGGTACACTTTGGCCGATGTTTTGATACCTTCTATGCAGAAATGCAAGTCAGTGACCCCATCCTAAGAAACATCACACCAAACCATGACTGATGCTGGATGATGAACCTTTCCAAGCCATGGAATCTTTTCAGATGCTTCCTTAGATTACCGTGCATACATCCTATCATTTTGTTTGTTATAATTTTCCTACACGGTAAAAATATTTTCACCGGTTAAGAAAAGTTTTCTGTGCAAGTTATCAGTGTGCTTCACCAAAAGACGTCTATCATATTTTTTAAAAGCTGCAGTCAACAAAACTCCGTTATGGCGTTCGAAAGCCCCAAGTCGCAAGTCTTTTTTTAATAATTCGACTCATGGACTTTTGCGTGACATTCATCTCGCGGGAAATGATATTTTGTTTTTAGAGCGAATTTCGCTAAATTATTGAGTTATATGATAGCTTTGATGACTTTCGGTGTTCGAACACGCCCACTATGCGTGGATGACTCGACCGGTGGCAGTCTTTGACATCTATGGACTCTCTTTAAACAGTTTTATGCACCGGTTGATGAACATCAGACTAATCCCGAGTAGGCGGCCCTTTGTTCATTTCACACTTTAATAGTGCTATCACAGCCAAATATAGCAGTAATATGAACACTCTATGGTGAAAAATGAAACAACTTTGTAAAGCAATATGTTACCTATTACATACTACCGACTCCTTAAAGTAATAACATTACTTTATTATTATTTATTACTTTTTTGGTAAAAATTAAAAGAAATTAAAAACTGAGTAGAAAATCCCAAAATGTTGTGTATGTTTTGATCTCTGTCTTAATTAAATTTCTTTATTTTTTTATGAACGACGTAAAAGTGAAACATAAATTAAACCGTAAACGCCCTAGTCTAAGGCGTAATCATGCAATCATGAGTATAATCATCAGCGTAGTCATGAGACACAAACGATCAATTTAAAGATTCTATTGAATAATTGAAAAAAATGATAACAAAATGATATGTAAATATGCAAAAAAGTAATAATATTACTGAGTGCTATAACTTACGCTGTCAGTAATAGTTATATTACCGAATTAGAGAAAACGTAATATATATCAGTTGTATAATATATTACATCACAACCTGTTCAGGAGCCATGTGATAATAACGGCGTATGTTAAACTTTTCTATTGGAGCGGGTGCATTCAATCTTGTGACTGTATTTAGTGCAAATATGCAATTTAGAGATATAGCTAAAAATAATTTTTTTGTGTATAAAAAGCAATTAATAAAATGTGGAATTTGCCGTGGATTAAGTATTTTTAATTTCTGATAATTATCGTGGTGACAAAAGACCACCACCTACTAAAAAGAGTTAGAATTATCATTTTATGTCACGAAAAATAGTGTATAGAAAATTCAAGTGAAGAGGAGCACTTAATCAATATATGAAAAAAAACCTACCACGTAGCGTGTTATTTTTTTCTCAAAAAATTCTCAATATAAGCGTGAAATTCACAGGGTTTATTTTAGTGATTTTTTAATAAATTTTTAAAGTTTCTTTTTTAAATTTCAATACTGGGTTATAATTTCTATAAAAAAATTACAAAAAAAACTAGTAAAGGTGGAGCTTCGGCAGGGTACCGAAGCTAAAATCCTCCTCTGCGTCCATATTGACGTATTTTCGAAGTCTTTAGCCACGACATACACGATGACATTCAGTTTAACGAAAATATATTAACGAAAGCTTTCGTATTTTGATGACGTCACTTTGTATGTGAAGTAGGCATGGTTTTGATCCGATTTTGCTATATATCATAGAGATGGTTCATATTAGATATCAAAGATAAAGTGCAAAATTTCAAGACATTTCATTAATTTTTGTGGATTTTTAAGAGATTTAACGTTTAAAATAAAGTCAATTTGTATGGGAGGTAGGCGTGGTTTCAATCGACTTTGCCAAATATCATAGTGGTGGTCTACGTTATATATCAAAGACTATATGCAAAACGTCAAGACATTTCTTTAATTTGAACAGATTTTTAAGAGATTTTACTTTTAAAATAAAGCCACTTTGTATGGGAGGTAGGCGTGGTTTTCATCCGATTTTTTCAAATTTCATAGCCAGGATTAAAACTGAAGAGCAAAGCTCATCTGCTAAATTTCAAGGCAGTTTTTAATTTTTCTAGATTTTAACGACATTTTACGGTTAATATAAGGTAAGGTTTTTGAACGTGATCTTCCTTTTTTAAAAATAAACTTATATTTTGAATTTCATCGCGATAGCTTTAAAATTGCGGCTGTAATCGTGTCGACAGACGAACAGACGGACAGACAGACGGACACACGGAAATCGACTCAGGAGAAGATGCTGATCAAAAAAATATATATTTTTCTATACCTGCCACGCCTCCTTCTTGGCGTTACCAACGGAATGACAAAGTTAATACACCCCTTACGCAGTACGCGTTGGGGCATAAAAATTAGAAAAATGTTTAGGTTCGATGGCCTATTGAAAATCAACGAGATGTTACTGGCAAAACTCTTTCATAAGTTTCAACATATTTGCAAAGTTACGCATCAAAAAGTACAAGATTTTATGTGAAATAGTATTTAATTCAAATCCTTAGAGTAAAATAGTTATGAAGCAATTTTGGGGATTTGATGAAATTCGATTGCAATTTTTAAGGATTTACAATAATCACAGAATTCCCAGAAGCATCATAAAAAATGTCACAAAGAATCTGAAAATAATAATTAACATATTAATTGTGTACATTTTATTTATAACTATTTGTGCTTAACTAGTTGGAAAAACTACGGTGCAGTCGTCAGGATTGCCGTCGGAAGCATTAGATGTAAAATCAAATATATTATTGATTGAAAGAATAAACATGCACACACTTTTAAGTTTATAATTTCTATTTTAAGTATTTATGAAATTGATAGCGAACAATTTTTGATCTTAGCAAAATTTATGAATCTTAATGAAAAGTTTAGTTTGCAGTTTAATTAGAGATGACCAGGGCTCGGATTTTGATGCCCTAAAAAACCTTCAAAAAAATTATAAACTTAAGAAAGTGTGCATATATATTCCTTCAATCAATACTATATTTTATTTTACATCTAATGCTAAGAATCTACCGCTTCCATATGGCATAAATGACATCTCCCCGATTTTTTCGACATAAATGACATGTTATACCGGCAATAGTAGTTGTTTATTTTGAAAATTCAAAAATGCACATTGTAATTTACTGCAACATAATGTAGGTCCGAACATTTTAATTAGAAACAATTAAAAACATATTCATTGATTTTAGACTTTATGGCATTTTACTTTTTACTTTATGTTTGGGGCAGTTTTAATGCTTTTTAGGGGATTATGTCATTTTTTAGGTAATTTTTAGATGCTGTTAAGGGCATCTAAATGTGAACCTGGGTTATCTCTATTAAACTGCATATTTAACTTTTCATTCATAAGTTTTGCGTAAATCAAAAATTGTTTGCTATTAATCTATCTATATATATAAAAATGAATGTATGTATGTGGGTATGTGGGTATGTGGATATGTGTGTATATCACGTATAGACTGCAAAACCACCGAACCAAACTTTATGAAGTTTTTAGGGATACTGAAGCAACATTCTGGAAGTGTTCCTGTGAAGTTTAGTGTTGGTTGGACAAGGGGGCGTGGTACCTCCCATACAACTCAAATTGGCTCTATCGCCCACAAACCAAAAAAAATGCTATATTTCAGACGGTTTTAATCATGTAAAACTAAAATTTGGTAATTTTGTGCAGATGGTTTCTTCCGGTGACTGTACAAAAAATGGGCGTGGTCACACTATATCTACGCCCACTTTTCAGCAATTGTTTTAATTCCTGGATGTTCAAGTTTTGATAGTGAATCTTGGTATGCAGGTACAATGGATACAAGTGGGCAGTCACTATGTAAATATAAACGTTGTCACGCCCACTTTTACCGCCCAAAAATCAGTAAAAATGCTTTATATCAGACGGCTTTTGCCGTAGAAGACTAAGATTTGATAATTTAGTTTATATGATTACTCTCGGCCAATATACAAAAAAGTGGGCATGGCCGCACTATATCTACGCCCACTTTATCGAAATCATGATTATTCCTGAGTTGTACACGTTTTGATAGTGAATCTTGGTATGCAGGTTCTATAGGTCCTAGTGGCAGTCACTATGTAAATATAAATGTTGTCATGCCCACTTTTACCGCCCACAAATAAGTAAAAATGCTTTATATTAGACGGCTTTTGCCGTAGAAAACTAAGATTTGGTAATTTAGTTCGGGTATGGTTACTGTCGGCCAATGTACATAAAGTGGGCATGGCCGCACTATATCTACGCCCGCTTTATCGAAATCATGCTTATTCCTGAGTTGTACACGTTTTGATAGTGAATCTTGGTATGCAGGTTCTATAGGTCAAAGTGGCAGTCCCTATGTAAATATAAATGTTGACACGCCCAGTTTTACCGCCCACAAATCAGTAAAAATGCTTTATATCAGACGGCTTTTGCCGTAGAAGACTAAGATTTGGTAATTTAGTTCGTATGGTTACTGTCGGCCAATGCACAAAAGATGGGCATGGCCGCACTATATCTACGCCCACTTTATCGAAATCATGCTTATTCCTGAGTTGTACACGTTTTGATAGTGAGTCTTGGTATGCAGGTGCTATGGGTCCAAGCGGCAGTCTCTATGTAAATATAAACGTTGTCACACCCACTTTTTCCGCCCACAAATCAGTAAAAATGCTTTATATCAGACGACTTTTGCCATAGAAGACTAAGATTTGGTAATTTAGTTCATATGGTCACTGTCGGCAACTACTAAAAAATGGCCGCGGTCGCACCATATCTACGCCCACTTTTTCGAAATCATGCTTATTCCTGGATGTACACGTTTTGATAGTAACATTTGACATGCCGGTGCTCTAAGTGGCTGTCAATATATATATATATATATATAAAATTTGCCACGCCCACTTGTACCACCCATAAAAAACACAAAACGAAATGGCCAATTTCAGCCCTTGAAAGCGCTTTTGTGGAATGTTTGAACACAAATGATCAAGAACTTGGGTAAAATCGGCTAAGGTGATAGTTGACAGTCGATGTTTTGACTGTCGTTGTTGAAAACGACACCTAAATAACTGTCACATTGATTAACTATTGAATAACTGTTCACAAATCAATTGGAAAAATGTGATTGCCAATTTGATAATAACCTTACGTGGAGCAAAAGCGATGATTTGGATTGTCAAATATCAATTATCACTTTAGCCGATTCCATCCATGGATCAACATGTTTTATGCCGACTCCGAACGGCTTATGTTTTCAAGAAGTTTTTCATTTCAGTTTTTATTCTCTGAGGTTTGCCATTGTCTGCAGAGAGGTGACGGCCAAACAGAAAAATTAATTCAATTGAAAAACTGTCCGTATCAGGTGGGATTCGAACCAGGGTTCTCTCGCGTATGGGCCACACACTCTACCCACTACGCCGTGGCCACCACTTGGTTTTTTTTTACCTACAAGTTAATAGAACTTCTATAAATCAGACGATTCTCATCGTTAAATACTAAAATTTGGTAATTAAGTTCATACGCTTACTCTCGACAGCTTTGCAAAACATGTGCATGGTAACACTATATCTGTGCCCACTCTTTAGAAATAATTTTATTTAATTTATTTATTAACTTATTTATTAATGTACTATAGTTCATTACAATTTAAAAATTATAACTAAGTAAGCACTAGCTGCCAGGGCTGTTGGTTAGAAATAATTTTAATTCCTGAGATGTGAACGTTTTGATAGTAAAACTTGGTGTGTAGGTGCTATGGGTCAAAGTGGCGGTCATTTTATATATAAATGTTACCACGCCTTCTTTTAACGCTTACAAATCCATATCAGAGTTTTTTTACAGTAAAAGACTAAAACTTGGTAGATTAGTTCATATGGTTACTGCCAGAACCCTTAAAAAAATGGGCGTGTCGCACTTTATCTACGCCGACTTTTCAGAAATCATTGTAATTTCTGAGCTGTACGCATTTTGATAGTGAAACTTGGTATGTAGGTGCAATGGGACCTAGTGGCGGTCACTTTATATATAAATGTTGCCATGCCTACTTTTTCTGCTCATCTATCTATCTGTAAAAAATTTATGTATGTATACTAAGGCTCCTCATAAAAAAAAGGTGTTCGGGTCGGTTCCTCAAAATAATGCTTTATGTTATGATGATTCCCCAAATATTTCGACTGTAGCGATAGCCATCCGTGAGGTGGAAGGGTTTGAAATAAAAAAAAAAAAAAAAAAAAGATATGGCCATTACAGTCCTTGAAAAGAATTTGACCGAGCTTCTTATGCGTGCGTGTTGTGAAATGTTTGAACACATATGATCGAGAACTGGATCTACAAGTTTTATGCCGACTCCGAACGGCTTATGTTCTCAAGAAGCTTTTCATGCCAGTTTTTACTCTCTGAGGTTTGCCATTGTCTGCAGAGATGTGACGGCCGAACAGAAAAATTAATTCAATTGAAAAAACTTTGTGTGTCAGGTGGAATTCGAACCTGGGTTCTATGGCATACAAGAAACGCACCTCAACCAGTATGCCACGGAATGGTTCCACGTAAAGACTTCGAAACCGATCAGCCAATTTTTATACCAAAGCGTTGAGAGGGTTTCTGTGAAGTCAGGTGCCGATCATAAAAGGCACCTTAAATACACCTAAAATTTTCGATTTCGAACAGTTTTGGAATTAAAGGTCGCACATCCTCGGAATTCAGTATTCGACCTCAATTTACACATGCCGTTCCACAGGTAATATTTTATGGGTGTTGGACGAGGGGTGTGGTACTTTTTCCGCACCCAAAACTTTCGGTAAAGCTTTCGAAATAAGTCACACATCAATGAAACTCGGTAAGAACTTACTATAAAAGCATGGCTTCACTAAAGCTACGCCCACTTTTAGGGGATAAGCGCTGAGCGCAGCAAAGCGCGCCGGGTATAAGCTAGTTTCATTTATAAACTTGAAAAAAAATGTGTAAACTTAAAAGTGTGTGCAATGCACACTGTGCATGTTTATTCCTTTAATCAATTCTATATTTAGTTTTACATCTAATGCTAAGAAGCAACGC
This sequence comes from Coremacera marginata, assembly GCA_914767935.1. Taxonomy (NCBI): domain Eukaryota; kingdom Metazoa; phylum Arthropoda; class Insecta; order Diptera; family Sciomyzidae; genus Coremacera; species Coremacera marginata. The sequence goes on from OU612045.1 coordinate 67,314,940, forward strand.
TTCCGTCGGCAGCCCTGAGGCGACTGCAACCGCTTTTAGTTACACCATGACTTTGACTAGCATAGCTGACATCACAACAATGGCAGACATGAGCAAGGCTATGGAATAATTATTTTGCTAACATAGTAAAAGCTCATTGCTGAAAAAAAGCGAAATGGCCATCTCAGTCCTTGAAAGGACTTTGACCGAGCTTCTTATGATCAATTGTGTTGTGTGTGATGTAAAATGTTTGCACACAAATGATCGGAGAACTGGACCTACATGTTTTACGCCGACTCCGAACCGCTTATGTTCTCAATAAGCTTTTCATGGCAGTTTTTACTCTCTGAGGTTTGCCATTGTCTGCAGAGAGGTGACGGCCGAACAGAAAAATGATTTCAATTGGAAAAATTTTCTGTGTCATATGGAAGATTCGAACCTCGGTTCTCTGGCGTAAGAGTCACACACTCTACCCACTACGCCACTGCCGCCACACCGTGTCACATTGTTGAGCCGAGCCGAAAAAACACATTGGAGCAACAAAGAAACTAAGTCATGCATCTCTTTTGCTACAATATGTTTTTCGGCTCGGCTCAGAAACAAGCGTTCTCTTTGGTCCCAACCATGAAATAATTATTAGGTAGCATACAGAAACTCTATACACCGACTGCTTTTGTCAGAACCAACACAAAAAAAAAAAAATTACAGTATTGCCAGATCGTAAAAGAAAATATGGTTTTGCACTGCTTAAGTTAATTTTTGACATAAGCAGTCGGTATGGGTATGCTACCTTATAATTATATCATGGTCACAACCTTAGGTTTGACGCTGAGAGCCGGCTACCATATATAAATTATTGCGCTAAAATTCTACCCTACCAACAAAGTACACATGCCAAAAAAATTCTTTGCGACCGTACACAGTAGCGATGCTATCAACTTCAGCATCATCCAGTGAGGGTTGTTTTTATCGCGTTTGCATGCATTTGACGTTATTTAAGCGAACTGACGCTTTTGTAAAGTTTTAAATTCGCTCCTGTTAATACCTTCGCTAAAAAAGCTAACGCTTCAATAATATTTCTATAGAATTCAAAGATCTCCAATGAAAAACAGACTGACTCTAAAATCATCGCAACCCAGAATTAAAACATACAATCTATCTTATATATTGACATACATACCTACATTTATGAGACTAATGAACTTATTTTGCAAAACGTAAAAGATCAGCTTACTTGGGTTTTTTTGTCTGGCAATAAATTTCGTTAGAAAATTTCAGTGAGAGAAAGAGAGTTTATTCTATTTCATATTAAAACTGAATTGCCAGACAAAAAAACCCGAATTGAGGTGATCGCTTGCGTTTTAAAAAATATGGCCATACGTTTTTTTTTAATTAATAATACAAATAATGAGCCACTTTTTGTTTTATTTTTTGCTTAATTTGTTCACTGAAAACATGCTGACAGTGCATTTCAGACTAAAGTGCAACATTTTAAGATGTTGTTTTCATAGTTGTTGGACCACAAAAATTACCCATTAAAATGGTCGTAAACGACACTCGATGCACACGACAGCCAAATCTAAGGCTAACGAAAGCATATAAATCACCGGAACTGAATACAATTTAGAGACCAAGTCGAGTCCAAAAAGGAAATTCAGAGGGACGAACTCAACAAAACATGCAACAGAAACAACGACAGCAGCAGGAGTCGAACAAGCAACAACAAACTGTTTCGACTACTGGGGATAGGGATGATGATGGGTTGACTGTATTGCATGTTATGCAAGCCTGCAGACATACGGAAGCAATGTTCGGCTAAAGATTCTGGAAAGAAAATTAGTTGTATTTCCGATGACCCAAATTGTAGCTTCCCCTTCCGTTTCATTGCATGCCGCGTTGCTTGCTGTTGTTGTCGTTGCTCAGAAGGACGAGTAAACGCACGGAGGAACGGAGGCAGCTCACATGAAGCAGGAAATTTTGAAATGCATTTTCATGGCTTCTATTTAGGGGATGGCTTTGAACAGTAACGGGTTTGGGGTGTAGCTACACAAAAGTGCTTGTAAGCATAAATCTTTCAGGCCGGTCGAGGTAGCAAAAATAAAATAACTACCAAAGATGCTAAAGCGCATAAATGTGATGCATTAGAAATGCCTTAGTGACAGATTTCTCAGTGGGTGTGTTTGTGTGTGAGTAAGAGTGTGAGTGTAAGTTTGGAGTGTGCTGGTCGGATGGCGCAAAACAATTTCAGCTTTATTGGTAGAACAAATTGAATGCAAAAATGTTTACATATTTTTATCAGATTTTATCATCAAAATTCAGTTATGCTGTTTTGATAAACAGCAACTGTTGGAAAAAATGAAATGTTTTGAAAAATATACTTTTTGCGTGTTTTGCGCATTGCCAGTTTGGAAGAAAGTTTATTTATTTATTTATTTAGTCAGTTGAATCAATGAATAAATCAATTATAAATTCGATGTTTTTAAACATGTAACCCTCGTTTAATGCATGAATGAATGTACCAATATTATTTCAAATAGCTATAATTTACAACTAGTAACTTTAGAGTTAGAAACTCGGATTCCATTGAACTTGAAACATATATGTACCTAACTAGCTTACGAAGCTAAGATTAACATAAAAGTTCTTTAAGCAGCTACTTTGATATGCTTAATAGAGGTTTGGTTCGAAGTCTCAAATAGGCATTATATATTCATTATTATATTTGGCAAAAAGTTCCAAAAAATATATGTTTAATGTGGACAAAAAGACTTTTTATTCCAAAAAGTAATACATAAATGTAATTAAAAAAGAAATACCTTAAAGTCCAATTAATATCAGATCGTTTTTATATATAAATATATACTTACTTAGGTGGCCGTAACAACCCGCGTTCGGGTTTCGGCCGACCTCATCAGCTCTCGCCAGGAGCCTCTGCTTTGCGTGTGCCTTCTCCAATCGGATACACCAAGTCCGGTTAGGGCTTCCTCGGCCTGGTCTATCCATCGGAGGCATGGTCTCCCTCGTCGTCGTTGATCAGCGACCCTCGCCTGGAGCACCTTTTTCGCTGGAGCTTCGTCGTCCATACGATGGACATGACCCAGCCATCGTAGTCGCTAAACAGTTATACGCCAAACTACGTCAATGACTTAGTAAAGCTCATACAGCTCGTGGTTCATTCGGATGCGATAGTCATCGCCGACTCGAACAGGACCGAAGATTTTGCGAAGAACTTTTCTCTCGAACACCCCCAGAGCAGCTGCGTCAGTTTGCGAAACTACCCACCATAAACTACGCACCATATAGAAGCACAGGTAGAACGAGCGTCTTGTAGATTGTTTGTTTTGTCGATCGAGAGAGGTCTCTGGAACTTATTGCTAGTTGCTTACTGAGCCCGTAGTAGCACCTATAAGCAATTATTGTTCTTCGTTTTATCTCCATGCTGACTTCGTTGTTGTTATTAATAGCGGTGCCAAGGTATACAAACATCTTGTTAACTTCAAAGTTTTAGCTGCAGGATGAAACGTGGGAGTCTAGACGCCGCGCTCCTTTGTTCGTAGACAGCATATACTTTGTTTTACCCTCATTTATCGTCAAAACCAACTTTGGCTGATTCCTTTTCGATAGCGGTGAAAGCAGCGGCAACATCTCTCTTGGTTCCACCGACAATATCAATATCATCAGCGTACGCAAGGAGCTGGACAGCTTTATAGAAAATAGTGCTATTACGATGCACACCGGCCTTTCGTACGATTCACTCGATGATGATGTTGAAGAGATCGCAAGACAGTGGATCGCCTTGCCTGAAACCTTTTTCGGTGTTAAAGGTTTCGGTGAGGTCATTTCCTACCTTGACTGAGCTGCGTATGTTGCTCAACGTCATTTTGCAAAGTCTAATCAACTTTGCAGATATACCGAACTCAGACAATGTTGCGTATAGGCAATCCCTTCTCGGGCTATCGAAAGCAGCTTTAAAATCGACAAAGAGATGGTGTGTGTCAATTTGATTTTCGTGGGTTTTCTCCAGGATATGTCGTAGCTTGAAAATCTGGTCTATGGTGGACTTTCCAGGTCAAAAGCCACACTGATAAGGTCCAATCAGTGTTTTTGTAATCGGCTTTAATCTTTCACACAGTATGCTTGAGAGAACCTTATATGCGATGGAAATAAGACTAATACCTCGATAGTTGGTGCAGATTGTTGGGTCTCTTTTCTTATGTATAGGGCAAAGTACGCTGAGGTTCCAATCGTCGGGCATGGTTTCCGCTAGCCATTTTATGCTGATGAGCTGATGCATGCGTCTTATTAATTCATCGCCGCCGGTTTTAAACAATTCAGCTGACAGGCCGTCAGCACCCGCTGCTTTATTGTTTTTGAGTCGTTGGATAGCAACTCGAAGCTCTTTATGGCTAGGTGGTGGTACTTTCACTCAGTCATCGTTGGTTAGTGGCACTGAACTAGGCTCTCCATGGACGGCATTGGTGGAATCGTCGCCAGTAAGTAAATTGGAGAAGTGCTGTCTCCACAATCTAAGCACACACTGTGTGTCCGTATTCAGATCTCCATTTTCGTCTCTACAAGTGGATATATATATATGTGGTAGTACTGTATCTATTTTAATATCAAACGGCAAGCGGAGACACCTATGTCAAAGCTTGGGTGGAATCGACTGGCACTACTCAATAATTTGAGGAAGCGTAAAATAGAGAAGTTCGGAAAGCGGAAGCGAGCAGTAGTGGCGAGATCGAGATTGCCTCGTTTGAATTTTCAAAAAGAAAATAATTAAAATTTTAAATAAAAGAAAGAAAGTGATACGACTTTTATTGAAAATGGATGATAACCCGACATATATATATATATATATATATATATATTAGGGTGGGTCAAATTGTTCGGGTGAGAAAAAATGCTAAAAGCGTATAGCAAAAACGAAATCTACGTACTATTCTAAGAAAACTTCCCAAAGAAAGTAGGGGTCTAAAATGAAAACCTAGCTCCCGCCGAGAGACATCAAAATTCGCATTTGAAAAATTTTTTAAAACAGCGTAGTTTTGTTAAGAAACAATATATTAACATTAAGAGCAAACATAATTTGTTATTAGTTGAGGCTTGTTTTGAACAAAATTTCATTAGCTTTAAGAATCTGTTTCCATAATGCTAACATTTTAGTGTTGTATAGAAATGATGTTAAATTTTAAGAGAATGCATTAAGTAAGGTATCTTTTTAAAAAGCAAAATTAACTATTACTCATTGGCGGGTATGGGCACCACTACATTTAAAGCTTTTTCTGTTTCTGACTAATCAGAATGCAAGTGCCATTGGCATGCCAAGTGAATTTAGTGAATTGAATTTGCCAACTTATCGTGATGTTTTGAAATACTATTTTTTTTTAAGTGGTCGCGAAAAACAAAAAACAAAAAAACAACATTCGTATTCAAGCCTTTCTCCGATAATTGCAGAGAAAATAATTGAAATTTGGAACAAAATTAATATTACGCTGATAAATAAAAAAAGCATTTTAAAAAAGCTTAAAACATTTCTCAATAAGTACCATAAAGAAGTTAAAAACATATCTAGAATCAATACATTTTCAGAATTTGAGTCAACGTTGAATGATGTATTTTATATTGGTAAATGCAGTTGCAAAAAAACAATGCCATGCTACTGTGGATTAATTCCGGATTATCTCAAAGCGTTCATGATTGACCAACACACCAGCAGAAAGAATACAATTCCCGAATGCGTGCTAAATATCGTAGATCAACAGTCAAGTAATCTCCCTGTTAGCTTTGATCCTTCGTATAGGCCTGACACTTCACAAATGGACGTCGAATCTGAAATCGAGCTTGCAATGCCAGCTGCAAGAGAGCCGATTTTGCGCAAAAGGGGACCATACGCTAAACGATATGACACAATTAATTTCGCCATGATGTGTGATCGATTTGGTATTTCAGACAGAGTTGCCTCGTGTTTAGCTACAGCTTTATTTAAAGACATTGGCTTTACTGATGAAAATGGGGAACCAATTATTATGGATAAATCCAAAGTAGATCGTGAAAAACTTAAAAGCAGGGATTACGTTCGTCGCATGCAGCAGAATGATTCAGCTTTACTAGCTTTTTCTTTTGATGGCAGAAAAAATTCCGCACTGACACGTGAAGAAATTAGTGGAAAATACCATCCGAGAGTAGAAAAAGAATCTCATATAGTGATTGTTAAAGAGCCCGGAAGTAAATTGTTAGGTCAGATAAAAGTAGGCGCTGAAGACTCCAATGCTAAGCAAATGCAGTTATGCAAGTTCTTTAAGGAAAAAAATTTAAGCCTTACAAGTTTGATAGGAGTTTGCTGCGATGGAGAACCCACCAATACTGGAACTGAAAATGGAATTATACGGAAATTTGAAATTTCGTTGAATAAACCATTACATTGGTTTGTTTGCTTGTTGCACTTCAACGAACTTCCGCTACGCCATTTGTTCAATGCTTTAGATGTATCTACCACAAGTGGACCCCGTACCGCTAGTGGGACTCTGACGAAATTAATTGAGACCTGCGAACGACTTCCGGTAAGCATACAGTTATTATAAAAACGATTAAGTGTAAGTTCTTAACAAGAAAATAAACATTTCGTTGTAGACTCTACCTGATTTTGAACCAATTTCATTGGGGATATGCCTCCACCTATGGACAGTAGAGATGAAAAAAGTCTTTCTACTGACGTTTTATATCTCTATCGCATAGCGAAAGCTGTGTCGGAAGGTTCGTGTCCAGAAGATCTAGCCAGCATGAAACCGGGACAAATTGTTCATTCTCGCTGGTTAACAAAAGCCAGCAGACTTTTGCGCCTTTACGTTGCAACTAGTTTGCCTTCAGAAAATTTAAAAATATTAGCCAATTTCATTATGAAAGTTTATGTACCGATGTATTTTAATGTAAAATTTTATAATTCAGTGGTATATGGCAGTGCACTTTTATATAAATTTATAAAGTCAACGCAAGTTTTACCGCAAAATCTTCAAGAAATTGTAAACAAAACAATCCAAAACAATGCTTTCTTCGCTCATCCAAAAAATATTTTGCTACAATGCTTTTCGATGAAAGGAAAACTGTTCGCGAAAGAGCCATTAAAAAAATTTTGTACTATCGTGAGCAATTATATGACTCAACTAAGCTTAGAACCTATAAAAAGCATCCTATTAATTTTGATTGCACAGATTATATGGATTTAGTCGACTTAGATAATGATAAAATACTGTCTGAGCCTCCATTTACTGCAAGCATTCCACACGAGCACTTCTTGGAGTACATAAATACGGATGAAATACCACTGCCAGATCCAAGAATTCCATCGCACATTCAGGGAACCGAGCGATGTGTGCAGTTGCTAACGCATGTCTCCCGACGCGTAATTGCAAAGAACCGAGATGATGTTATGGCAGTAACTGTAGAAAGTCGTACCCGAACACCTCGAATGGACTGTAAAAAAGACTTAAGACCTTTTTCAATGTTTTAAAAAATAAATCCCGTTTTTTTTTATTTAAGACGTTCTGTTGCCTGAATTTATAAAATAAAACGTGAATTTAAAAAAAACTGTATTCTCACTGATTGTTCAATAACATTACAAACTTAAGTTTTGCGTAAATTTAACAAAAAAAAATGTTCTAAAATTTGGCTTAAAAAGATGAAGCAGAAATAAGGCCAATATAAATTAAATATATGGCATTTCTTTCATATAAAAAAATTTTTCAATAAAACTACGATTGTTTTAAAATTTTTACAAATGCGAATTTTGATGTCTCTTGGCGGGAGCTAGGTTTTGATTTTAGACCCATAGTTTCTTGGGGAAGTTTTCTTAGAATTCTTCGTAGATTACGTTTTTGCTATACGCTTTTTGACAAAAACAATTGACCCAGCCTAATATATATATATATAATTGAAGGGCTTATTGCAAAAACATGATAAGCCACATAATATCAAAAACCGGAGTTTTGTGTTGTTTTTACTACATGGTATCACAGTAACATCTGCTGAAAAGATAAGGGCTTATTTTCCATAAATTGCGAATTTATATGTAACATATAAGTATTTTTTACAATTAAATATTTTATTAAATTTTCCACTCAAAAACTCGATAAGCCACAGACAAAAGCTACCCTTCAAATAGAATCGGTGAAATTACATCGAGTTATATCAAAATTCAAGATTTTATTGGATAAAGCGATGACGGTATAATAGACGAAGATTTCCTATTAACCACTGATGAAAATATATCAATAAACATTGAACAATATTTGTTTTAATTTATGTGGCTTGTCATGTTTTTACGCAAATAGTTTTTACTTTTTAATTTGTTTTGATATGTTTTTCCATTTAGGAAAATGGTTTGGAAGCTTGTTTCCATAAATGACCTATAACTGCTGATGAAGTAGTTTAAGAAACAAACATGGCATGTTTCCTTTTTTGTATTTCTGTTGATAATTATGTTGTTTATTTATTTGTGATATTTATGTCCTATCTATAATTAAATACTTTTGTAAACACTTTAGCGTTTTTCATTGAAAATTTTTTTACCGTTAAAGTCAATTTTTACATTTAAATTTTTCCAAAAAAGCCTTTTTCTTAAAAGTCTTGCATTTGTGAATTAGAGACGCGGACATCAACGTGAGAGAGGGTGAATTTAAAAGGGAAAAGCAAAGCATTGACGTCAATTCTTGATCAGTGTAAGTCAGGTAATACCATCGGATGATGAGGGTATTTCAGAAACTAGTGAGGTATATTTATTTTGATATATATATATATATTTTATTTAAAGTAGTCAAATTGAAATTTATTCGCTTTATGCATTTGAATTATAGAAAAGTGGTTTAGTAGGATGCAACAAATGATTTCCATAACGAAAATTCTGAAGTGCTACCAGAAACCAGTCAGCTATTTTTCTTATAAGAATGCTTATGTTATTTAAATAGAAAATCATGTAAAATCAATAAACATAGAAACGAGAAGGAAATCGCAGAAATTGTTGAATGAGTTATGAAAATTAGTATATACGAGTATTGTTCCGTTTTTGTTAACAAAAAATTTTGAAAATAAATTTTATGCAAAAACATAATAAGCTACAGGTTTTTAAAAATGTTTGGTTTCCACTATCCTTCCTTTGGTAATTTTTGGCCATGTTACAGAAGGCTTTTATAAGCAATAACTGCAAGTATAAAAAGTACGATTACATGGAACGTATATTTTATACATTTTTTTTTTTTTTTGAAAGATTCAAGTGCGATTATTTTACAATTTTTATTTTGTGGCTTATCATGCTTCTGCAATAAGCGTAATAAGTATGTGACTGAACTCATTCTAAATGAACCGATTGTGATGAAATTTGTGTGTGTTTGACTGGACTCCTTAATGGTTGAGATTCACAATAAGACCCGGTAGATGGCTCTGCGATCGGGATACAGGTATTTTTGGTTATCCGATTTGCATGACAATTTGTATGTAGGGATTTTTGGGTGCAGTGAGGGTTGGTTATTTATCTACTCTATTGTATCTTACACAAGAGGACACTGTAGTACAAATATTAAAAAAAAAATTGAAAAACGCCTAACCCCTCTCCGACTCCCATGAAAATTTATATATAGGGATTTTAAGCTTCAGTAGTAATCGTAGCATATTGTTAGATGAATAACTGTATGCATTATACAAACCTTTAATGTTGCACCAGAGTCGGGTGGCACCGAGTATTCAGCTAGTATATATGTTTATATATTTCTACTTCTTATAAAAATAACAACAATAGAAATGAATATTTTTAAAGATTTTTTTATATAGATAAATAGTTAAATTCTATTTTAAATCAAAAACAAATCCAAATTTACTGAAAAAAAATTTAATTTCATTGATTTATAAAGAAGGTTCAATTAAAAATAACAAATGGGCCAATTTATTTCAAGTGGAAGGAGGCACTAGGGTAAAGCTTAGAGTAATCTTACTTAAAATTTCTAAAAGATTCAATTGTGATATAAGTTTCAAATTAAGGAAATTATCATATATGCAATTGTACGGGAAAATCCCTATGACAACGAAATATTTTTTAATAAACGAAAAAACACATTTCAATAAACGAATTCTGATTCAAGTTCAGATCTGAGTAATATTTATATGGACTTTAAATTAATAGTGAATTTCTTTAGGGGTTATTCATAAATAACGTTATATGTTTTTGTCGTTTTTAGACCTCCCCCGCCCCCCCCCCCCCTCATGTCACGCTTCGTCACAAAGACTTCAATCCCTCTGCCCCCCTATGTCGCGATCCACTTTTATTTTTTAGATTTTTTTTTTTAATTTACCACTTTGTGCCAAATGACGTTAACAATAACACCGACCATTGGCGATACGTTATAACTTGCATGTTCGACAATGTTCGACAATTGTGAACTTGTTGGGATCCCCCCTGTGAGGATACCCGTAGGTCCACTGTCGTAGCCTAAACTTTCTAATTTAGATAGATACGGTTTCTGGCCGTATCCTGTTATAAGAGGTGGCTGCAGGCGATACACCTAAGCCTAGTTTTCTAGTGGGCACCTGACACTTGAAACCAGTTACCCAACTTCGCTTTTTTTATGAAATTAACAGTTGGTATACTCACCAATCATTGTCTTGATTAAGACCCTTAGTTCCTCGGTAGTCAGTGCTAAATCCAAAGAAATCTATAACACCGGTTGTTTAACTTTCAACTGCACTTTATTTAGCAGAGACCAGATATGTATATCATATCTGGGCTCGCTTCTTCTTCTTTTTTTTTGTTACATACTTAATTCTAGCTTAACATATTTACAAGGGTTTCACAATTACATTTCCTTATTTTCTGACCGAGATTGAATTTACCCGGAAACATTCTTGAGATTAACATATGTACAAAATGCTCGTATTGCATTTTGTTTGACATATAATCATTTGTTTATTTTGAAAGGCGGAATTCTCTTTTCCCAAATATTGTCCAATTATCAATTGCAGCAAAAAAAAAAAAACACAGGTGCGTCGTTGGACACACGAGAGAAGCGAAGCTTTTTCGCAGTTACATAGATGTGATATCTTAATAATTTCTTCTTCTTAATAAATTAACTTTTAAATTCAAAAATTTAAAATAACATAAAATAAATTACATGTATACAGACAACATATTTACTCTCCATTTTAACTCTCCACACATGGTTGTGAACTTGGCTGCACTGAACAAATTTTTTCCTTCAACAACGTAGTAACTAGCGAAAAAATCTCTCGAAAATTTTTCAGATTTCACTCCAAGCAAATCACAGAACGAGGAGTAAAAAGCTTCGCTGCAAAAATATATTTTAAAGAACGCACACGAAACAAAATTTAACAAACATTTTAGATACCTTGCCGATGTCATGCATGCGTGTGTTGAATCTATTCTATTTTCATCTATCATCTATTTTTTTGATACTTAAAACATAGAGTATAAATTATTATCTAGAGATTGCATCAACTCTGCTAAATCTCTGGCATGTGTTTACAGAGGATAACAGAGTTTTTTTTCTTGATGTTTTTAAGTGAAATAACTCTGGTAACACATGCCAGAGATTTAGCAGAGTTGATGCAATCTCTAGATAATAATTTACACTCTATGCTTAAAAACGCAGTTGTGTGCATTGCTAATTATTCTTGTACCAACAACACCACAAGCGCATTCACAATGCAAACACACCGATGCTGGAGACACATTGTGGCAAATAAAAGCAATAACAAATACACAATCCTATATCTATTGATAGATGGTGACGATCTACTGCAGCATAGCTTCTGTTATAATTAGGATTGAATTAACAGCTGTTCTTTAAAAGTCTTTGTGGCCTTATGGATAGTGTATTGGACTCTCGTTAAAGAGGACGCGGGTTCGATCCCCACAGGCGGACCAACAAATATTTTTAGTATTTAATATTAAAGTATTAAATTTTCTTGTAATAAGCGCTAGCAACAAAGAAACCATAAAATTTCCAAGAAAAAATCTGTCGAAAATTTTTCAGATTTCATTCCAAGCAAATCACAGAACGAGGAGTAAAAAGCTTTGCTTCAAAAAAAAAAAAAAAAAAAAGATTTTCATGCAATTACAACAATAAATCTTATTAATTTGAATTACCGTAACTGAATGCATCTAAAACAACAACAAAATATTATTAATTTATAAAAAAAGCTGTCAACGCATTTTGTTTTCGGTGCAGAAGGCACTAAGGTGTCAGTTTGTTTCTCATGTCCAGGGCAACAACAACATACTGGGGATATTGCTTGCTTTTTAAGCTGTTCGCTTGTTGCTGTTTAAGTTATGGCACGCGTCATTGCTTAAACGGTTTTGTGCATTAATGCTGATACCGCACTTTCATGCAGTCGCACTTGAATTTATTATTGGCCTTGAATTCAGAAATTCAAGGTTGTTGTATGGCACAAAAGGTAGTGCCTAAAGAGTATGCATTACTTATTTGTTACGTTTGTGATTAATTCACAACAAATTGTTGTTTATTTTTTCTATTTTTTATTTATAAGCAGTTATAACAGCTGTTTGCGAAGTCTGCTTTAGAGTAAGAATTCCAACTTTTTTTGTAAGACTTTAATAATTAACCCTCTAGTTCCCAAATTTTTTTTTCAAAAAAAAAAATTATTTTTGTATTGGTTTCGCCTCAAAATGAAATGTTTGTTCTGGAAAAATTTTATATTCTTAGAGAATTAGGACTTATAGCGTCAAATACTTACCCCGCCTACAGGCGGTCTTGGGAAACAAAGCCAAAAAAATTTACGATACATAAAATTTTTTTTTTTTTATTTTTTTGTTTATTAACATAAAGAAGTGGGTAAAATTCATACATTTTTAATTTTCTTAAAAAATAATTCTAAAACTGAACAAAAAAGTACATATTCGGTGAACAAAAAGGGACTATTCCAATAGTTTCAACATAAAATAATATAAGAAATTGATGAAGAAAAATTCATTTGTGATGAAAATCAAAGAAACAACAATCTTTTTGCTGGGAAAAACAAAGATTTATTTTGCATTTTCGGCACATAACTTGCGTTTCAGAAGCGCATCCTGGATTTTTACAAGTCTTTTTCCCCCCATTTCGTGGCACAAATTCTGGAAAATGTTCAACTCCATCAAAGCGAATCTCTACAGGCGGTAAAAAAGTCTTTTTACCATGACCTTTGTTTTGAGGAGCTGCGCGTGGACGTCCAGCACCTTTGGTAACGTTTTTTAACGTACAAAGCACTTGTGCAACCTGTGCTCGGAAATTCGGCAGTTGATATTGCTTATCATTGGGGTCCGGATTGTTTATTCTATGAAACAAAATGTAAGAATTCACCATTGCAACATCAATTAAATGTGTAAATATGCGATTGGTGTACTTTTCAGTTTTCCAAGTAATTTTGTATCGACCAATAAGTCCATCTATATGGTCGACGCCGCCCATATGGCTGTTGTATTCATTTATTGCATTAGGACATTCGATATCAACAAACTTTTTTCCGAGCGTACAAAACGCGAGACAGTTGTTTTTGCAGATGCTTCATTCTGAAATGGTTTGACGCCAACGTATGTTGAAGCGAGTCGGACAGCTTTATTGTCTTTCCAAACCGTTAATGAAATATCAATATTTGCTGCAGAGCCACAGAATTCAGTCGAGTATCCACGTGGATGCTTCTTGAGATCATTATCTGTTGGGAGTTTGCAATTGGGGATTCGGTTTGAGCGAATTGTCCCCAAAGAATAAATTCCACGTGATCGGAGGAACACAAGCAGTGGAAGCGATGTATAAAAGTTGTCGAAAATTATAATATGGTTTTTGAATGCTGGCACAATACGTGACAATCGAACGACTACGTTTGACGACGCTCCAAGATCTGGTGCACCAGGTTGAATGACATTGTCGCCTGCACCACCATATACTTCAAAGTTGTCACAGAAACCGGACGAATCGCACAAGACGAATAGTTTCACTCCCCATTTATGTGGCTTATCTGGCATGTACTGCCGAAGAAAGGACTTAATTTTTGTTGCGCACATTTGTTTGTCTACACACAGATACTGAGGCATTGGCACAGACTGGAAGTTTTCATTAAAATGTTTGGTAATCGGACGGATTTTGTACAAAGGATCGAAGTCCGAAGAGTTTTTGGCAGGCAATTTGCTTTTGTCATTAAAATGTATATTGCTTCGAATTTGGTCAAAACGATTTCTCGACATTGTGTCTTGGATGATTTGAAATGCATAATTGCTCCAATAAGAACGGATACTTCGATAGTGAAATACTGACATAAAAATCAGAATGCCAATAAATTGACGCATTTCCAAGTTGTTTGTAGTAAATGTAGTCGCAATGTTTTTTTGGGCGGCATAAATGTTGGTCTGCTGAACGATGTGAGTTATTATTTCGTCATTTAGAAAATATTCAAAGCATTTATATGGTGTGTCGAAACTTTTAAATTCTTCCAGATCGGGATCACAAAATGAGATAGCCGATTTATTTAGCACAAGATTTTTTTGACGTCATAATATCTTTTTGAACGCCTCTGATTTCGGATTTATATCCAGAACTGATCCTACAAATGCACCAGCATCATTTACGTTGTTTTCTGTAGGCTCATTATCAGTGGCATGACTTATATTTTTAGGCTCAATGATAGCAAGCGGACGGCGTTTACGTTTCGGTATCGGAGAATTTTTTGAAGTGTTCGAAGTTGATGGTGATAACATTGAAGCCGTACTGTCATCTAAGCAAATCGCTGACTGAAGTTCTGATTCCGACATACCTACAACCTCGTTCATCCCCATATCGATTTCATTATACTCAAAAGGATCTTCGTCTAAATCGTCTTCATTTTCTTCTTCATTATCCGTGTCGCCATCAAAATCTATCATATTTAAAACTTTTCTGATGTCATCATCAGATAACGATGATAATTTAAGAGTTTGTTTACGATCCATGGCTAAGGAAAGGTCTTTTAACATAAAACGATTCATATATAATAACTCACTTTTGAAACTTACTTTGAAATATTTTTTTGACAAGCTATCCCAATACCGCCTGTAGGCGGGTTACCTATGCACACAGCTAAAAAGCTCACAAACACGTTCCTTTTATAATTAAATGACTTTTTGTTAAATAAAGATATGCAGCAACACACAGATAATTTTTTTTTCACCTACGTTTATTAATAATATTTATTTTAATTATTTGATTTTCGCACTCCGCGCAAAATAATTATTTTTGGTGATTTTCACAAACTTCTGCATTCAAATGACATTGACAACTGACTTTCGTACTAGCGCAAGCTGCAAAAGCACCAATATGAAAATTTGGGATTCCCCAAAACAGATGAAACGAAAAAAAAAGCAAAACCTAATTAGAACCATGATTGACCGTGTACTGAACTTAGACCGCCTAGAGGCGGTCTTGGGAACTAGAGGGTTAATAAAGGCTGTAAAATTACGATTACGAGTAGTTATCATTTAAGTTAATTTTTAAAAAGAACTGTTATTATTAAATAATTCCACGGAGCGTAATTTCTACTTTGTAATTCATTACGATTACATATAATCAAATAATAATCACGATTACTTGAGATTCCGAAAATAATCAAAAAGAATCAAAAGTAATCAAGGAATAATAATCGGATTACTTTTGAAGATTCTTTTTGATTCTTTTTGATTCTTTCTGATTATTTTAAGAATTTTTGCCTAAACTACCAAATGTAAAATTAGGTTGATAGACTATTTTCTTTTGCCGGCATAGTAAACAGTCCAAGACGGTAATCATTGCCTAATATTTCTTTTGAAAAATTTGTTCGTATAAATGCAAATAGTAATTTGGAGTTGTTTTATTTATCTTGTTATGAATTTTTGTCTTTCTTGTTTTTTGCAATGTTTGTTAAAAAAACAAATTCACAACATTTTTTGTATTTGAGACTAAAATTATAAAAATAATCAAAAAGAATCTAAGAGAATCTCTGAAAGTAGTAGGATTAATTTTTTTTATTACTTTTGATTCTTTTTGATTATTTTTGTAATCTCAAGTAATCGTGCTTATATTTTCATTATTTCTAATTGTAATCATTTGATTACTGAGCCAAACAAAAAAGAATCGTACTTTTCGCCTTTTTAAAAAAAATAATCAAATTACTAATGATTACAATTAGTAAATAGTAATTAATTAATTAATTAGTAATTAGTAGCTTAAGATTAGTAACAATATCCACTTTTGCTAAGAAACCAAAATATTTATTTAAGTTTCATGTTTTTGGCTAAAAGTTTTAATTTTTCCTTAAAAAAATAAGCTATTGCTAAAAAAAATCTATTGAGAAATGGAAAAGTTGTGTTTAATTGAACGAAAACATCCAAATTGTGCGATTGTCTATTTACGGTCAGTCCAAATCAACTGATTTATTTAAAATATCAAAATTAATATTTTTATCAAGAGTTGCCAAATATATTTAAATCTCAGAACTGCTTTCAAAAAATTTAACCTACTTCCTCTTTCAAAATGGCGGCCATTTTTTCTTTGCTAGCTATAGCGATATATTTGCGGCCATATTTTCTTTGCTACCTAAGTGTATATATATATGCATTTATGTTAACTTATATTTCTCAACTCCTATTATACTATAATGATGAACTAAAAACCATAACCAAAGCAGCTATATTGTATTGTAAGCTCGGTTGAAAGCTGACAAATTTCAAATCTCACACCACGAGTTCAGATGCAGTTCATTCGATAACAACCAGTTCAGTCGATTTCACTTGTTTCTTTGGTGTTAACAGTTTATTTCAATTTTTTTTTTTTCTGTTTGATGACGTAGGTATCCCTAACAAAAAATTTTATATTCTCCAAGGTTCCTCTTATGGCCAACAGAATATCACTAAGACATTATCTTACTGTTGGACTGAAAAATAATTCATGAAAGATCCAATGAGATAGTGCCAGCTTCTTACCACAGAATACAGAAATCGGTGGTATAAAAAGTGAGATCGCTATGGGATGGGTACGGAGGGCAAAATAAATATTAGACAGCAATAATTATGCTTTGATGTTAGTTTGTTTAAACGTTGACCAAATTGATGTAGGGTTTCCCCATAGTTGGTCACACTTTTACACCTCACTATTGCGTGTTCGGGGATTGGATAGACGTTCAATAAGAAAATTGCCGTCAAAAACCCTGATATATAATTATATATGAATGCAATGAAAAAATTTTTTAAATCAATTTGTCTTCGTCAAACTCCTATTTGTTACTTGAAGATTTATGCTGAATAAATTATACAGAAACCCTGGGCGGTGAGACATCTTATTTCAAGAGACCAAAAAGATTAATCAACATTATTAATTCAACAACACTCACTTCTAGGTAGAAAGGCTCTTAAAAATTGGTAAATATATTTTAAAGATATGTTTTGATCACTACAAGAAATCAAAAAAATCATTCAAAAGACTTCAAAAATATTCAAAAATATTAAAATTCAAAAGTATTAAAATTTTTGCCACCTTTTTATTGTCTTCATTTTCAGGCTAGCAATCTCGTCTATTAAACGATGAACAATTTTTATTCGTTTAATTTTCAATTTTCTAAACATACGTTCGCATAACAGAAAGCAAAATTGTTATGCCAGTCGAACTGTTGTATTCTCATTTTTTGTAAAATTCGTATGAAAACATTTTATGATTGTTTTATAAAATGTGTTTGACAAAGTATTCGTGTAAAATCAGTTTGTTTCGCATCAGAGAATGTGGATGTAAGTTTGACATTTGCTTCGTTTGGAAGATACAGCCCCTCATGTATATTAGGGTAGTCGTTATATGGCTTTTTTCAAATTTCAATGATGGATGGTTGTTGAATGGCTCCAAATGTCAAAAAACTACTCTTTATTTTTTTCAGATTTTAAAATTGAGCCCTTAATCTACCTATTTGCTCATTTGTCCGCTTTGTATTGCACAGCAAATTTGCACAAATTTCTCAAAATTTTACTTCTATAAAAAAATATTCTTGAAGTTGCAAGATATTTGTGTTTTGAACAAATATCACAAATATGGAAATATTTTCTAAAACTGTACTTAATGTAGATACAAGAAATTGATACAAAAACTTTTTGGTAGAATTACGCCTTTATGGGGAATGTCGAGCTTGAATATTTTTATGACAAAAAATTCCCAAAAACCCAAATATACAAATTTTAAAAAATGAAACCAGAAATAAAATAAAAATAGTTTTGAGCTATTTTGTGCAAAAAATTAAAAAAAACCAAAAATCGGATAAAAAAGTTATTGCTGCGGAAGCTTGACTTTTTTTAAAAAATCTTTAAAATGCCCTTTGCTGACGTATCGTCAGCCATAAATATTTCATTTGAAATGACTTCAACAAATCTTAGAAATTTATCTGATTTTCTCTCGAACAGTTTTGGATTTTTTGGAAAACTTACTTTCGAACGAAACTTCGTACTACTGTTATCGGAACAGAGAGAAATATTTCTCGCAAGTTTTTACTGAACATGCAGATCTCGCCTGTTGTAAAGACATTGCCGGATTAGTGAAGATGTACAGGATAGAATACGATGTTTATAACTGTAGACTTTTCATCGACTTCTCAAAAGGAAGTTTAAATGCAGTTCAACTTCATTTTGTTCATATCAGGGAGTGATTTGACAGTTACGACTAATCTAATTAAGAACAGCATAGATGGATTGTGTGTGAGAAATTAAAAATACTTTCTATGTTTCTAGGACAGCAAAAGGTCATACAAAATAACCATGTACTATGTGAATGGAAAATAATGGCCAGAAAGAATTATTATGGAGACAGGAAGTAAAAGTATAGCTCGCCAAAATTTAGTTCAACCTGAAAAAATTTTACTACACATAAAACTTGGTTTTATGAAGCAATTTGTGAAGGTTGAAGGTAAGCATGGCGAAGGATTCAAGTATTTAAAAAAAATATTTTCATTTTTGTCTGTTAATAGTTTTGACTTCTATGGAAAACTGACTCCTATAGAACTGGCAGCATGGGTACGGTTAAATGAAGTTATAGAAACTTCTTGGAAATCATAAAACCCCTAATTATGCAGATATCATTAACAACATGCTGCAAGAAGATTAGGTTCCCTTATGAGTCTCAAAATACTTCCTTGATTCGCATTTTAGCTACTTTCCTGAAAACTTAGAATCTGTTAGTGAGGAACAAGAAGAACTATTTCACCACGATGAGAAGGAGCAAAGGTATCAAGGAAAGTGGAATATTAGCATGATGGTCGAATACTGCTGGATAATTAAACGTGATGATCCAAACCGGACTCACAAGAGAAAATCGCTTAACAAAAGCTTTGCAGAGAAAAATTAAAGGTTCCACAAGTGCCTTAAATATTCTGAAATGTTAATTTTGGCATAAATTTATTAGTTAAGCAAAAAATAAATACAGAAAATAATAAGTAGTGTCCTGCTGCTGGCACCCATCAGTTCTGACTTTTCATAAATCATTGAATTGTATGCACGCGTTGCTGTAGTCGCACGGTCTGATCTACTATCGTTCTTCTTTGTTAAGTGAATATGCAAGTATTTTTCATTTTTATTCTTCACAATTCGACGAGCAATCTAACATTATTTTGAAATGGAAAAAAATATATTTCGCGTCATGTCAAAATCGCATCAGTACCCACCTACTGGCACCTTTGACGGAACATTACGGAAGCATACGATTGTCATTGTCAAGATTTCGAATGGTATTTGAAATGATTTTAAGGGTGTGTGCGAATTGAACTAAATTGCTACCTAAACTAAATTGTGTCGATAAAGCAGTTGTTAGGAAAATTCCGAGCTACCGAAATGCTTTCTAAATTAATGACATTTTTTAAGAGAAGAGAATAATGACATTTCTTAACCTTTAACCTATTTGTAATTAGCCTTAATTAACCCTAATAAGCCTTAACTGTTTTACCTTAATTTTGTTTAGGTAGCAATTTAGTTCAATTCGCACACACCCTTAATACTTTTTTTGTCATTTTGAGAAGCTCAAGACAGCGAAATATAATTTTCACATAATTTTTTTAACTTATTGCATTTTTTTGCTAATAAAATCCCACAAATATTATTTTTTTTTTTTTAAATGTGCAGTGTAAACCACTAAAAGAATAAACAACACCTAAAAAATTAATGAACTAGTGTTTATGATTCATTTTCGATTTTTAACAGCGAAGTGTAAATGGGTGCCAGTAGCTGGGCGCCTTTTTTGTAGGGTCGAACTCTGAGACTTTTGTTTCATCAACTGTCAAAATCTTATCTTTAAAAATTTCTAAGTTTTGTTTGAAATTTTTATTAGTTATTGAACTCAGCTTTCAAAGAAAACCAAGAGCACCGCGAAAAAGTATGTTTCAAACGACAGTTATGGCCTCAAGACCTTACGGTGCCAGTAAGTGGGCACTTTTCCCTATAGATACATATAACTAAATCAATTTTTGAATTTCATTTAGCTAGAAGTTAGAATATATATTCTTTGATTTAAAACTCAGTTATAAGAGGTAATATCAGCACTCTATTGAACTAAAAGAGAATTGTGTGGAAAATGCCTGGAGGAAAAAATTGTAATAGTTTATTGTATATAAAAAGTATTGGAAATCAACTTTAAGCTTCTTATCTAAACTTCTCATTTAAAACTTTATGGATCTTAAATGGAATTACCTATAAAATCAATATCATCCAACACAGTCCATTCTTGCGATCTTCTTTTTTAATAAACGTAAGGAAGCTTTTTTATAAAATCAAGCTTTAAAGCATAATTTAAGTCACTATCTTTCGTTTACATATATATGTGTACTTATATACAGTCCCAATAAAAATCCGCAACCTTTATAGGGGACAAAAGAACTCAGTTAAGGCACCGAAAAAAAAATAGCAACAGCTAAGCTCAAACCCGAACAACGGTCGCATAAAGAAACCAAAAGCAATTTTATACAAAACTTCGTATTCCCCTTTTCTACTCTCTTCTCACCATTTAACTGAACCGTAATGAAAAACTGCAATTCTAAAAATAACGAAAAAATCCTTTGTTCTACTATCAAAATTAAAACAAAAAATCAAAACAAAAAGAACTGCAATAAAATTACAAAAGAATAACAACATGAAAAAGACAAAAAGATATTATTTTTATGCATATTTTCATCGTCAAAAAAACAAATAAATTAAAAAAAAATTGATAAGAATCCGAACATTTTTCCAACATATTAGAAAAAATACCTAAAAACACAATAAAAGCAACAACACATGCCTTTATGTGGGTTATAATTTTTGATGCCCATGTTGACAATTCTGTCACAGTAGCCAACCGGAAAACAACTCTGCCTGCGCCCTCCAACCACATTTTTTCATGCGCACTCATTCAGGACTCATGCATTGTACGACAGTGCAAAACTCATGCACTGTACGACAATACAAAAACATAAGCTCAAAGTCCTTTATGAAGAGAAAAAGCTACATATAGAAAAATTCTGTAAAGTTAGCATTTTTACTCTCTTAGATTTTATAATCAGAAAGATGTGTGAATAATAAAAATAATATAATAAATAACAGAACTTAAAAGAGTTTTGTTAGACCGAAACCGAGAGAGCAAAGAAATACTTAAAGCCAAAAGAGCTTTAAAACATCTAATTGTGTGAATATATGACTCTTAATAGGTCATGACCTATATTTTAAGAGCTCTAGAAGTCATGTGAAGAGCTTGCTTTCAAGGTCTGCACAAATGATAATATTATGCAGCAAAGAGAAAGCGATGTGCCAGGACAAAATTTATAAGTAACTGATTAATGATGAGAGAGAGCCTTGTTTAAATAAATTTCAAAAAGATGATTGAATAAAATTTAAAAGAGGTTATTTTACGAAACTTTTCATTAATTTAAGCAAATGTAACAAAATAATTTATTTTCTAACAACAACTTTTATTAGAAATAAACAAAATGTAGCCTAAAGTATATATTTAATAAATTTCCTTTCAAATTGTCTTATGAGAACTAATGCAATTTGATTCTGTTTTTAACTTTTTATAGTTATATTTATCCGTAGTCTATGCTATTGGTAAGTGTATGCATTTACGTACTTATTCTTATATATATACAATGTAAATGAAGGCTTTTAACGCCTGTCTACAATTGTCTATAACATTCCTGCGGACATGGCAGCCAAAACACTGATGACATTGTAAGAGGGCAATAGAGTAGGTTTGCTATATATCCCAGTGGTAAAATGGGCCATGACAAAATATATTCTCTCCTCCTAACCATTTATGTCGGATTCGACTGGACCAAAAAAAAAAAAGTTGCTTTTCCTGTGGTCCTGTACTTCATTGCATGAAGGGTTGCACTGCATCCCCTAATTGCAACTTCGTTCATAATCTCTAACTAATAAGCTATATGTAAAAGTAGATCTATCGGGCAACCGGTGAACAGTCAAATATAAACAAAATGTTGCTCTTTCGAGTATGCTTTAGTGGGTGCAGAAAAAATATATAAATATATAAAAAAAAAGTCGAAATTGGAAAATATTGAAGGATTCGAGCAAAAACAAATACATAAGAACCAATATGACAAGGCTGTTTAAAATGTTCAGTTACCGTTTCTTCTTATAGTCTACGAGTAATATAATTAGTGTTCGAGTCGTTGAACACGATAAGAGAATTAATTTCTTTTTTTTTACTTTCTTACATATAACATGCTTAACACATTAATGTGCACAACGCGACTTTTGAATTTGTACTAAACACAAGTTGAATTGTAATTTGAGTAATAAATTAAAAATTTGTTATATAATGCAACGGTCAAATTCGAAAATCGAAAAAATGGTTTTAAAATTTTGATGATTAACGTATTCTTTGGGTAAATCTGAACATTTTTTGTTTAAATTTTAACATTTTGAATGCCTTAACCAAGAACTTAATGGGCTCAAAACGGCCTTTAGTTTCTTGCTCGATGAATATTCTGTTCCAAAAACCTTGATCTCAATCTAAGGACTAAATGTTAAAAAAAAAAAATGTCTGTCCGTGAGAAGTGGAAAAATATAATTTTATAGAGACTTTAAAGTAGAGACTTTAAAGTAAAGTTCAAAATATACAGTCTTTCAAAAAACAACGTAAAACTATCAAATAAAAACATTCCATTAGTTGCTCTTAAAACTGAATTAACTGGGTTTTTTAAGTGATTGTGGAATACTTGTTGATTTAGCTCTTTAAGGCTCTTCCTGCTTTCTGCAAACAAAAGAGTGACTTTAAAAACTGTTAACATCATACAATGGAGTAAATTGCCACGTTGTGAAGCTCTTAAACTGCAAAGTTATCGTCTTTTTTTCAAATTTACATGCTCTGTTTATTTCATAGAGTAACATCAGGCGTTCAGAGAGCATCTCAAAAACTACCAATTTAACAGTACCATTAACGATAGCTGTACAGCTTTTTACAAGAGAATTACGCGTTATTTTCTGCAAAATTCTAAAATGCTGTGCAAAGATTTAAGAGACTCGGCAAATGCATCGAGCACGCTTTATATGCTCGTCTGTTACAAAAATTGAGCAGGAGCTGCTGCTACCAGTCAGTAGCAGCATCCTAGACACAACAGCGACTGATGAAAAAGGACCAAGCATCAGTTCGATGCTTTATCTCGATGTGAACGCGCGTGTTTAAAGATCGAAACGCATTAAAAAAAATTATGTTTATTGTGAGTTATACTCAGTGTTAAGAAAGGAGCTATTGAACGGTGTTAATTGTAATGTAAAGGAAAAAGAAAAATGTGTAACATAAAAAAAGAAATTTTAAAAATAAAAAAGAAAATAATGTTATTTGTGTCAATTTCAACAAATATTCTGTGTTATATACAACAATTTACTCTACGGTCCTTACCCGAATTGTTGTGAGTGAGTCAAACAGAAGGATCAAACTAAAAAAATTTACATAAATTCTGCTAAAACATAATGTCATAAGCTGTATTAAATTTTTTGTCAAAGCGGATTATAAAAACAAAAAAAAAATAAATGGGAAATAAAAAAAAATACAAAATCCTTACCCCAACTCAATTGAAGGTTGAGGAAATAAAGAAAGCAAAGAAATAACGATACAAAGATAAACAATTATATATCATGTGAAAACTTTAAACATACAGAATATAGTTTCTCACTGCTGCTTGCACGAAATATTATTAAAACATTTGACTAATGCCTTAAGTTTTACATTAAATAAACACGTCATCATTAAAAGTTGTGACATGATTGATGAGCTATAATGTCCCTTGTATAACAAAAATAAAACAACAACTATAACTACTATTCATAAATGTCATTGCAGTTAATATGAACTGTCAAACTGTAAATTATAATTATACTTGTATGTTATGATGACTGAAAGTTTTCGGTTAATTATGAGCAGAATGATTTTCCATAAATGTTAATAAGCGCGAACTTAAACATCATCAACAACAATAGTATCATCTTAATTAGAAACAACAACATCCTTTAGGTGTAACTCAAAAGCCAAAAGTGGCTATTAATTAATTAATTAGTCAAGAACAAGCAAAGCGCGAACAAGTCGTCTTCGTAACAATTATAATTAATTAATGATAGCTACCAACACACATAGCCACACTAACACTAACACAAACACCAACGTCACATTTACATACTCAAAATTCCAACCAACATGTACCCACTATGTATGCGGCATACTTTGTCGGCGCTTATTGCGTTAAGATTTGCATAATATATGAATTTTTTTTTTATCTCACAGGATGTGCGTTTAATATCCTGAAGCTTTGTAGATTTTAACGGAAGTCGAACAATATTATGTTGAATTAATTTGTTTTATGAGCAAAATTAAGGAACCAACTTGTGTGCATATAAGAATTGTTTTAAATTAAAAGCTAATCGCAAAATATAGAATGTTTTTTATATATTTTTTTTTACTTTGAAATTGATATGAAATTCACATTTTTTTTTTGTTGAAAACGGAAATTGGTAAAATAAACAATAAAGATTAAGAACATTTTTTTTCTATTAGGGATTTTGGTTATTTTGACATTAGAACGGACAATATATATACATTTTTAATTTCATTCTAATTCTAATCAGATTTTTTTTTTTATTCATTACAAAACCTTTATGACAAGAGAAGACATGTTTTCGAAAATAACGAGGTAATCATATTTTGTATATTAATGTAGATTAATTGAAGAATTTTGAAGAATTTTTCTGTTTAAGGATTAGTAAGCGCTAAAAATTTTATACAAATTTCCTTAAGAAAATAAAACTCTTTTTGGGTAAAATATCTCAGATAAATAACCGTTCATGCTTGTATTGGAAAACAACGAAAGGATTAAATCAATGATATCTCCGAGAGTATATTTTTTCTCGTTGACTTATTTCTAAATAGGTCTGATTTGTACCAAATTCTTAACGTCACATACTATTTTATTGTAAACAAATTCCTTAGCTGGGCAAAACTCTGTTTTGTTTCATTTCTAATTTTTCTTCTTAAAACAAAATATACTTTGGTCTTCATTTTATTAAAGCATGGTGTAATGTAATAAAACTACATGTTTTGTTTCATCATTTTTCATAAAAATTACACAGGGAAACAAAATTAAGCTTTTTCCCTGTGGCGTGACTTTTTTGAGTCAATTTAGATACATGGGATAAGTTCTAATTATATAATTCACATTGTTTGAATAGACTCTGTTTCTCGCGAGAAAACTGCTACTTCAAAAATGAAGGAGCTTTTACCAAATATTTAAGCACAACTCAAGAACAATTTGTGCAATTTGGTTAAATAAAAAATTTGAAAATCCGCATCTAAATTACCTCCAAGTTACATTACAATTTTTTTAATCAGCTCAATAGTTTCGGAAATATTCAGAAAGTTCTTCCGAAAAGATTTTTTTTTTGTGCAAAATCTAAATTTTTTTGTTGTTTTAAAATTCATAAAAAATCAGAAACGTTAGACCTGCTCTTTTTATATATATAAATAGAAATATAAATAGCTATAAATATAGATATGTATATGGTTTTATTCAAAATTTTGTGATGGCAAGCAAAAAAGAAACATCAATCTTAAGAAAACGGTATCGAAAAAGAGTCGTTTTTGAGATTTCACTCAAGCAAATCACAAACCGAGGCATCGATTTAAAAACTTATTGTTTGTTTTCGTGCCGGAATTCGATCCCACTATAAAAAGTTATTTTACATGACTGCAGTTATAAGTGAATAGCATGATAAATTTTGTATAAGTTGTCAAAAATTTTTTGGGGACTAACAAAGCTGAAAACTATGCTGAAATTTAAACAAAATGCTACAGAATTTCCAAAAAACTGTGAGTTAATATGAGTGTCTAAGTGCATTATTTGTACTGAATGCAAAGTGTACTAAGTCTAAGTGCATTTAACAACAAGGGGAACGATTTCACCAGGACATCAAGATTATGGAGGAAAGATATCAAGGCCAGTGGGATAGTTATATGATGGCAAGAACTTTCAAAGATAATGTTCTAACAAAAAATACCAAAGAACATTCCATACAAAATGAGTTTCTTAGCTAGTGTTTTCTTATAATAATGTAATTTTATTATTCCTTGTGTTATTGATATTCATTTAAAATTTTTTATCAAAATGAGATACAATCAATAAATTGTTAATTAAACCAAAACTTCCCAATTGACTGTAATGAAATATGGCTTTTTTCATTTGTAGCATATCTGAATTTATGGCGGTGACGGCCGTGGCATACTGGTTGAGGTGCGTGATTTGTATGCGATAGCACCCAGGTTCAAATCCCATCTGACACAGAATGTTTGGTCAATTGAATTAATTTTTCTATTTGACCATCATCTCTCTGCAGACAATGGCAAGTTTTAGAGAGTAAAAACTGCTGTGAAAAGCTTCTTGAGAACATAAGCCGTAAGGAGTCGGCATAAAGCATTAAGTTCCAGTACTTGATTATTTGTGTTCAAACATTTTACAACACGCACAACACAATTGATCCGCTATGAAGCTCGGTCAAAGTCCTTTCAAGGGCTGATTAATTAATGCAATTTTTCTTTATATATATACGTATATTTGCATCTTAACATTATTTAATTGCACCTTAGCACTTGTTGTTTGAATTTAAAAACAATATAATTTGTTTTAAAGAAAATATGTTTTCATATATTTATATTGTATTTATAATTGGACTGAGAAGACTTTTAGTCTATTACTATTTGTTTGCTTGGAAATATAATTTAGTCAAGAATAACATTAAATATTCACTGACAAACATATATTAATTGGAGAATACATAATTTAGTTGCAGTCAAGCAATTATTTTCAAAACGATAATTAAGAACAACATAATATATTTACCGATGATTACACTATATGTATTTACATGGAAACATATTTTAGCAAAAGAAATGCCAAAAGTTTTTCACTCAATTGTTGGTTTGAAGCAAATAAAATATGTTTAAAAAACAGCAAATAAGTTTTTCTCGGATATAATTATGTTGAGAAGTAACCATATTATGTTTATCCGACATTACAATAATTTTTATAAACACACATTTTCTAGTTGGAGAAAACATAACATGGTTGGAGCACCCGCTTTGCCAGCGAAGCACCCGCTTTATCAGCAAAGTTGCTTCAAAACTCACTGTTTTTACTGCTAACCGCCTTATTTTTCTTTTATTTTGTTATTAATTAATTTGAAAACACAAACACTTTTAATTTAAACAAACATTTTCAAAAACACTTTCACAAGAGCTAAACTTCTCAACACGTTTGGCGCGGCTGCTTGAAACTTAAAATGACGCCAAGACTTGGCAACTGTTAAAAGCAAGCGCATAAAGCAACAAGGTTTCCTCTATTTTTCGTGCAAGTGCAAAAGATACAGATATATGTATGTCTAGGCGAAACACATAAAAGAAAGGAGTTCTGTTTGTTTTAAATTTGCAGAGTTCTGTTCTTTTTGAGTTTAACAGTGATACAAATATATTTTTATTGGGTAGAAACACACAATTCTATTTTGTCACAAGTATATTAATATAGACGTTAGTTTTTTAGCTAAGGCAATTATATTAATGTTGGACACAACTAATATCTTCTTATATCAAAAAATAATGTTATTGAAGGAAAGTTCTTAATCATTAGGTGGTTCCCTCTGGATATTTTGTTTTTGAAACCAAACATATATAAACATATTTTTTCTTTGCGTGTGTTTTGATTTTTTATGAATTTTAAAACAACAAAACAGTTCAACTTTGCGTAGAATGATGTTATTTTCGGAAAAACTTTCTGAATATTTTCTATAACAATTTTAGTAACTTTATTTATAAAAATAATTCATTTAAGTGTATTTGTAAATAAACAAAACATAACAACCATTTTAGCCCTTTCATACTCGATGTTGCACATATAGGCTTCTAAGTCCCGCTTATTGAATTTTTTTGCATTATGTAGCCTTATGTGGTGTGCAAGCTTACAGCATTTTGTTCTTTTGTAAAGCCCGTATGATAGTCAATTCTTTTTCCATTTTAAAATCTGAAAACAAGTGGCGCGTGGGCAGTACAGACATATTTTGTAAAAAAGGCATCATAGCAGTAACTTTTTCATTTCTAGTGTTTTTGATAGCAGCTGCATTTAATACATTAATTTTAACTACACACATCACTTCCAATTCAGCATCCAATTTTCTTAAATAGTTTTGTTTACTCTAAAAATGTCAAATTAATTATTAACAGCAAAATATTTCACAGTAAATATTTGATCGAAACTTAACGAAAAACAAATTGAAAGAAACGTAAAAACAATGCATTGAAAATGCAGTCCGTTTCACATTTTTTTCTCCAATTCGTACTATACGCGTAGATACAATGACTATGCATTCGTACTATTTGAACTGCTCTAGCTCAATTTGCAATGGCAAAAAAATTAGCAATTTAATGAAGTATCATACAGTATTCAGCTACGTCTTGTTCATTCAGTATTCATTTAGAGTGAAATAAGACAAGATCATTTAACGAAGTGAACAATAAAATGGAGATAAGAAGGTTATTAAAAAAAAAAAAAAATACGATAAAAGTATTTCAGTAAAAGTTTATCAGTTCATATTTGAGTCAATACTAACACATATCTATCCTCAAAAAATGTTTAGCCCCTCCCATTTTAATGCGGGCATGAAAGGGTTAAGTTATTTTATATTTATGAAACATATTAACAAAATAATAAAGTTAAAATAGTTCTTTTGCTGACCAGATGTAATGAGATTCATTGCGTACGACGCACAACTGTTTAGGAAGCATTATGTCGATAAGTGTTTTAAATTCTACGAGTGATATATTTCTAAGCTTAGATTTAATCAAATTTAATTAAAAAAAATTGCGCTCAGCAGCTCCTGAGCTACTTGGAACATCAGTACAATTTTATGATAAATAAAAAATTTCTCAGACTGTGCTTCCTGATTTTTGTGAAATGTTGTGAATTTTTTTTAACACTTTTTACAAAATGTACCAAATCAGAAATAATGTACGATATACAAAGTGAAATTAAATGTACCAATTTTGGTAGGTTAGGTTAGGTTAGGTATGAAGGGTCGTGCACCGTTACCGGCGCTTCCGCGGGGGCCTATAGGTCCATTACGAATCCCTTTTTATAGTTGTGGTACCAAGTTAAACCATTGTTCCGATTTGTTCCTCAAACCATCCTGTGCTTTTTATGAACCTCCAAATGTCTAGCAGTGGTGTGTTCACCAACTCTTCCAAGTCTTTGAAAAATCTGTTCCCCATGTGTCGGAGTCGACGATTCTGTAGACTTGGACATTCGCATAGTAGGTGAGTTATTGTTTCTATTTCCTCCGGGTCTTTGCAGCTCCGACAAAAGTCTGGCGCTGTTATACCTATTCTATTGGCCATTACCCCAATGGGGCAATGACCCGTTAGAACTCCAACAAGGATCCGGATTTCCCGTTTGACCAAAAGCAGAAGGCTTCTAGTTCTTTTCTCATTTAGCTCAGGCCAAAGCCTTCGAGATATATTGCAGTCACCTCTGGAAGCCCAGTTTGTGTTGGCAATATCTCTGGCTTTTAGTTCTATACTCCTTTTGACGACGCCTATTGGAATGTGCACATCTGTGTCAGCTCTGTTTGTACTTGCGGTTACTCCACGCCTTGCCAGTTCATCTGCTGCGTCGTTCCCTTCAATATTGCTATGTCCGGGAACCCAGCAGAGAGTGACGTTGTGGGTATTGCAGATACTGTTCAGTGCAAGTTTACAGTTTTGCACCGTTCGAGCCTTCGTCGTTTTACTGCTCAGTGCTTTGATGGCCGCTTGGCTATCCACAAAAATTACTACCCTTGTAGGGGTATAGCATATATATTTCTGCCTGAAAAACGCTACAGTAATCCGGGAGTTTGTAACACTCTTTGATTTGTAGCGTTTCACAGTATACACCCGATCCAGTTCCGTTTTCCATTTTGGAACCATCAGTATATAAATGGAGATTGCCGTAGGATTCTACAGCCGTTTCTTCCCATTCTTGTCTGCTGGGAATGGATGTGGTGTATTCTGTACCGAATCTTATACTGGGTATGATATAGTCGGTTGCTCTTTTCGATTCCTCGGTTCCAAAGAGATTTAGAATAGATGCGTGTCCGAATGTGCTGCTTTTCCAGGCTCGTGATTCGTTAAGGCGAATCGCGCTCTTGGTCGCCGAACATTTAAGGAATTCTTCTACGGAAAGAAGATTTAGCATCATATCTAGACCCGCCTGTGGCGTAGATCTCATGGCTCCTGTTATTCCTATGCACGCTAACCTTTGAACTCCTGTTAGGAAGCTAAGGTAGCTTTTTTTATGCGTTATCGTCCACCATACGAGAGCACCATAGGCAAGGATGGGTCTCACGATCGCTGTATACATCCAGTGGATTATGTGCGGTCGCAGTCCCCATTTCCTGCCAAATGTCCTCTGACAAGCGTACAAAGCGCACAGTGCTTTTTTCCTTCTTTCCTCTGTGTTGCGTTTCCAGCTCAGCTTGTTATCAAGGATAATTCCAAGGTATTTGGCTTCCGTGGAAAGCTTCAGAGTTACTCCGTTAAGTTTCGGTAATGTGAAACTTTCTATTTTTCTTCTTCTTGTGAACAGAACGAGTTCGGTCTTTACTGGGTTAACACCAAGTCCATTCGATTCTGCCCACCGCGATAGCTTATTCAATGCCGCAGACATTAGTTCGCTAATTGTTTGCAGGTATTTCCCGCATATTAGGATGACAACGTCATCGGCATAGGCTACCACTTTTGTTCCTCCAGTTGTGAGTGTGGTGAGAATTTTGTCAACCACAATTAGCCAGAGAAGGGGGGATATGACTCCTCCTTGCGGTGTGCCTCTTGTGGCTTCTTTCCTCACCACGCTTATTCCCATTTGTGAGCTTATACGTCTGCTATTGAGCATTTTATAAATCCATTGGGTTATTTTACTGTTAACTCCTTTGTCTACTAAAGCATTTCTTATAGAATCTGTATTTACATTGTTAAATGCGCCTTCGCCAATTTTGTTACAATTGTAACAAAGTGGCAACCGTGACCACAAGCACAAACTAAAATATTGCAAAGGATTGATCGCCAAAAGTTTGCACAGCCACGACAGCCGTAGAAAACTTCGTATCAGCAGGAAACCAGTTTTATTTTTACTTTGTCTTTGTTATTCACTTCTCGTAATGAACAGTACAAGCACAAACTCAGATTTTGCACACGATTCGCTCTTTGCTGGCTAAAACAGCGAAATTTGATAGCCGCAGCTGTTGAATGGAAGGCTAAAAATGTTTAATTTGACCGGTTGGACTAGTTAGCTAATGGAATAACCTTTCGTTGAACAGCCTTTCCGTTAGTAGTGAAACAACAACGAATTTTGCCAATCGTAACTATTGAGCTGAACCCAAAAAATCGCTAATTTGGCCTGTTAAATTGTTTAGCCAATGGAAAATCCTTTCGTTCAACAGTTTTCGCAAAACAGCTTATAACAGTCCAATACAGTTCATCTGACAACACACATTTTTCTGAGTGCAAGTCTAATTATAATCTCTCTCACAATTTTTAAAAATAGAGAAGAAAACAAACAATACTTAAGCAGACAAAAGAAAATCCTTTCTTTTGTAGCGGTTTCCATTTGTTTTGCTTTATAAATTTAAAAAAAAAAACAATATGCTAATAATAAAATCAGCTATTAAAAGCAAACCGAACAAAGGGTACGTTCAGAGATAAGCTTAAGATCAGTTCACAGTAGAAGCACTGAAGTCGACTTTTGTTAGATTTGTATTATTACTATTGCTCGGTTTTCACTATGTCAATTTCAATGGTCAATTGCTGTCAATCATGTTTAATTTTTTTTTTTAATTTTCGTGTTTAATTTGAAATCTTGAAAGTAGAAATTTCTATTACTAAGAGCTATTAGGTATAATGCATAAAAATGAGATAGTTCTCGAAGACCGATTTGGTGAGATCAAACTCAAGTAGTGGTTCACAAGAATTTTCTCAGACTCAGAATTGTATGCATTAAAATAAGATCAATATGGATTTTAAAGCTCCCTTGTATTTGTTAGGTAAATTGCACCACTAAAAGCTAATCCTGCTTTGTACCTAAAAATAGAAAATAAAAATGTCTCAAAACTTCAATTATAATTGGCATCTATTATGTGCTTTTGTTGAAGTAAATGAAAAAAATAAATAAAAAATGCTCTCAAGCAAATTATTCTTTTTCTTGTAAAGATTAGGTAAAAAAATTCATGTTTTCTTTTAATAGAGATACAACAAAAGAAAAAAGCTAAATTTTTAAAAATATTGATGGTTACTACTAGGGTGCGGATTCTTATGCAAATATATATTTTTTGTGGTTATCTTAACTAAATATCTTTACGAATCATTGAATTTGTTTTAAAATGGCACTTAAATGTATTTGCATATTTTTGCATATTCCGGCATCAGAGCCTAAATATATCGTTGATAAACATAACAAACAGCAATGAAACAAGAACTGAGCCCTGGGGAACACGACTAGACAGAAATTTATACGCAGAATATTTATTTTTAATCTTGGCTCGTCGACCCCGATTTGACAAGTAGCTACTCAAGAGCAGTATAGCACTATCACTAAAACCATATATAAACTTGTGTTTCCAAAGAGTAATGAATGATTCACTGTATCAAATGCTTTCGAGAAGTCAAGCAAGCAAAGAAGTGTTATATTACCTTCATTATAAGAAGCTCCTTATATCATCAAATATTTGTATAGTGGCAGTGGCACAACTGAGGAAAGCTCTAAAATCAGATTGCCTTGGGAATAATAAATTGCTTTCATTAAGAAAATTTTCTATTTGATGTGCCATAAGCGCTTTACACAATTTGGTCAGGCAATAAAGATGGTATAGGCCTATAATCAGCATCCTATCTTGCCTGCCAAAATTCATGAATTTTGGGAGGATAGCAATATCTGGTCCAAACACTAAAGCCTATTCACGTCACGCTGTGTCTTTGAGTCACTATTCAATTTCAAACCAATATAAATGATTTATTGGTCACTCTGTTTCTATAATGTAAAATTAATTTATTTTTGTTTTGATAATATTTACTTATTACACAAAATATTCAAAAATAGTATAAACTGTTACTCAGATAGCGTGATAGGAATAGGGTTAAGAAGCACGATGTTGCAAGATAGATTAAACGATCTCACATTGCTTAATGTGTACAGAGATATGACACCATCATTGGATTTTCTTATAAACTCACTGGAGGTAAGCGTAAACTGAATTTGAAAATATAGTTTTGGTTTTTTTGTTAATCTTAATAACAATAATCCTGTAACTAATGTATTTTTTTCTGTTAAAAGCAAATAATTGATCGCAATTTTTTAAATTTTTAATTATTTTTTAATACAAATAAAACACTTTTTACAGAAAATTATTTTTTGATATCATTCCCGTGGTCGTTGATCTAGAGCGTGGCTATATTTATTGACAATGCAAAAACAATAATTAGAACCATTTCCTGGCTCTATTTCTGAATTGAACCCTCTGCAGCTGACGTCGTAGTCTCACAGACACTGACAATCAAGCTGCATACGTACAAACGTAAAATTTTAAGCCAAATTTGAACCAAATCTTTAAAAAAAACATATTTTATTTCAAATTTCTTTCTTTTGTTAGCCTAAAATATATCTGGTGTTATATGGAATAAGCTCAAGAGAGTTACAGTCAGAAATGTGTCATAGGAAATCAGTTTAAAAGTCAGGTATGCTAGACCCAACGTCAGTTATATTGTTAAATTTGCAGCACGTCAGCTGCAGAGGGTTTAAATGCTGAGAAGTTCAAAGCATTTTTTTCAAACGGATCATAGTTCCTTTTGAAGCCAAACGAGTGAAGTCAAATTGTAATAAAACTGAACTAAAACTATTCCACTTATATTTGATCTGATTCAGTGCCACGGGAATGCAGCTTTTGTGTACGTTATCATTGTACTGGAATTTTTTGTTTGCTTGTCAACTTTACCATACTTTCATATGCAAATTAAAAAAAAAGAAAACGAAAATGGCCATTTCAGCCCTTCAAAGGACTGTGACCGAGCTTATTATCATCAATTCTGTTATGCGTGTAATGAAAATGTTTGAACACAAATGATTGACAACTGGACCTACAAAATGTATTCTGACTCCGAACGGCTTATGTTCTCAAGAAGATTTTCATGGCAGAGAGGTGAGAGGCGTATGGGTCACGCACTCTACCCACTATGCCAAAGCTGCCACCTATGCAAATATTACTCCCAAAAGTTGCAATTTACTACTGTGAGGTGAAGAAGTTGAATGGTATGATGGAAGTAAGTTGAATGGCTGAGGTTTTTACCAGGAACTATTAGTGCAAAAATCGCACTCACTAACCACTACACAATAGCCGCTATAGTGACATTTTTTTTATATGTAAGTCCGACATATTATAAAACCTCCCCTCAAAAAAAACACAGGTGCGTCGTTGGACACACGAGTGAAGCGTAGCTTTTTCGCTTCATAGATTTGATAACTTTTTATATTTAAAATTACAAAAATAAATTAAAATATACATTAAAGAACTCGCATGAAACAAAATTTAACAAACATTTTAGAAAACTTGCCGATGTCATGAATGCGTTAGTTAATTCCATATTAATTGATATCATCTATTTTTTTGACATTTAAAAAACGCACTTGTCAACGCACTTGTGGGCATTGTTAATATTTTCTTGTACCAAAAACACCACAAACGCATTCACAACTCGAACACACCGATGCTTGTGACATCTTGTGGCAAGTAGCAGCAAAATGTTTGTTATTTTTTGTTTGGATAGCTGCTAAATGTGTTGAAAATATAGGATAGTCAATACGCAATCCTCAATTTTTTGAAAGATTATTGTGATCTGCTGCAACATATGTTAGGCTTATTGCAACAGTTCTACTTAAATTTTAATCACTGAGTCTGCGTAACAAATGTGTTTGGATCAGTTGGTAGTGTGTTGAATTACTAAATGATGGGATACGGGTTCGATTCCCACAGGGGGAGGATCAAGAAATATTTTTAAGTATTTTTAATATTAAATTTTCTTGTTATAATGAACGCAAGCAAAAAAGAAACATAAATTCTCAGAAAAAATCTGTCGAAAAACAGTTTTGGTTTTGAGATTTCACTCAAGCAAATCACAGAACGTGGTGTAAAAAGCTTCGCTTCAAAAAATTCTAGTTGCGCCCCTGAGACCAACAATACTGATTTAGAGAGGGCTTGAAAAAAAAAATTCAGTTGTGATGTTCAATGGTTCACAAGTTTTAAACACTCAAATCGTAAAAATGTAAAAGAGTGTTAAATGTGTATTCAATATTAATCAACATTGCCGAAAAAAATTACGTACTCCGTTCTTCCTATCAATAAAGAAGTGGAAGTACGTCATCTTATTATGGTTCATTGATTTTTATAATATTAGCTCTTGAAATTTAATAGCACGTCATAAATTAAGCTTTCTTACATATAACTATTGGTTGACTATGAAATTCCAAAATTAATATAGAAAAAATCATTAAAAATAATCATATAGCACCATTCTTTTGATTTCGTCAACTTATTTACAAATACATTCATATAAAAATATATCTCTTGCGCTTTTTTAAATTATGTTTTACAGTGTATTCTGACATAACTTTTATGGTTATGTACCCTCTCGGTGGTTTTTAATATTTTGGATTAATTGCGCAATACAACTTAACATGTTGCTGACGAAAACAGCGATGTTGGGATACAACGCAAAAATCACTTTGATGTTCTGCTAGATTGCACTGAATATAAAAATATGACTGACAGCTGCCAATATTACGACAAGCCACTCAAAATACTCTTTATAACGATCAGTTATGTTGCCAATATAATTTTATTCATAATTTGTTACAGCACGGTGAGCGATTGCTAGGTTACAACAACACTTTCATAAAACTTCTTATAAAGTTCAATAATATAGCCAATATTATTACAAACAGTAAATTATTTACAGACTGTGGATAACATTAAAGTAGGTTGTTGAATTTATATTCCGCTGAATTAAAATATTTTAAGTTTTTATTGGAGAATTTTTTTCCTTGAAAGAACTGAGCAATTATGCTTCATGCTTACTGGCTTCTTAAGGGAGGTTTTAGACAAACAATTTTTTGAAAATCTAATTTTTTTATTTTATTGATTTTTGTTGTCGTGAATATGCAAAAAAAAAATTCAAATCAATCCTGTTTTTAATACATTTAACCAATAACAATAACATTTAATTTTTTGTTTATTTGCATAAAGTACGATTAATTGGCCATAGAAAGCATAAATATGTAATCGTTTTCAATTTTCTATTTTTGGTTTTTTTGGAGAAGCGTGGTCCCTTATGGGACCGCTGGGCACAACAGTTATTGTTTTTTATTGATGTAAGAGCGCGAAAGAACACACCGATGCTAGTGACATCTTGTAGCAAGAAGAAGCAAATTTTTAGTAGGTGTTGTATTATAGCCAACAGACAATCTCTATATATTGATAATTTCTGTTATTTTTTGTAGGATAGCCAATACACAATCCTCCATCTATTAAAAGATTATGCTGCTACGCAGCAACATAGCTTCTGTTTTACCTAATATTAAATCAACAGCCCTGCGTAAGAAAGACTTTTTGAATTGGTGGATAGTGTAATGAACTCTTAATCAGTGAGTCCGGGTTTTATCCCCACGGCGGGTGAAGAACTGTTTTTAGTAGTTTGATATTAAATGTTCTTGTTGTGATGGATGCAAGCAAAAAAGTTACATCAATTCTTATATAAGAAAACAGTGTCGGAATAACCAAATGTAATA
Organism: Coremacera marginata; assembly: GCA_914767935.1. Taxonomy (NCBI): domain Eukaryota; kingdom Metazoa; phylum Arthropoda; class Insecta; order Diptera; family Sciomyzidae; genus Coremacera; species Coremacera marginata. The sequence goes on from OU612045.1 coordinate 67,352,338, forward strand.
AAATTTAGTGGTATGAATATTAATGTGTTTTTTAATTTACTTTATCACAATAAACCACAAAACGAAGTCGGATTAGTTCCGAGTTAGTAACGAAACCGATATCTCTGGTCAGATATCTCTTATTTGATTCGAAATCAAGATGAATCCGAGAATTTTTTAAATAGCGGTTACATTTAATATAAAATTTGACATTTCTAAATATAAAACTGAGAGTAAAAATTAAAACTGCATTAAAAAAAATTAATTTTTTATTTATTTGCTTTCAATGTATCAACGGAATAAAAAGCAATTATTTTTGTACCCCAGCGCGTACTGCGTAAGGGGTATATTAACTTTGTCATTTCGTTTGTAACGCCAATAAGGAGGCGTTGCAGGTATAGGAAAGTATATATATTTTTGATTAGCATCATCATCTGAGTCAATTTAAATGTGTCGGTCTGTCTGTCTGTTCGTCTGTGGACACGATTATAGCCGTAATTATAAACCTACAATGATGGAATTCAAAACTTAAGCTTCTTTTTCAAAAATGAAAATCAAGTTCGAAAATGAGCCAAATCAGATGAAAAATACGCCTACCTCCAACACAAAATTACTTTATTTTTACAGTAAAATCTCTTAAAAATCCACAAAAATTAAAGAAATGCCTTCAAATTTTGTACGCAAGCTTTGATCTTCAATGTAAATCTTGATTATGAAATGTGGAAAAATCGGATGAAAACCACGCCTACGCTTAATTTCCTTAAGAATTTGCATATTTAAATGCACTGAATTTATTGTATGATCCAATGCTTTGAACATCGTCTATCAAATGTTTCAAGCAACGCTTATTGTAGATCAAAAACCTTCATAATATCGATATCGATATCGATTTTGGGGTAATGAAAATTTAAAAAATTTCATTTCGAAAAGATATTGCTAAAATTATTCGAAAACGATTTGCTAATTTTTAAATTCGCATTTCATAAGTATTTTTATCATAATAAAAGATCTCGTTTCGAGAAAGAAGTGTGCATTTCTTCCGCTCTCGGATTCAATAGTAAAACGAGAAAGAACTTCGTTTTCGAAATGAATATCCGAAATCTCGGTTTCACCTCGAATTCGAATCGAGTTCGTTTGGCTTATTGGGATGTTGTTTTAAATTTTTTAATGTAAAAAATAATTTATTAAAAATAAAAAACTATTAAGCTATCAAATCTATGTAACAGCGAAAAAGCTTCGCTTCTCTCGTGTATCCAACGACGCACCTGTGTTTTTCTTAATCTGTTTGTAATGTTTTTCTACACATCTTTTACCAAAGTGAGCGTCTCTAAAAAATTTGTCTGGTTTTTACACGCAACAATATGGTCAGAAATTACGTAAATTTTCCACCTTTTTTTTTCTACGACTCATCATTTTTTTAATTTTCCATATTTTCATTCCATTTTGATAAAAGATGTGCATTTTGATAAAAGACCCCGGTCTATTTTCGAATGCATTTTTTTCAGCCAATCTGAAGTCGCGCTATCATGTGAGCCGAATTTCACTTTTTTTTGAAGGACACCAACTTCAGCGCCATATTTATATATAAAAAATATATGAACAAACCACATTTTTCTTATACTGATGATGTAAAATTAGCATGCGAATGGAAATTTTTCAATATATATAATAAACTTTTTTATAAAACAGCTTCCAAAGTTTTTCTTGAACTGCTTTTGCCTAAAGCCTCCCTTAATATAAATGTTCAAATAAATGTAATATATTTAATTTATCTTTAAAAAGATATGAATGATAAAATATAGAGCACGATTTAAATCAATTCGAATTCTATGAATTTTAGAATTGATTGTGACACATAAAATAAATTTAATTTTCTTGGAAAAATCTTGATATTTAAGCTACCTTGCAGGCCGCGGCATAATTGACGATTTTGTATTGATGATTTCGTTATTGCTGCATAAGCCAGGCTTTCCGAAAAGTATTGAATGCAACATTGAAAATTTAATGCCGAAATGCTGCAACGCGTCTGTCTTGTCTCATATTTGTTTATGTTTTACATACAAATAGTGGTTTTGTCTATATTTCTAGCTTTTTCTTTGTAAGAAATCTAAAATATATAGTTTTAAAAAATCGAGATCATATTGGCCTTTATAACTGCTATATCAAGGATCAAACATTGAAAATAACCTGATCTAAATTAAAAAAAAAATACGTAAAATAAAATTAATTAAAAAAATATATACAAGGAAAACAATTTTTTCACATGCCTGTCTTTTTTTTTTTTTTTGTTAACGAAACTTCCTTAACGTGTTTGTAATGTATTAATGTGTTGGTAATTTAGAAATTTTATATAAGACAAGCATATACCCGGTGTGCATTGCTACAACCGGCCACAATATTGGAAAATAATAAACATATTCAACTTTGTCCCATACTCAAATCCGTCTCAGTTTCACGCTAGCAGTATATCACCAAATAGTAACTCCAGTCTAAGTATCAAAGTTCTGTGATTTTTTCTTCCAAAGCTATTCGATATCAAAAATTTGGCTTATATGGGCGGAGCCACATCAATTTTTCCATTAAAAAGGCATCACCAAGTGGTAACTCCTGTGGTAACTCCAAGTGGTTCTGTGACTTTTACTGCCATTGCTATTCTGTATCAAAAATGTGACTTGTGTAGGCGAAGCCACGTCCGTTTTGCATAGGAGGGTGAAAAATACTTTACGACCTATTCTCATACCTACCAAATATACAAAAAAAAAATTTCATTAAAATCGATTTAGCCGTTTCGGAGGAGTTCGACCACAAACATAGTGACTTGGACTTCAACTACTGGCCACTCTTACATGGGTTACACATTTGCAGTCCCGTGTGCCACTTACTTACTTACTTACTTACTTAGGTGGCCATAACAATGCCTTCTTCAATCAGATACACCAAGTGTGGTTAGGCTCTTCGGTCTGGTCCAAGATTGCCAGTTGAAATACGGAACAAATCCCACGGGAATTACCTTTATCCCAAAGTACCATAAATTAAATACCACCAAAACTACCATGGTAAAGGCAAACAAAAAAAATATTTCCTACTGCAATTAAAAAATACCACAAAAAATCCCACGATCATTAAAAATTACCACAAAAATACCAAGCTTTTTAAAAATACCACCAAAAATTCCATATGCATTTTAAAATTCCAAAAAAAAATCCCAAACTACCACAAAGTGACTAAAATTTAAGGGATTTTGCACACGACAAAATCGTGGTGTAAACAAAGCGTTTAATGCGTATAATGGCAGTGATTTCATATGAAGTTTTTGCTTAACAAATGTGAAAAAATCATTTCACAAAACAAATTTCCAAATTCCCACGGCAATTTAAAAATACCACACTGAATTCCCACGCTGATTAAAAAATACCACGCTGAATTCAAAAATACCATGAGAATTCCCAAAAAAAAAAAAATCACCAGGGCACTTAAAAATAACCATGAATGGGACTTTTCCCACATAACTGGCAATCTTGGTCTGGTCCAACCATCGGAGGCATTGTCTCGCTCTTCATCGTCGATCAACGACCCTCGCCTCGAGGACCTTTTTCGCTGAAGCTTTGTCGTCCATACGATGGACATGACCTGGCTAGCGTAATAGTTGCACAGTTAGGAGTATACGCTGAACTACGTCAATGTCTTTGTAGAGCTCGTACAGCTCATGGTTCATTCGGATGCGATAGTCATCGCAAACTCGAACAAGACCGAACATTTTGAAAAGAACTTATCTCTCGAACACCCCTAGAGCACTGGTGCCAACTACACGAATATTACGAGTTTCTACAGATATTCAAGCCTTGCACATATAAACCTTTTTAAGAATTTCGAAAGGTATTTTCGTAGATTTTGCTGTTTTTTCACCAAATTTTATGTTAAAAATGTACTAATCACTCAAAAATATGTTTACATAATTTGTTGAAACTTTGCGCTTATCAACACTTGCAATATTATAAGCAAAAAACTTTTCAAGAAATGTAATTGTTATGAAATGCAAATAAATGATTCACTGCTATCAAAATTTTCTATTCAAATGTATGATCAGAAAACATTAATTTATACAAGCATTTCTAAAAAGATATTGATTCATTTCGTTATGATTTTCAAAAAGAATATATTCTGTAGAGTTTCCTTAAAAAAATATCACTCCATAAACTGGTTCCTCGACTTGAGTTCTCCAATTTAAACATTCTATAATATAAAAAAAAAGAAGCTAAGTAATACAATGCGTCCTTTTTATTAGGAGAATAGGTTTCATCATAATTTATGGCCTTAGCTTCTGAAAATAATATTCTAATTGCTCAACTTGGTGAACCAGTGTTTTTGAGTGGAAATTCTGATGACAACTCTAAAGAATTTATTTTCTTTGTGATTTCATAGAAAATTTTATTCTTGATTTGATATTTTACATATCAACTTTTACTTTTTTTTTTGTTGAAGAAAAACAAATATATTGAATTACCCAATAAACCAAACGAGTCCGATCCGAATTCGTGGTGAAACCGAAATCTCGGATATTCATTTCGAAAACGAAGTTCGATCTCGATTTGCTATGGAATCCAAGAGCAGGAGAAATGCACACTTCATTCTCGAAACGATATTATCAATATAATCGAATGACTTACGAAATGAAAAATTAAGAATTAGCAAATCGTTAGAATCGTTAGAACTAGCAAAGGTTTTTGACCTACAATATGCATTGCTTGCAACATTTGGCAGACGATGCTCGAAATATTAGATCATTAAATAAATTCAGAGCATTTACATATAAGTCAAAGAAAAAATACAGTTTTGTACTCAAATTTATAATAGGCAGGTAGAGCAAAGCTGTGGAGCACTTCAATAAAAATTATGACCAAATTAATATTGGTGACTTTAAGGAAGGTCCTTTTCTTTTCAAGCATCCCAATTAGAAAGTGGTTTTAATTTTCACTCTTAGAAATGTGAAATTTTATATAAAAATGTATTCGCTATTTTGAAAATTTTTCGGATTCATCTCGAATTCGAATCGAATAAGAGATATCTGACCCGAGTTGTTGGTTTCGTTACTAATTCGAAACTAACCCGAGTTCGTTTTGTGGTTTATTGGGTATAAATTGTATGCTATTTTTTAATTTAAAAACCCACAAAACTTAATAGTGCTTTTGAAGTGTATTTTAATGTTATTGTATTTTTAACGATTTAAAAAATCTAACGTTCCTTTAAATGAATAAGAGTTATGTTTTATGTTGTTTTTAAATATTTTTACTTTTAGCTATTTATTTTATTTGTTTTTTTAATTTTAGTTACGTTGTTTAATGCAAATTTAAAAAAAAAAAAACAAAAAATACAAACAATTTTTAAAAAACTATTTACGACCTTAATTGAGAATTTTATTAGCTGTTAGTGTGAAATTGAAGAACAAAAAATTATATAAATTTGCTTACACGGATTTACACTGATTATTAACGGGTTGGCATCATTGCCCCAGAGCAGCTACGTCCGTTTGCGAAACTCCCGAGCATCTTAAAAAGTGCTAGTTTTGTCGAACAACAGAAGGCTTTTTGCTTTCTGAGCCCGTAGTAGCACATATAAGCAATTGCACTTAATCGCTTTTTCTCCATCACTTTATCGTATGCCACACGGCGGCCATTTTTAAACCTGTGTGAAGCAGCGAGCGTTCGAATAAGTATGAAACGCAGTCTCAACCACGTATTGCACTAGCTGATCACTACCAGTTTTAAGGCCTGACCAAAAAAAACGAGACGATAGCAACTTTACAAACGTCTGACAAGTTGAGACGCTAAAAGTTCGGCTCTTAGAGAATAAAACATATTGAAAAAATTGTATCGTTTATCTTCAGTAAACTTTGTTTGTTTTTTTTAAGTAACAACATTAAAATGCATTTACTCGGACCATATAATTTTTACTAGTTACGAATTGATACGTCTTATCGTGTTTTTCTCAACACAGCGAAGATAATTTTCCCATTTGATTTGAATGCTCTAAACTTTTTAATTTTTTTATCTTGAACTTAGCAAAATTATATTTAAAAGATGAATATATCAAAAGATGACGTAAAAACATCAAACAGAATTATGTGCATGAGAACAAAATTGAATGCCTTTAGCTATTTATTGTTAATCTATGCCAAATATGTTCTAAGGAATAATGAAAAAAAAAACATGTTTTAAAGGCATACAAAATACACATATTAACACTTAAGTGTTAACTACTTCACAATAAATGCGGATGAAGAATCCGTAAAATTTGATTCAGTTCAGTTTCAACGCAAAAAGATAAGGAGATACATTTTACGCCACACCGAAAAAGAATTAAGTTATTCCGATTTGAACGCACTGAGCACAGCTGTCACAAGCAATTCACTATTGGAGGATACGAGGTACTCGTACTTTGCTTAAATTAACCTTTAAGCGAAAATTCATTTTAATCTTATTTACAAAATAAAAGCAGATATATATTTGCGACCGTGGTGCACTGGGTAGAGTGCATGGCGCATATACCAGAGAACACGGGTTCAATTCCCACCTGACACAGAAAGTTTTTGACTTAATAGGATTCATTTTTCTGGTTGGTCGTCACCTCTCTGCAAACAATGGCAAACATCAGAGAGTAAAAACTGTCAAGAAAAACTTCTTGAGAACATAAGCCATTCGGAGGTGGCATAAAACTTGTAAGCCCATTTCTCGATCATTTGTGTTCAAACACTTCACAACACTCACAACACAATTGATCATAAGAAGCTCGGTCACTGTCCTTTCAAGGGCTGAAATGGCCATTTCTGTTTTTTCGTTTTTGTTACATAAGAAAATAAAATAAGATTAACTGCAAATAAAGCATATAAATAAAAAGGGTGTGGATTAAACTATTTTAGGCAGAGCATAAAAAGCACAAATAAAAAATAAACAAATATCAACAAAAGCTTGCATATCCTTGACATTTTAAATTTACCTCTGAAGTGCCTAGCTTATTACTTCTGCAAATAAAGTTAAAATGAGCTTAAATTGGAATTATGCAGATTTTATTTATACTCTGTAATCGATTCATGAAACTTTTTGAATAAACCTAGAAAACATAACTTTGCCTAAACTCAAAAAGGACATCATCATCATTTATTTGCATATCGTTTGTGGGCTTAGTTGAAAATGAAGGAAATTCTTGATTATACATTTTCGTATACTTCGGTCGGCTGTGCCAATGAAGTATAGGCCGCATTTAAGTTGGCATTTCTAAATATTATTTTTGTAGCACATAGTTTTGCTTCAGACTAAAATCAAATCATAATTGCTTATTTGCCGGAGACTACATAACATGCAGTGTTATAACATGCACGAATAAACTCATGGTGTTCGACTGAAATAATATCGCACCATTACTACAAGAGCGCACAACCCAAAATTTACAAATTTTGGTAAAATGATTTTGTAAAATATTAAAGAAATAATAATTTATGCAATAATTTAAGCAAGTAATGCTGTCGCTCCGTTTTATCTTTATTTTTTGATGGCGAAAAAAAATCAAATTTAGCAGTATGACTTTTATCGAATTTTTTTATGCAGCGGATGGTCTAGTTTTAGGTTGTGCCTTTTTATCTAAAAAATTATTATTATTTTTTTTTTGCAAGCAGACTGATTGAGTTTAGGAATAGACTTGATATTTAATATTATATATCATATATTTAAAATTTGATATAAAAATTCAAAAAAAATACAAAAAATAATAATCAGAGAAAATGCACTTTAAAGGTAGAAATGGTGAAAAGTTCGCTTGAAAGATAAAATGCATATTTTGCGATAAATATAGCCAAAGATATGAATATATCCCCTTCATAATAACTTAGTCAAAAAAGACTTGTTCATTTTTATATTGGTTAAAAATAAATATACACCCCGTGCCAAAATTATTAACGCACTAGATTTTTACCAATATCTTTTGTTGTGTGCATGAGAACATTTTTTTACTTTAACCGCTAGACAAATTTGCTTACACCAATTGTTGTATATAACGAACAACAAGAACAACATCATTTCTGATTTCTGGTTTTTAATAAATCAGAAAAAGCAGATCATTTTCTTTTATCGTTTGCAAAATGCCACGTGGTGGAGAGTTGACAGAGAGTGAAAAAGTATTTTTTTTCAGAAATGTGTTTCAGAATGAGTGTTTTTGAGAAAAAATAGCTTGATCGTGAAAAGTGATCGAGTAGAGAGACATTTTGTAAGAGATAAGGAAAATTATTGTTCGAAAAACAATCAACATGGACGCAAAAAAATTCTTGCCAATTATGAAACCAAGGGTAGTTTACAAACAGTTAGTAATAGCACAAAAAGTATGCAAGAGAAAAAGACAGAATGCGATTTGGATGCTTCTTGACGTACAATTCGCAATGTTTTAAGAATTCCGGGCACATATGATTTTCTAAAATGAAGCCAGCCCCGTGACTAAGCGACAAGCATAAAGAGAAGCGTAAACAAGTCGATCGTAGCATAATGGGCCGTAAATGAAACCAGGTAATCTTTTCGTAAAAAGTATAGCTTTTTACACATTGATGATTTCTCGAAATTTGTTTTTGGATGGACCAGATGGCTACTCGCCGATGGATACTGGCGGGATATAGGACATGAACTGCGATATTTTTCAAAGTGAACTATCGGTGGCGGGTCACTGATGGTGTGATGCATCCCGTGTAATTGGAAAGGTAAATCTTTATTTTCGAACCGCTCGGATAAGCTCAGAAGAAAACATTGGTGTGTTAACTAAGAACTTATAGGCCTTTTTGAACGAGAGTACTGACGAAATTCTTGAATTTCAACAATACAATGCAGCATGCCAAGCATCGCGCGCCACTTGACTTTGGTTACGAAGCCATAACATTCCCGTGCTTGAGTGGCCACCACTTTTTATTGCTCTCAATATAGGGGAAAACGTGCGAGGTGCCTTAGCTCACGCTTTTTTTTTGGAGGAAATACCCAATACTCTAGGAAAACAGAGCTGCAACAAGATATTCTACAAGGCTGGGACGACTTCAGCAAGCAACAATTTTAGAATTTATATGACTCAATGCCCAACCTTTTGCTCTTTTGCCCAACTCTTGCCCCAACTCTTGCCCAATTTTTTGAAGTTATAGAAAACAAGGGAAACATATCACATTACTAAAATTAACAATAAAACTAAGTATGCAAAAAAAACACTTTTTATGAAGTGCGTTTATAATTTTAGCACAGCGATAATTTTCAAAGGTATATATTTTCTCTTTTAATGTTGTTGTTCGTTATATACAACAATTGGTCTTAACACATTTGTCTAACAGTAAAGGTAGAAAAATGTTCTCATACACACAACAGAAGATATTGGTAAAAATCTAGTGCGTTTATAATTTTGGCACGGGGTGCAGTTAAATGTTATGTTTAATAAATGAAAAGAAATATTTCGGAAAAAATATGAATGTATAATTTTTAAATTCACTTGAGAGTTTGAGTTTTAGCAAAAAAAAAAATATATTTTTGAATATAGAATTAATACTATTATAATATAATAAAGTGTTTCAATTTATTATGATATTTAAAAAAATAAATGGTGGTTTCCTAGGACAACGACCATGCGCTGACCTTGCATATGTAAATCTGCGTAGAATTAATACAATTTTTTGAAGCTACATACTGGCTCAGTAGGTACATACATCTGTATTATTTATTGTATTTTTCTTACTGTAGACTAACAAATACAATAACAACCCAATGTGCCAAACGGATCCGTTTCGAATTCAAGACGGACTCACTTCTTTGTACATTTTATCCGAAACGGATTGCGTTTCTTTTTTCTCTTTTTTCACTTCTTTGTACACTTTTTTGTACATTTCATCCGAAACGGATTGCGTTTCTTTTTTCTCTCATTCTTTTTTCGCTCGACTTTTTTGACTTGCTGTGGCCTTAGACGCCGACACAACTTTAATATGTCGTTCCGTAGCTTGGTTATGGCATGGAACTTTCTCTATAATGTCTTCTATTTTATCTCCAGTTTCAGAAGGCCTTTTAATGAACTCATACACCATCGCTCGTGGTAATGATGGTTCCGTGTATGCCGTATTGTAGTCAATAATCTCGTAATACGGTTCCTTGTCGAACAAAATTTGAGGATTAACGTATTCGCGGACTATTTCACACTCCACGTCCATGTCATCGTCTCTTGCGCGTAGTATTCTTTCGTTTCCCAGTTTTCTAACAGCCACTTCATCATCAAATATCATTACCAAATAATGTTTTCGTCGTGCGCAAAGTATGAATTTCGTGTGCAAACTTGTTTCACAACGACGAAATACGCAGCCGGTATATATAGCGCATATTTAATTAAATTGAAAAAATTAATAAAGCCATACATGTATGAAAATCGATACTATACATTGAAATTTGTAGGAGTATATACTCGCATTATATATGTTGTCAACTCTATCAAGTCTCGTGAAGGTTGTGTCGTTGAAACATACAGACGCAACACTCTGCATGACTTTGTCAGCCACCGCGCATTGTGGATTGGTTCTCGCTTTCTGTTTCCAAGAGTGGCGGGGCAAATACCTGTCGAAACTGCCGTCGATATTTCTTTGATTGGATTGAAACTTTGAACCTGTATTGCAATAAGAAAATCACGATCACAAAAAACTAACATATACAACTAATCCGAAGTCATACCAACCGGAAGATCAACGTTTGCGATCGCGTTTGTGATCACTCCAGTCGCAGCTCTTGGTCCAGTCGAAATGGATTTGTAAATTTTTGCAAAGTAATGCCTAAAAGGCAACTCGTTAAAATGCAGTAAGCAGATGAACCAATGCAGAGGTCTTTGGGTCGCAAGTTCAAAGCTGCGGATGACTCCAGTTTTGCAATCTGTATTTTTTACTTCTTCATCGGAGCAGTCGGCAACCAAATTTGAGAGCTCGACATGTTTTCCTTGAAAAAATTGCAAAATGCTCTCTGCAGTTTCTGGGGCTGATTCATTTGCTTGAGAATGAACATAGCCCAAGAAAACTGCATCTGGTTGCTTAAGAATGCTTATGTGATTTTCATTCCCATAACGTGGATGCAACTTTCCATCTGGTGTTCGTTTTTCTATTAGAGTTATATCTTTGCGACCGCCAAATGAAAATGCCTTCGAATTTACAGTACACAGCGCCAATTTCATCAATCGTTCTCGATTTGCGACACGTTCTCTGCGCACTTTCATTCGATCGATGATGATGGGAAGCCCATTCTTAAATTTAAATCTTTTGCAAATGCAGACACCAATGCAGCGGCCGTTCTATCCGATACAAAATACCGATCACATTCGCTTGCGAAATTTGACAGATTCTTTAGCAGTGGATTTTGTTTAGATCGAGCCATGAATGCGCCTTAATATATACCAAAAACAAAGTAATTAAATCTACTAGAGCTTAAACTACGTGAGGTTAATGGTGTATCGTTTACGCCTGGGACATAGTCTGATTCAGGATCAGAACTAAATTCCAAATATTCCGAATCGAAATAGACTGTTTCGAGAGCACTGGAAAGTCCATACATTAAGTCGCCTCACGATCTTTAGGAAAAAAAATTGTTCAGTCCGGTTCTTCAAAATAATCCATGGCATATGTTATGATGATCCCTAAAATATTTCGACAAAAAATATGGGCTGGTTTGGTATTTTAAAAGAATCAAACGGTCAGAAATAAGAGTAATGAAAAAATTTTTCGATCAAAAAATCTTAAATTTTTTCCGTTGGACCAAAGATAATGCGGATTTTTATGGATTATTTTAACTTTTTTCATATTATATTCACTAAAATTCAAACAAATTTTTTCCTATACTACTTTAAGTCAAATGAATTGTAAAATGTAAAAAATGTGTAAATAATTTTTAATTTCATTCAATTTAGTTCTTCACTTTACACTATATTTTATCATCAATAGATAATTTATTTGACTAAAAGTAACATGTCAAAACAAAACAAAAAAAAATTAATACGAATTTTAGTGAAAGTAATTTAAAAAAAAGTTAAAAGTTAATGAAAATCTGCATTATCTCTCGTCCGACTGTAAAAATTCAAAATTTATTGGTGCAGATTGGAAGAACTTTTTCATTACTATTATGACCGTTATTATCTGACCGTTTGTTATTTTTAACTACCACACCAGTAAATATTTTTATAAAAAACTCGATTTTTAGAGCATATCAAACCATTGCGTGGCATACTGGTTGAGGTGCGTGGCTTGTATGCCATAGAACCCAGATTCGAATTCCACCTGACACAGAAAGTTTTTTCAATTGAATTAATTTTTCTGTTCGGCCGTCATCTATGCAGACAATGGCAAACCTCAGAGAGTAAAAACTGGCATGAAAAGCTTCTTGAGAACATAAGCCGTTCGGAGTCGGCATAAAACTTGTAGATCCAGTTCTCGATCATTTGTGTTCAAACGTTTCACAACACGCACATTACAATTGATCATAAGAAGCTCGGTCAAAGTGTTTTGAAGGGCTGAAATGGCCATTTCTTTTTTTTTTTTTTGTGGGTGGTACAAGTTGCAAATTTTATATATATATATTGACTGCCACTTAGAGCACCTGCATATCAAGTCTTACTATCAAACGTCTGCAACTCAGGAATAAGCATGATTTCGAAAAAGTGGGCGTAGATATGGCGCGACCACGGCCATTTTTGAGCAGTTGCCGACAGTGGCCATATGAACTAAATTACCAAATCTTAGTCTTCTACGGCAAAAGCCGTCTGATATAAAGCATTTTTACTGATTTGTGGGTGGTAAAAGTGGGCGTGACAACGTTTATATTTACATAGTGACTGCCACTTGGACCCATAGCACTGCATACCAAGATTGACTATGAAAACGTGTACATTTCAGGAATAAGCATGATTTCGATAAAGTGGGCGTAGATATAGTGCGGCCATGCCCATTTTTTGTACATTGGCCGACAGTAACCATACGAACTAAATTACCAAATCTTAGCCTTCTACGGCAAAAGCGGTCTGATATAAAGCATTTTTACTAATTTGTGGGCGGTAAAAGTGAGCGTGAAAGCATTTATATATACATAGTGACTGCCCCTTGGGCCTATAGCACCTGCATACCAAGATTCACTATGAAAACGTGTACAACTCTGCAATAAGCATGATTTTGATAAAGGGGGCGTAGATATAGTGCGGCCACGCCCATTTTTTGTATATTGGCCGAGAGTAATCATATAAACTAAATTATCAAATCTTAGTCTTCTACGGCAAAAGCCGTCTGATATAAAGCATTTGTACTTATTTGTGGACGGTAAAAGTGGGCGTGACAACGTTTATATTTACATAGTGACTGCTACTTGCATGCATAGCACCTGCATATCAAGATTCACTATCAAAACTTGAACATCTCATTAATTAAAATGATTGCTGAAAAGTGGGCGTAGATATAGTGTGACCACACCCATTTCTTGTACATTCACCAAAAGTTACCATCTGAACAAAATTACCAAATTTAAGTTTTATATGATTAAAGACGTCTGATATATAGCAATTTTTTTGGTTTGTGGGCGATAGAGCCAATTTGGGTTGTATGAGAGGTACCAAGCCCCCTTTCCCAACCAACACCAAGCTTCACAGGAACACTTCCAGAATGTTGCTTCAGTATCCCTAAAAATTTCATAAAGTTTGGTTCGGTGGTTTTGGAGTCTATACGTGATATACACACATATCCACATACCCACATACCCACATACCCACCTACCCACATTTCCACATACCCACATACCTCCATACCCACTTGCATACATTCATTTTTATATATATAGAAGATATAGAAGATATAGAAGATTGTTTTGCTTGCTGACTTCTCTTTCTGTACTTTCGAAATTTGTGATATCCCTTGATCAGCCGATTTACTTTAACTTTAATTGGTTTAAACAACAAGATAGGTATTTTGGTTTTCCTCCCTACATATAGAATTTCTCTGATGACAGTAGAGCTGTGCAAATTTATGTGCACGCTAATGTTCTCGTCTTGTCTTTTATCGTCGTACGTAAGCAATAGCCGCCGCAAGACCTCCTGTTACGTTGGTAGCTTGTGCATGTTAAAAAAACATAGTGCACCAACAAGACTACCCCTACCCGACTCGGACCCCGACTCGTCCCCTACGCAATGCAATAGCGTTGTAACCAGCCATTGTTATTCTATATTTGAAAACACTTGTAGGGAATTAAACACAACGCGTGCAACTTATTTTACTCAGAACAATAACAATCTTCTGGAGAACAATGTTCAATATGAAGAAATAACAACGACAAAATATTAAAATTCCACCGCCTACATCTTACATTATTAAAATTAAGAAAATCTTGGCATAGTATAATATATGTTCTTTGCACAGTTTAGACATACATATATAGCTTTATAGCGTGGACATAATTGATATAACGTTAATACTTCATAGGGCATTTTTGGCGATAATTATATGATCTACAATTTTTTACAATTCGGAGATATTGACAAATTACCATTTTTAGTGATCTTTGAACCCTTTTATCTTTTTGTGCGTACATGGTACTAAAGTAAACTCTTGATAGGTTCTTAGTTATGCCTGGTTTGGTTTGGTTTGCATCAAAAAAATGTAGACATAATTTTTTGAATTTTTGACGAAGTGTGACTAGTGGAGGGCCAGAATTGGCTAAATTGGCCAAAAACATGTAACGTACTTTATGAACAGCCCCTAAAGTTAGCTCCTTAATTTTTATGGAGTATTTATTCATTTTTATAACGAATTGTATTTTAAAACCTATATGCAAATTTTTTATTAGAATTAAATATTAAAAAACACAATTTTAACATAGTTCTAGTCCGGGTCATAAAGGAATATATTAAAAAAACCACACCAAATTTTAAGTTAATCGGTCCATTAGAACCTGAGATATCATGATCGTGTTGGAAAAAGTAGTTTCGAGAAAAACGCGTTTAAGGAATTGAGCAAAGTTCCAAGCAGTCAAAGTCATATAAACAGGCGCTGTACTTATAGCTTGTGCTTCGTAAGTAATTTTAATTTTAAAAATTTCTTTGAATTTTATATTCTTAAAGGTCTAATCTGCGATAATATGCAAAAAAAAAATCAATTTTTTTCAAAATTCTAGATTAGAATATTGTCTTAAAACCACAACCTAACTAGATTCCGGAATGCATTCCAAAATTTCACCAAAAGTAGTTGGTCACATTAGGTATCCAGCCAAATCACTATCCGTTGCATCTCTATTTTTTACCCATAAACTACAGTTGATTTGCTTTAAAAATCAACATAAACTTGCAATCCTAAATGTGTTAGTGCAATATTGGCCTAACCCAATAGTAACCTTATTGTAACTTTCAAACATGATATTGACCACTTCAAAATAAATTTAGCAAAAGAAAACAGTATTTTGGATCAAGGGTATACAAACAAATTTTAATGAAAAACCTAACCCAGTTTACTGCCATCATAAGGAAGAGTGCGTCATCTAGCATGAAAATCAAGATTCATTTTATTGTATTTTCCGTATTATTCATTCATCCTCTTTAAGATTATAAAATCAAAATCATATTTAATATAAATTTTTAAATTTTTGTATATAGATTGGGCCATTTTTCGGTTTTTCGACCATTTCGTAGCCGAAAAATTTTGAATCGGAAAAATCTTAAGCTTTGGTATTTTCTTAATTTGATCACTAATAATAAAATCTAAAATTTCATTACGAAATTTACCGCGTTCTGGTTGCGGACCAAAATGGGTTAATATAACTTCATTAGATATGTTGTTGTGTTAGGCTACTCTTGCTCTCATCACCTCAAGTAAAACAAACTCTCTTTCTCTCACTGCAATTTTATAATGAAATTTATGGCCAGACAAAAAACGCCATGTGAGGTGATTGCATGCGTTTTACAAAATAAGGCAAACTATGGTTTTCGACATTTATAGGGAGCGACAGTCATCATGCGACATCAGGTACAGGTTTATTGGCCTCAGTACAACATATAAGCCTTGTTTGATTGATGAAATTATTTAAAATTTGTACCTATAGCTTCTTAATCAGTTCTCTTATATTTGTGTTTTCCACGTATATTGGGGGTAACAGAAGAGGGGCAAATTAATATTTACAAACTAATATTTATGTTAACGAAACGCACAATAATTTAGTAAATATTTCGCTCCTATATAAAATTGCATGAATACTTCTCGCCTTTTTATATTATCGTACTTTTTGGACATATTGAGCGGGTGTGACAAGATTCATAGCCCATACTTATCTGATTAAAATTAAAAATCGCTTAGAGAATTTCAAATCGGTTCAGTGCTTTTTGCATAGTAAAGGAAAGTAGGTAGACCTAAAGATGAAAAAACGCATCATTTCAAATAGCCTAAACTCTCTTTTTTACAATATTATAGAACATTTAAATTTATAGTCTATTATTTTTGCAATATTAAAACAATTTATTGTAACGTAATGCTCCTTATTGAATATCTTCTTTGCATATTTTTAGCATAAAATTTTCTAACGCATATTCAACAAAACTGAAAACGAAATCGCATGCCAATCTAAGTTTTCAATTTTCTTTTAGCATCACATTTTTACTAAGCTTCTCTTTAAATTACTTTCCATTTTGCTCATATTCAAAATTCAATCAACAACTTTTAGACGGAAAATGAGTTGGCAATTTTATATCATAAAATTATGGAACATAATAAAGAAATGTTGCCTTGAAACAACATTTCTTGATATATTTTTTTTTTTTTAAACTGACCTTTACAAAGCGAACGATGAATATTTTTCTATTCCATTAAAATTAACTCAGCCAACGAAACTATTTTAACATCAAATCTTTACATAATTGAAATATTTCCACTAATGCCTGCTCGTTATTCAGCTTATACTCGAATTTAATAATAATAGGGAAGAAATATTAAGGATTATAATTGGAGTGTAGAAATTTTTGCAAAAATAATTCAATCCATCACGGTCAACTTAGTTAAAGCTTTATTTCGAAATCATCAACTTCTTCCGGCACTGGACACACTACACACCCAATTTACACTGAAGCTTAGGAAGTGCTATTAACTCGGTTTTCTTGTTTACTTTGTGCCTTTAGTTGCCTCGTGTCCTGCCGTATTCACTCTCATGCCTTTGCTTGGTGGGCAGGATATTGAAATCCTATTTGTACAGAGGTAAATCCTAAGTGTATTTCAGTTAAGCGTAATAAGCGGATTTAGATTAGAGAACGGCAATGCGGTTCGACCCTACAGGCAGAGGGAGAATATTAAGAGAGCGGAAAATGACACAAGAATGGAGGCAAAGATAAGCAGTAGCTGGAACAGCAGCAGCACAAAAGGTTGTCAAACGTAATAAAGGAAATTTATTCATGAATCTTGTTCAAGTAGATGTCTTCGGCAAGGACAACAGCCAATAATTTTGCCAAGCAGGTCACGTTAGCAATACTTTCTGTATGATAATGTACTGAACGCTTAAGTAGATCCTTGCAATATTGGTCTGCCCACTCTAGCGTTATTAGTCCGGCCAAGCCACGCTTTTATTAGTTTGCCTACCATTCTATTTGGTTTTAAAGATAGATAGCCAATAGAATTTATAATTAGGTTTTGAAAAATTTACGATTAATTTTTTGTTTTTAATTTTATTTAGTAGTATTTTATAGTTTAAAGAATCTTTTATATCTGCCTGTTTGCAGTTTTTGCATTTATTATTGTGCTATCTCGTATATGCTTGAGAGAAGCATTGTAATGCTTATTGCTACTGATAAATAACAATGTAATAAAAACAAGCATCATAACATAAGACTAATTTAGCAAACTTTTGACTTGAGACAAAAAAAATTTGTATATAAATTAATAAAGAGCTGTGTGCAAAGAATGTGTGCAAAATATGTGCATTAAAACATACATTGACTATTGAATAATTTCTTAAGTTAATCTGAAATATGCCAAAAAGACGGACATATTTTGAAATTGAAAAGAGAAGTGGAAGGGAACCTCACTTTCTGATCATTAAATTTAAACCGAAAGTGAATTTGCTCTCACATGTTTTCATCAAAATATAATTTTATTTTTTGGTTATTTAATTTTTTTTTTATATTTTTAATTTCCACATTATCGGTCAGTAACAAAAAACAATTTTATATCTAAAACCTTTAATAGCTCACAGCTGAAATGATTCACTTTATTTTTATTTTAAAAACAATTTTTATTTATATTACATATTAATATCTCCATTTCTGACTAGTAAATTGCAGAAATATAAAAGTTCAGAATATTCAGTATTTGTATGTTAATAGAAATGATGGGAATCATTTAAGCTGTGTGCAAGATTGCCAGTTATCTATTCGTGGTATTTTTTAATTTGCGTGGGAGTTCAGTGTGGTATTTTGTAATTGCCGTGGGAATTTGGGAAGCTTTTTCTTAAAATGATTTTTTTTTTCTCATTTATTAAGCAAAAACTTCATATGAAATCATAAAATCATTGCCATTATACGCACTAATCGCTCTGTTTACACCACGATTTTATGTTATAGAAATAACAATAATAACAATACAATTGTAGATTAAGCAATGATATCATATTAATGTATAATTAAATTGATATTGTTGAAAGGTAAACAATTGATATTTTTGTAGGGTAAAAGCATTCACAAGTATATTTGTTTTAACAATATTTTGTAAACTCTACACTGAAAGGCACAAACAAATTTAATATCATCCTGCAAACAAGATTTACGCAAGTCATTGATTTAATACATAATATAATATTCTTGCACAGCAGCAATAACCTTATATGTTATCTTCCCCTTGAAAGATATACTTGTGTAATTGCATAATAATGCCTGTCGAATAATATCCTTGCTAATTTCAAAACATTTAACTTCGCCAATTAGGCCAACCAGTACTTGTCATCATGAAAATGTTCACTCATTATCATCATCCTGCCCTTAAATAATAAAAACCAGTGTGCAAACATAAAAGATCCTCCTAATGTCCGCACATTAAGGAAACCAACTTCCGCCCTATCGGTATCCCAATCTAGAATCTTTATCTCAATTCGTTTAATTAAGTGCTGCTGCTTGTTTCCTCCGCTCTTTGGTACTTACAGCTGATGCGTCATTTTTTTTTTTAGTTTTATTAAGCTTCCGACTCATCATCATCGCTTTGATAACGTGGCGGCATGTCACAAAAAATATAAAAATAAAATAAGTTGGCGAATTAATCTTTATGAATTCAATTATGAGCTGTGGTTTTATATAGTCGGACCTGCAGCTATTTTGTTTTAATGCTTTTTCATCTTACCAGTGCTGCCAACATGCTTTTTGCACTACAACGTTAAGCAACAAAGCGTAAAGAATTGCAACGCATCAGCAGTGCGACGTTGCGTCGCGTCGCGTCGAGGCGTGTTTTGAGTACAAGGACGAACGAATGCTCACATAAGTGGAAGTCCTTTTTTTTGCACTCACGCTCTTGTGCTTATATAATGCTTAATAATCTGCATGCATGTGTGTGTTTGTGTGTGTGTAAGTCGACGACGCATTCGCCATTTGTCCTGTTTGTATGTTAGTCAACGTAATGTTGTACGTATGGCATACTGTTTGGTTACGTCGTCGCTGGTCGTTAGTTTTTAATTTCAGTGCAAAAGCGAGTGCGAAGGCGAACAAGTGCAAAAAAATGAGGTTAGAATTAATAAAACAAAAACACAACAAAAAATAGAAAAAACGGATCTGTTGAGCTCGCCTTTAGAGTTTGTAATCCACCTCTGCTCTTGACAAAGCTTTTCACTACTTTTATTTTTTTTTTTCTGTTTATTTCCTCTTGCCACTACGTTTGCCTTTTAGCAGCACATTTATTAGTTTGTATTGCTTTATGTTGCATGGCATCGCCCTACATAAATCGTTTTCGAAATCACAGTTACAATCACAAGTATAGCAAGGATACTCCTAAAAACATTTATGAGGCTTTTGATGATCTCCTCATTAAAAACGTTTTGCCAAAATATAAACAAAATAAAACAAATCAAACAATGAAAAGTTAAAAAACATTGATGTAATACATAATAAAGTAAAGCTTTCCTCTCACGTAATCCTGCTTGAATCATTTAGAATTTTGTATGGTTTATTTACAAATGTCTAACTTTGTATTTGTTAAATTAGACGGTTTCCATTTTATTCTATAAATTAGGCGCTGCTGAGAACTTTTTGGCTTTGAATTGATTTTGCTCTGAATAGAACCGACACAAAAAATACGCTTCCATCGCTAGTAACGACAAAATTTTAACTTTTCAACTAACTAGGTTAACTTTAAAATCTTAATCTTATTCAAAATATTAATACATTCAGATTATTCAAGTAAGTAAAACAAGTTATATTTTGTTCTGAATTTCAATTACTCTTCACGATACTTAAAAAAATATTAAAACTAAAGATATTATTCGTGCTCGGATTTTGCAAAACGAAAATACTCCTAGTAATAGTTGATTCCTTGTAGCAATATCAGTATTTTTAGAATAAGTTTATTCCACCGTAGGCAGAATTAAGGTAAAACTTAAATTGTTGCAATTGTCTCCTTTAAACCTAGAATGAATGTTTTTAAATTACACATAGTTTTCTCATATTTTCTGTTTAATTATTACGCAATGCAACATGAAATTTGCTCCTCTTATTTTCTAATGGTTTAAGAATAATTAGAGTTTTAAGCTTAGCACAAATCTGAAATTGAATTTTCTCCAACTTGTCAAATTATACAATACATATCGAGTTATTTGCAAAAGCGTTCAGCGTAAGAAGATATCGTCGTTGGGCGGGTAATACCGCGTATCAGCCACTTGCAATACCGCGTACATTGCAAAAAGGCCTAAATTGGAATTTGGATCTTAATTCAATTAGATTTTATTAATAAAGGGTGGATTTCAGAACAAAACAAGTATCTTATTTCAATTAATGTCAGTTAATGTCAGTTAATTAAAATCAGTTTAGTTCAAAATAGTGTAAAAAAAGCAGTTTCCCTGCACTCCTGTAGAATTTTACTATCAGCGTGTGTGTGTATGTGCAGGTGGCTTATACACGGTATTGCACGCCCAACGACGCACAGTGGCGACATTGGGCATTTCCCGTTGCAAAAATCATAGCATCTAAACGAATTGAGATATCTCTATGGTTTCAAAATTAATAGAGCTTTCACTGCACAAAATATTATTTAAATTAACCTTAAGGATGCTAAGATATTCATAGTTAAGGTTAGACTTTCTAATAGGTGTACAAATTATGCATATGAAGTACTCCATATGTTGAAGTTTTGAAGAAGCTTTGAAGTTGGCGCTTCTGATTAAAAGTCTGATTATATTAGCACCGACCTTAAAAGCTTAATATTCATAAAGAACTTAATATATTTATGATAATAAAGCAAATTAGAAAAAAATTCACATAATAAGTTTTCCAATGTAATAATATAAATAAATTGTCAAATATGACCAAAAAATTAAAAGGAAAATTTTAAAATTATTTTTTACTTTGTAGTGATTTTTTGGTCGGTTTTTTTTAAAGTTTTTTGAAAGTTCAAGAGCATTGAAGTTAAAAAATATTTGTAAAAATAGTTTTTCAGAAAAGTACAGTCACCTCCTACATTAAAAAAAAAAATAACTTTTTTATGTGTTAGTTGAAATTACAAAGACCGTTTATGTCATATATGCAAAAAAAAAAAGAACCTTTCTTTCATAACTTGCAGAAAAATTTTAACCTCATCTTGAACTAAAAAAAAACAAACAAAACTAAAATTAAAAAACTCAAAAAAACCATAAATTTTCACCAGCCCTACGGAGCGAACCAATTCTCCAAATAAGTTAAAATATTACATTCGCGAGTTAAGAGCAATTGTTTATCAAACAGCATCATTAGATTGATATTCGAAATTGATTTTCGCAACCACTTTTTAGATGTGTCGCCTCTGTGCGACGTTATTAAACTTTTGTATTGGAACCCTCTTCCTAAGACAAGAGCATCAAGAATGAAAGGCAATAATTAGAAAAGAAGCTTAAACCATAGGCTGATTATAAAATTTGAATAAAAACAAAAACATACAAGATGAGGCGATAAAAAAAAAACATAAGCATCTTGATGTGTTTCTTAACATGTCCCGTTCAAATCATTTGCAGCTTAGTATTGACCCAAAAAGTGAAACTTTCACCCAAAAATGGAATTTCTAGGAAGATTGCTAATTTAATTTATTAACATTCCCTACTTCAGTGCAACCAAATGGTTAAAAAGCAGTCTGCCTTCATACCAGTAGTGGTTCAAGAGCTGTCTTTTTTTATAGAGCCAACTAGTATTTTCAACATGGCGATATCATGGAAAATATCAATCGTCCCTTTTGTTAATGTACGAGTACAGTTACTGAAAAGTTTAATATTCACGAACTGAATTTGATCGCAGTTTTTTCACTTTCGTGACACAGATCAAGATGATTTATTATTTTAATTTGATGACTTAAGTAGTACCCAGGCTCGATCCTCATAGCACATACGACAGATCTTGCTGTTTTATTTATTTTTCGTTAATTATATTTTTTTATAAATATTAAAAAGAAAAAATTTGTTGAAAAATTTGTGTAGGGATAATTCACTTTTTCCTTTCCTTACTCGCATCGAGCCGCGTGCAACTCGGCTGCAAGTTGAATGGTGCTACCATCGCACCATTGCCTCCCTTACATAAAAGCGAACAAAATACGAGCAAACCTGAAAACAAGCATAGTATGCATCTTACAATTTATTTCATAGGATTGGTGCCAAAAATAGTTATTGTTTATCCAAAATAATCATCAATCTATTATATAATTTGGGCTTTATTTATATTATTTATTTTCAATTTTTCGGTTCAATTTCAAATAACGGTTACTTCGCAAATGAAGGTTCGCGGAACCGCGAAAACGAAAATTATTCGTTTACAGTTCCAAAGCGATTAATTCTTCAACACAAATGCGATGATAATTATATTTTCTACTTTTTTACTGTAAGGTGGATACTTTCGGATAACTTTTTTGGCACTTTCACACTTACTTTTGTTATTACTGACGCAATAACACTGGTATGAAATAACTTTCGATATTTGATCGCCAATTAGGAAATATTACGAGATTTTTCTTCGATAAAAGTTCGTTGCAAACGAACTGTTGTTTTGCGTTTTTTTGTTTGTCAGTTCTGACACTTGGCTCAAGCCATGCATCTATCTTATTTTATTGTACCATGAGTCGAAGCGGGAGTTGACGAAGAGCTGGCAATACTTTTTGTGCATTCTATTAATGACTATACCATGACAGAGTTAAAAGGAAGCTGTATGTCAAAATCGGCTGGTCGAATTTCGGTTTTCTTATTGTTGTTGTTTTGGCTTTATTATTTGACGTTTAGCGTTCTCACTTATTGTTGCAAAACTTGTTGAGCAGCCATTTCAATGTGAGCTTACCTTTTAATTGTATCATGAGCTATACTTGCTAATAGCATGTCTACAAGGAGAGTTTAGTTTGAGTTTCCAGTACAAAGTTGAATCTTGACGCTGACCTCAAAATAAACTTTTGAATAAACCAGTATAGTTTTGCTTGATGAAACTCAACTAAACTCAGTTTGCTTTCTGAATTTATCAAAACTCAATTTGAGAAATGGCTTAAAGTATGCTAATTTTCTGAAAAAATCTTACGTTCAAAAGCAAATTATTTTACCATACTCAATTTAATCATAAAGGAAAGAAAAGAAGAATTGATTGTTGATTTAACATAAGTATGAGCTACGCTAATAAATATACCTCCGTGGCCCAGTGGTTATAACAGCCGACAAAGCAAACATATGAAAAATTTTTAAATAGCCATTTTTTCGTTTTTCTACAGCCAGTGCGGCGAATTGCTTTGTTGTTATTTTCATAAGAACCATTTTGTTTTTGGTTTTACCCCCACCTAGCTCGCCGTATTGTTGTATAAGCGACTATAAAAGTTTCACTTCAAAAATTTACTTCAATCAATTTAGCTTATATTGAGTTGGTTACATAATAGGCGACTTAATTTTGATGCAACTTTGATTTTGCATTTGGTAACGGTTGTAATCAGAAAAAACATTTAATTATGTTCAACCCGCAAATATTAAATTTTTAGTTGTGGCAGTCTTGCACGAATAGAGCGATTAGTACCTTTTTCTTCATGAGAGTAGCTTTTTAGACGCATAAATATTTATAAAAGCAGGCAAAAAAAAAAAGAATGTATGAATTTGGTTCTGATCATTGAGCTGCCCACTTGCAATTTCCAGATAATTCACTGCCCAAATATATTGCTTTATTCTTGTTATTTGTGAGGACACAGTGTAACGAGCTCATAAAGCGAGTGGCCAAAAATAGAAGTTGTCCTAAAAAAAAAAACGAAATGGCCATTTCAGCCCATGAAAGGACTTTGACCGAGCTTCTTATGATCAATTGTGTTGAGTGTGTTGTGACACGTTTAAAAACAAATGATCGAGAACTGGACCTACATGTTTTATGCCGACTCCGAACGGCTTATGTTCTCAAAAAGCTTTTCATGACAGTTTTTACTCTCTGAGGGTTGCCTTTGTCTGCAGAGAGGTGACGGCCGAACAGAAAAATTAATTCAATTGAAAAAACTGTCTGTGTCAGGTGGGATTCGAACCAGGGTTCTCTGTCGTATGGGCCACACACTCTACCCACTGCGCCACGGAAACCACTTTTACATTCAGAATATTAATACTCATAAAACTTTAAAATTAAAATGAAAAAAGACTTTTACATTCAGAATATCAATACTCCAAACTATGATTCTGCAAATTTATAATTTCTATTTTTGGCCGCACCCGTTACTCTGTGCGATGTAAATATTTGTTTAGTGGCGACTCCCAAGATTTTTGAATTTTCGTCATACGGGTTTTACTAAAAATATATGTTGCTTTTCTCTTCATAATTCGGCGTCTTCTGTCAACTACCACGCCCTACTTTTCAACAGATACAAGGTCTTAAGTATTTGTTTTTCTATATTAAAGCTTTTAAAGTATATATATTTGTAACTGAATTTTTATTTAAAATGCTTTTCTATTTCATAAATATTGCTCGCCCAAAAAGTTGCTCTTTACTTTTTTGCAAATTTGATAAATAAATTCCAAATACTCAACTTCATGCCTGGATAGTTTCGTGTTTTTTTTTTATGAGAATATAAACGTTTTTAGTAGGCGTTAAATTCAAAAGTTCACAAATATTTATATATATGTATATATATATATATATGTACATATTATACACATATATATTGGTGTGCTTACATGCCCACACTCACTGAAGAGCGCACACACAGATCAAAGCGTATACATGCATAATGCTCGTAGTAATAAACATAAAAAGTAATGTATTGGAAAAAAACTTGCTTCCTCCCACGACAGTTACTGAAGAACATGTCGCACATCCCATTCCACCAAAAACACTTGATGTGTTTCTTACTTATGGATATGCTTCAGTGTCCACGAAGCATGAATTTCTGCGGAGGAAACCAAAAACGAACTGAAAACAAAGTTTTTTTTGTTAATATAATAAAAGTGGAAAAAAACACGAATCCCAGTCGGAGTGTCACTGATAAGGAGTTGGAGGCTTAGGGTAAACTAGGCATCAGTCTGACTTAACTTATCGCTTGACTTGAGGGAAACGCTAAGAATTCATAAGCGTGTGTCGCATATCTTAGTATTTATATCATGTATATTATAATAATTTTCTCCCCTCTAAGTAAAACTTTCGAATCGTTACGTTTTGATAGGCTTGCTCTATTTTTATTTGAAATAAAAAGATGTCGGTGCGAAAAAAAATAAACATGACAACTTTATTGTTAGTACGACTTTGATTATTGTTGGTGTTGGTCCGATTATGTCTTTGAGAAATAATGGATACAATTCTGAAACTTGTGCTAATGAAGTGTTGATTGTTTTTTTTTATGTGAACACATTACACAGTAGCCAGACATAACTCTTACACTCAAACTTGGCTCTTTATCGATTAAAAACTCATAAAATTGTTTAATATAAGAAAAAAATGGACACAATTTATAACCAGTCACCGAACTCAATGAGCAATGTTCAAGCATCTAATAAATTCTAAAGACCAAAGTACAATATGGGCAAATGAACGCTAAAGACCTTTTCGTAATTAGCTCTCATCTATAAAAACTGATATTTTATACAGCTTGAACTTTCCAAATGCCTTTTCATGCCATTGTGCTACAGTCTTAGAGAGAAAGCCGAAAAATCTACTCAAACAATGCTTGTCTTTTCTCCTTTTTTTTTTAATTTGTGAATCTCAATCTAACTTTCTACGTGATTATTTTGTCATTTTTAATATTGACACAATGAAACTTCGGGTTTAGTTAGAATTAACTTTCAATCGATTTGTTGAAAGAGCGTTTTGTGTGAGATATCGATTTTAAAGACAAAATAAAACGTTGTGATAACAAACACCGAAGAGCAAGTAAAACAAAATTAAAACTGCTGCTTGTTGCATAAAAATGATTGCAAGAAACAGGGCGTCGAGATTATATGTGTGCGTTTGTATGTGCGTGCGTGTGTGTGTACATTCTAAAGATTAAAGTTAGTAGTAAAGTTCTTTAAAAAGCTTAAAAGTTGAAGAGTGATTTATATAATGAAATTATTTTCATTGAATTCTTTTAAAGATTATTGAAAATGCTGCAGCGTAATTAACTGCCACACAGTCGAGGAATACTGCCCACCAACCCTTAGAAAGTTTTGAGTATTTTTCCATTTTATCGACCTTCGTGCACTTGAAGATGACACCGTTATAATGTAAGGTTATTACGTGTTGTGAAGATTTTATCTCTTTGATTTTATTGTTTTTTATCATAACACATTTTATACCCACCCATATACTTGGAAACTTCCATTTGGAGTCTTGTTAATGATAAACTCTTATGAGAAAGTTTTTTATCGACAGTTTAATTTATTTCAAGGAAAACAGAATTTCGAACTAGAGGTAGACAACTCTTCTTATATCAAATAAATGAGTGCACAATAAGTTTATTTAATGGTTCTGCTCTAACTTATAACTTTTCATCTGGTCTAATTTTGCTGACCCCTGTCTAATTAATATCGTTCGACCTATATTAAGGAGTGTGAAATAAACCCTTCTGGGTTGTTTCGATGTAGCAATCAAAGTTCAACAGTCAGTACTTCAAACTCATACGTTTAAAGCATTAATTTAATAAAAGGTACGGGTGAATATGGAAGTCGGATTAGTAGGGAATTGTAAATGTTCCACTTGGTTTCAGAATTATATTTATGTATAGAATTATTATATATTTATCGCGTGCAACTGCCAAATGATAATTTAAACATAACAGAATTATTTATATATTCATATCATTCATATTCTCATGCAATCTCGTGAATTGAGAGTGAAAAAGTACGTTTTCTCAAAGTTTTATTTTTTCGCCAACTAGTTACTGTATCTAATTTACCAACTGTTACTAATTTTTGACATATTTTAACAGGATTCCCTAAAATTAAATTTCATAACTCAAGTGGACTTCTTTTTCCGACTGGGAAAAGACTGGGATCACTATTTCGTCACAGCCAAGACGCAACCTCACAAAAAGAAAGCAAGACGTTGATAAATTACAATCAAAACGTACAGCGAAAACCTTTGCTATTCGTTATTCACTCCTATTCCAAGAAAGCACTCCTCTGATCGATGA
Organism: Coremacera marginata; assembly: GCA_914767935.1. Classification (NCBI taxonomy): domain Eukaryota; kingdom Metazoa; phylum Arthropoda; class Insecta; order Diptera; family Sciomyzidae; genus Coremacera; species Coremacera marginata. The sequence continues at coordinate 67,380,122 of OU612045.1, forward strand.
TTTATGCGCGTAGTGAGCACATCTCCCACACTATGCATGTGAATGTAGAAGAGGTAATTGACTGCCATCGCTCTGGTCGAAATCAGTGGCTTGACAAAAAATGTCGCGACATCACTGCGGACAAAGACTTCGTATAGCGAAGGAAGTCGTCTTTTCTGATGAAAAACGATTAAAAAAGAAAATCAAGTATGAAGATGGTGATGTATGGTAACAGGAACGGGGCCCGAGAAAATTGTTCAAGAAGGTAATACGCCTGGTCGATGGTTTTAAGACCGAGGCTTTTCCTCAGTGATGGAAACGGAAATCTCTTGACAGTTATCCAAATACTATTCATGTTACCGAGAGAACACTTCTCTAGGTTTCACTAGTCCCGTAAATGGAGACGATATCCCAGAAACCCTAAATACGAAAGACAAAGTTGAGGTTCGCTCCCAACTTTAATAAAGTTTTAACAGCCATAGCTCCGCTTCAGAACAACAGAGCCGCGGGAGTTCAAGAACGGAAGTGAGACTCTGTGTAAATACATTCACTAGCATCTATGCAGAATTTGATTGGAAGAATGCATTCCAAACGATTGGTATGTCAGAGTGCTCTGCCCAATCTTCTTTATAAAGTTCTTCTTTATAAGGATTATAAGGTTCTGTCGAGCGTTTTAAATAAAAGTCTAAAACCCATCGTAACCAATTGATTAGAACTTATCAGTGTGGCCTCAGAGCTGGAATATCTACTAACGATCAGCTTTTTACGTGATTTTTTATTTGACGACTTCTTCAATCTAATGATTCATCCGAGCTGCTGATCTGAGATGTAGTGGGGACTATATTTTTTAAGAGTATTAGGCTACTAGCGTAATCTAATGATAACGATATCATTGGTCATAATACGCGCGAAATCAGTGCAGCATTCTCTAAATTAGAAAAAGATCAAGTCACATCGGTGTGGCAGTAAACATAGATAAGACAAAATACCTGGTGTCAATAAACAAACAGTCCTTTCGTCTTAAAACGCATGTCACTGTTAGCAACTCCTCCTTCGAGTTTGTTATGGACTTTGTCTGACTGGGATATAGAATAAACTCCACCAACGATATGAGTATTGAGATCAAACGAAGGTTAACTTTTGCCAACACTTGCTACTTTGGACTCAAGAGGCAATTGAGAAATAGAGCCTCTTTCGACAAACAGAAGTCACACACTATAAATTTTATATACGAATTTTTTTATACGAATTTATAAAGAGTTTCGTTATGCGACTGTTTGTAAAACATATTGAGATGCAAACAGAGTAAAGTTTTCTTTCTTTCGAACTGGCTGAACGAAATCGTAACTTTTTCGTAACATTTTCGTTAAGCCTCGTTACGAAATTGTTACGACATTTCGTTACGAACTCGTGTCAACCACTTCAAAAGATTTTCTTTACGATTTCGTAACGCTTATTATTAGAGATTATTAGACCCAAAACTTTTGGAAAAGCATTCATTTGAGTGGGTTTTTTTTTCATTTTTAAAATTATAAAAAATATATGAACCACGAAATTTAACACATTCCACGGGGTATTTCACGTAAAGCGAATGACTAAAAAATTTGACATCTAAAATTTCCAACTTGGCACAAAAATGTAGCCCTATGCGAAGCCAGTTCCAAATAACAGGTTTCGGAAAATCACCATAAATCTAAATATGTTTTTTTTTGAAAAAAAATTCTCAATAGAAAAAATGTTTGTAAAACATTTTATACAGTCCAATTCTATAGTGATTTGATGATTTTTTAATCATGTTACCAAATTTTCATAAACAAATTAATAATTACAGTTTTTTAAGCTTCAGCGTTTTTAAAATTATTTTTATTATATTAAAAAACAATTTGGAAGTTCAAAAAATTTTGGTTTTAGTGTTTTTAATTTGCAAATAATTTAAATATAAATCCACGACCGATTAAGTTCTTAAATATCCAAAAAAATTACTGTTTTATTCTTTTTATAAAAATTTATATAGCTAGCTGAGTAATTATTTTAATATTAACATGACCTTATTTTCATGTGATATCTTATATAATAAATTGGGTATAAGATACTGGTGCTGTGCAAAAACCAGTTATCGAATTACGGTTTTTGAAAAATAGTCTGAAATTTAAATATGACTTTATCGGATTCGATTCCTGTAATCAAAAAATTTTATTAAAAAAAAATATATATATATAGTAATTGTTATTAGAATTGAATCATGAGAAAATGAAACTGTTAAATTTTTAAAGATCTTCAAATATTTTCTCTTGAATTTATTTAAATTTTCGAAATCATTTTCGAGAACAGTAATATTTTAGCCCTTAACGATAACTCGAACTAGGGTTCACACAGGTTCAAAAAGTTGTACACAAGATGGGGATCAATAAAAGCATAAGATAGCCAAATCTAAAGACTTTTTTTTTTCTCCCTTTTATATGAAATGTCCATAAAAGTTGTGAATACAGCTTCACCAGCTGAACTTATTAAAAAATGTTTGCGTATTTCATAGTTGTATACAAATTATGGGTAAAATTAGTTGTATCACGAGCAACTTTATTTCAACGGGTGTAAAATCTGCAGACATTCTAAGGTTTTGCAGAATGTAATATATTTTGCGTACTATGCTATTGACATGATCAGTGCATGTTAGCGTTGAATTGATTTGAAAGCCAAGGCTTACAACATTATTAACAAGTTCAAGTTTTTTGTCCCCTATAAACAGGTGTGGAACATTTTCAAGATGTATATTTGACGCTGAAAACGGTAGCACATAAGACTTAAGCGCATTTAGCTGTAGGCCATTACTAATGACCCACTGGTTAATATTGCTATGATCTTCATTCAGTCTACAGCTTAAGTCATCTAAGAGGCCCGTTCTACGTGCAAGATATAATTGCACATCATCCGCATAGGCATGCTTCTATGTTAAAAAAATGTCATTTATAAACACGGAAAACAGCAAGGGACCAAGAATAGATCCTTGTGGCACTCCACTGCGAACAGATTTAAATTGAGAACTCTTAATTCCGACTCTAACTCTTTGCAATCTGTTCGACAAGTAGCTTATTAAGAGGTTTACAGCACTATCGCAAAAACCATACCAACATTTGAGTTTTTGACAAAGCAACGAGTGGTTTACGGTGTCAAATGCTTTTGAGAAGTCAAGCATGCAAAGATGAGTAACCAGGCCATTATCGTACGATTTCCTTACATCGTCTAATACTTTCATTATAGTTGTTGTGCAACTATGGCAAGCACAAAAACTATATTGTAAGGGAGATAGCAAGTTATTCCTGCTCAAAAATGCTGACATCTGATTTGCCATAATAGATTCATATACCTTATACAACGAGGACAAAATACTTATAGGCCTGAAATCTTTTGCTACGGACGCTAAAGCTTTTTTGGCAACAGGTATTACTTTTGCAATTTTCCAGGAGTGAGGGAAAGCATACGTAGTAAAACAATGGTTTATTATATGTGCTAACGAACCAAGTACGTGGGGTAAAATAAGTCTTATTTTAATTGTTATTTTGTTATAATTGAAATACCATCCTCACCAGTAGCATTTGATTTTATTTTCATTATGCACTTGCCAACATCAGTTTCGCTTACATCAGAAAACTGAAAATTTGGTTCAACTAGTACATCAACAATTTTTTCTATTACCTAGAGTACCATTGTTAGATAGAAAAAATTGTTCAGATCATCGGGATCTACTTAGCAATCAGCAGCAGATTTTTTTCCAATACCAAGGTTTTTTTAATTCCTCCACAGCACCTTAGAAGGAAGTGAGGTATTAAGCATAGCAGAACAATAGTTAATTTTAGATTGTTTAGTTATTAAAACCGAGGCGTTTCTGGCAACTCTGTAGTTTTCCCAATTTTCCAGTGAAGGGTATTTTTTCCACCGACTATGCATTTTATTTTGTTTTTTAATTGTACTTTTCACATTATTATTAAACCATGGGCAGGAAGCATTTTTGATAACCGTAGTACGAATGGGAACATGCCTAACAAAAAGGTTGTTGAGCATATTAGAGAAAAATTCTACTTTTTCGTCAATATCAGGCAGAAACCATAAATCATTCCATGGAACTAAATACACATCATTGTAAAGGGCAAATGTATAGATTTAAAGTCTGGGTACGATACTGTCCTTGAATAACTAGAACGATATAAGTTTATGTCGAGTGTGCAAAAAATTAAATCATGATCGGAAATGAAATAAATCTGGTGAAACAAAAGAACAGTTGATATATCAGACACAATAAAATAGTCTAGAAGACTAGGGGCATTAGTATGCGAAAATCGAGTGGGCATAGTATCATTCACAATTGACAGACCGACGGAGGAGACATTTTCATACATAGATTTAGTGGCATTATCATGACATAGCAGATTAACATTAAAATCCCCACACACAACAAAATAATTAAAGTCAATTGCCTGATCAGAGAGGTCCAAAAATAAGGTATTCAGACTATGACATTTGTTAGGGTTATAAACGCAAGACAAAAGAATTTTTGTGTCGTTATCAGATAAACAGAGATTTAGAAATTCAACACTATCACCAGCGGTTTTATTAATGATTGTAGCATTCAAGTTTTTTCTGCAGTAAATAGCAACTCCTGTTGCTGTTTTAAAATTAATAAAAAAATCATTTTATGTATAAAGAAATTAATTTTGGTAAGAAAAAGTTAAAAGTTTAGCGTTTTGTTTTATATATTAAAACTATATTTATTTATTTATTTATTTAAAGAACCATAATTATAAATAATTATATTACTAATTATAGGCAACTAGCAACATAGGCTATCGGCCCATTAAAACTATATATACATATATATATGTAGTGTATAACTTCCTAAAATGAATTTATTTTTTCATTTTTATGTTCATGCATTTGTTGGGCTAAAATAAGTTACAAATATTTTGCTGCATCAAAAATAAATGATCTGACACGCCAGAGGAACTACTGACTTTTGGGACGGCAAGTTCTTAACATAAATAATTTTACAACATTTTAAATTTTCTACAAACTGGCCAGAAAATCTTATTTTAATTTCATTTTAAACGTCAGCAGCAATTTCAACGTCAGCTGGTGCCAATTTCTAAGCAGTGTTGTAAGCCGGACGTTTTTTATTAGAACGATCAATTTTTATTATATTTCAGGAGCGAAAACACAAATTATACGTAATTTTGAAAAAATGTACATTAGTATTAAATTTTATTATTTAATCCTCCCCGCGTATTGGAGCTCATTCACCGGCAAGTTGTAAATTCCCCGCAAATCGGGGAATTCCCCTCGAATTGGTATCGCTGGTACCGATCATGCTTTCTTTCACAATGTCAGAAATGTCAAAATCAATGCAATCATTTTCCTTCACTTGGCAAACTGAGTCTCCGTTCAGTGTTGTTTCGCGTTTTTTTTTTGTTTGACAGTTCTTACACTCGGCTCTAAGCCATGCATCTACCTCTTTCATTTGAACCATGAGTCGAAGCGAGAGTTGGCAATGCTTTTTGTGCATGCTTTTAAAAGCTATGCATGGTAAAACACAATTCAAGCATAAAAGAAAGGAAAGAAGAGCTGATTGTTGATTTAACTTGAGTATGAGCTACTCTATCAGATATGCTTTCGTGGCCGAGTGGTTAGAACAGCCAACTACGGAACCAATGGTAGTTAGTTCAATCCTCAGTGGAAGCAAAAAAATTAAAACTTTTAAATAGCATTTTTTTCGTTTTTATACAACTAGCGCAGCGTATTGTTGTGTTGTTTTTTTCATAAGATCTTGCTCGCCGTATTGTTGTGTACGCGAATATAAAAGTTTCACTTCAAAAATCAAATGCTAGGGGAGAGGCCTGTAGGTTGATATTCCATAACATTTTCGATTATGACTTATCATAATATTAACAGTGTTGATTTTCTACATACATTGGCCAGAGGAATAAAGATAGAAATTATTTGAATTCTCAAAAAAAAAAAAAACAAAATATTGTGCAGTAAATTTCCAAAAATATCTAAAATCGACCCTTTAATATATTAGCTTGCAGGTTGCCACACTTTGGTTGCTACAAATATAGAAAAACTGAAGTAAAACACTCGATATAAACAATTAATAAAAATTTATTGAGTTTTCATGAATTTTGAAGTGCTCTTCCTCGATTTATTAGTAACTTTTATTTCTGTAATTGTGTCGAGAAATGCATCAAAATGTTAATACTGCGGTCGGCACACACCAAGAGTGCGCAGCCATACTAAGAAATGTAACGAAAATGTAAAATCACCGAAAATATTGAAATAAAACTTCACTTTTGATTTAATGACACTTGCAAACATGCAAAGGTGAACACACGTTACAACCCAAAAGCGAAAAAGTGATGTAGCAACCTGCAAGCTAACAGAAGTACCAACCTCCATTTTGACGCCATATTAGAATTAACATAATATAAAATTACCAATGCATAATATATTAAAAATTATATTTTGATTATGAAAACTGTATGAAAAGGCAAAAAAGCACTAATATTTGTCTTGAATTGTCAATAAGAAAGAGTTAGATTTAGAATACAAGACAAGTACACATTTTTATTTTTTTTTTTTTTCAATTTTTTTGGAATTAATATTTTAAATTTTCTTAAACAGACACTGTGTTATTGCGTCTGTCTGTTCAACAAGTAGATTAAAAATGACAACTAATCTTTTGAATACGATTTCGATTTAGAAATTTTGATGCGGAGCTTAGATCGAAATGCAGCATTGGTGGCAACCTGCAAGCTTCTCCCCTACTGTTTTAGTTTCAGAACCGTTTTTCAATTTCAATTCAATTTCTATATTATTGTATAACGAGCTAATAAAGCCCTTGCTCAATAAAATTTCAGAAAAATATTAGCTGATATTATTATTTAAGAAAATAATTTGTTAAATTTTGGGTTGAGACATTTTTTCAACAATATTTTCAGAAAGACAGCACGAAACAAAACACAACTTAGCCTCCAAGTTGATAGCCGACAACTTCAGTGTTACCACAAAACAGAAATCATTATTCATGAAAATTAAAATATGGCATTTTTATTTGCTATTTAGTTTTTAGTAATTCTTAAAAATATAAATTTTTAAGAATAACATATGAGAGCTTTATGCCAAGTAATTCATGAAGCAACAGGTCGCCACAACAACAATGTTCTTTACAGAACAACCACCAACAGACTAGACTGCTGTTTCGTTGGTCGCTACACCAACTCATCAGTAATCTTCTGTGGGTTATGCAGTCCATTAACTTTGAAATTCTTATAAGCACACCTTCTGCTAAAACCAAAGCGGAATTGCAGTTGTGTGCTTTCTAATTTAAAAATCAATGTTTTTTTACTTCTTAGCACAAAGCAAAGGTTTAAAAATTGACTACATTAATTCTGCAAAGACTTGTTATTGCGCTTTTTGTTTACTTCTTTTCACGATTCCATTCTTTGGCACCAACAATTCGTGATATTAAACCATAGAAGGCGTGCAGAAGTTTTTTTGAAAATAAGATGACTCGTCTTATTTTCTGAAGTCGGGCTCGTACCATTGTATACTGAAAATTAAAATATGGCATTTTTATGTGCTATTTAGTTTTTAGTAATTCTAGTAAACATATGAGAGCTTTATGCCAAGTAGTTCATGAAGCAACAGGAATTACTTTACAGGAATTATTTAAATGAGATGAGTCATCTTGTTTTAAAAAAGAAACTAAATAAGAAATCATTATTGTTGCGTTTTGTATAAAAAACAAAAATTTTAAAAATAATCGATCCACAAATGGAAAACTAGGATATTTATTATAATAGGCAAGGCAAAGAAAGAATTCCTTAAATAAGGTTCGATTAAAGTATAAGACGATAAAAACCCTTTTTGATTATATTAGCAATATAAACTTGTGGCAAGCAGTTCTTGTAACGGTATTCACTTGCATAAATATATGCATTTATTTTGTATTTAGTCTTCAAGGAGTATCATGATCAACAAAAGTCTCAGTTTATTTGTTAGTTTGTGTGTGTGCCCGCATTTGTTTGTATGTGTATGACTCTGATGTGCTTTTATGTAACTTCATATACACAATTTCAGCAAAAACCGCATCAGTTTCCTTGTCAACAACAAGTTTTTGTTTTATTCGTTGTATGTGTTGGTGTTATGTGTAGTTTTTCCAACCACGGCACAATTATACCCAGTAGGAATTGTCAGTACCATAACTAAGCATTAAGTAAGACAAACAAATTGGTGGGACCTTAACTGCAATTTAAGTTATATGAACAATTTTTTTTACACATGCCAAAGGTCACAAGCTCTTCATATTCTTACTTATTGGTGCCTTTTTATGGGCTTAACTAGTTTAAAACTCCATTTTAACAATTATTACGAATGAAGGGTTATACTCTATGAGCTTTCATCAATAAAATTCTGTTAGAAAAGTTTTACTCAATAGATTTTCTCTCCTCCTTATAATATTTAACCCTGGAAGGTCATGCTTATTTTACATATGTTCAAACAAAGACGCCAATCTCCTATTTTTAAGATATTTTTTTTTGCGACAATGATGCGCTTTAATTAACAGCATAACAACAAATAACATTGTAAGAAAAAACGGAAACGTGCGACGATTAGATACAACAATACAATAAATATAATACTAGTGCTTCGTCGATTCGACGAAGCATGACCTTCCAGGGTTAAAAAGGTTTCTCTCCTTTCTCACTTCCTTAAGTTTCTTTTTTACAAAAAAGTTTCCGATTCAGTAGAGTATGAATACTCGTACGTTATTATTCAGAACTGTTCCTAGCATGATAACCTTGACCATTATAGTCTCATTTTCTCGGTCATCAACCACTTGCTTTCGATTCGATACGTTTCGATGAAAATTAATTCGATCAATTTACTAACGACCACTTATTTGATTTACTTGATTTATTGCCTTTTCTCACACCTCATTCTGCGTTTTTCGTTAGAAGATAACGATAAAAGAACCATCTCAACACACACACACACATATAGCACTTTTATAAATGCTTGTATCCTGCTAATGCGTTAACCATGCGTGACACACTTGAACACAAAATAAATTTTGATTTATTCGATTTTTCTTATATCCGCTTAAGTAGCGTGAATACAGATATCCGGATGAAAGTAGGCTTAAACGAGATTAAAGCTTGCAAATATGCCAAAATTTTATTTTTATTCATTGTTTTCGATCCAGAAAAATACTTAGTTCCACTTCATTCCGTCTATTGTGAGCAATTCTGTTTAATAGCTGTAAGAATTACACAATTCTTGCGCTTAACGGCTTTTAGGATCTCGATGTTGGAATGGTGCAAAAATCTGAGCAATAATTGAATTTTAGCAGAAAACAAAAAACAGAAAAAAGTGCAATTTGTATTCTGAAGAAGTTAACTCAAATTGTTTTGGGAGTACAAGCCGGACGATGACGACAACAGCATCAACAATAACAACAACAGCATCCGGGTGGTGAAACCATGTCAGGATGCGTGAGCAAATTTTTTTCCACGTTTGAAACCAATGTTACAAGTTTTTTCTTATGCTTTGTAGTTTGTTGTTTGCTACATTGTTTTTTTACTGCCACAAAAAACGGCAAAACAACAATTGCAGCACCAGCAATACCAACAAAAGCAACAATAAGACAACAACATCAGTTAAAAAACTTTGCTCATGAACATATTTGTAATGCCATCATGGCCAAAGTAGGTCGCTTGCAGCCAGCCTCATTCAACGTACAACGCACACAACAGAGCTAGCTGCATCTAACTTGACTTAAAACAAAAAATGAGCAAAATTAAGCTAGCAAAAAATTGAAAGAAACTTAAAAAAGAATAAAAGCAACTCACAGAAACTCCATGCAGCTTACAAAAAAATATGTTTTTATTTCAGGACTCTTCTATGTGAAGCCCTCAAGTGTTATGAAGAAACTTTGCACCATCATAAATTATTTTGATAATTAGATTAAGTGTGCAAAAATTTAAAAAATAAATACTTTAAAACTCGAAATCATTCGCAGCAAAAGACATATATTAAAATAAAATCAACCAACTTTAAAATAGAATGCTTTACCCAACGATCAATAATTTTATGACTAAAGAATAAATAAGTATTTATTTATTTTGTATTTATTTATTTACTTTTGAATAACCAGCACAACAAAGTTAAATAACCTTTTGTGACACTACTGGCAGCATAGCATTTATAACTTATACATAATATAACATTTAAAATAATTGAATTCAAATATTTAGAAAACCACAATGTCTAAAAAGGAAAGAAATGTTTAAACAAATTATATTTTTAGCTTAACATAGAGCCGAAATAAACATCCTACCTATTTATCACTATTCTTATTACAACGAAGAGAAATGCAAAGCTAATTTATTTTTAAATTGCGCAGCGTTATTGTTAGATCTTAAATTATTAGGAAGCGCGTTCCAAAGACGAACAGAGTAAACAAAGAATTGTCTTTCAGATGTCAAACAAGAATGCCGTGAAGAGTTAATTCTACTAGTGCGACTAGATCGAGAAAGTTCAATCTGGCGAACAAATACATCGGCTCAGTAGTGTGAATTATCTTATATAACAACAAGAGTGTACGGAAGTCTAGCAGGTTATCATAGGTCATGCCATAGATTTTCTTAGCATATTGAGAAACATGATCTCTTCTTTTCAACCCATATAAGTAACGAGCAATATTGTTGAAAAGAACGTTTAGTTTGCGTTTACTTAACTGTCACAATTAACAAACACTTCGCAACCATAGAGCACTACTGGAACAGGATAGATTTTGGCAAACAGCACTCGTATATGAAGAGCCATCTGAGCATGCTGTAGGCCTTCCCGACAGTAATATTAACATGTTGGTGAAAAGTCAGCGTTCTATTAAAGATTACCCCTAGATTTTTCGCAATGTCAACAAAATCAATGCTGCAGTCATTTAATACAAGGCGAGAGACAGTTGAGATGTCAATGTCTTTTTTGAAATCACCAGACATTTCGACTTTTGGGGATTTAGGCTTAAACCGTTTTTAAGTGCCCAGTCAAAGATATTATCAAGAACAGTATTTAGGTAAGTGATACAGTCTAGTAAATTTTGACGTTTACAGCTCAAATATACTTGGACATCGTCCGTATAGATGTGAACCTTACAATATTTATCACACTAGGAAGGTCGTTGATGTACATTGAGAAAAAAAGAGGTCCCAACACCGACCCTTGAGGTACACCTCTTTTAATGGGGAGAAAAGCTGACGAAACATCGTTAGCAAAATCAGCTTGCGACCTGTTTGAGAGATATGATGCGATAAGGTTCACAGCAGTTGGTGAGAAGTTGAACATTTTAGATAGCTTTGTGAGTAGAATGTCATGCTCAACAGTGTCAAAGGCCTTAGAGTGATCTATAAGAACCAAGAAACCCACCTCATTATCATCCAAACTCACACTCAGGTCTTCAGTTACATCAAGTATAGCAGTGATGCAACTATGTTTGGCCCCAAATCCTGATTGTCTGTCTGTTATAAGGTCATATCTAATCAGGTGTATGTTGATTGGCTGACTAAATAAGGACTCCAATGCTTTGGATATGAACGAAAGGATTGCAATTGGACGGTACTCATTCTGCGATTTAGGCACCGGCATGATTTTTGCTTTCTTCCATTTCTCCGGGTAGACTGATTTGGTGTATGTAAAGTATTAAAAACATGGGTTAGAAATGGTAGAATCTTCGGAAGAAGAATTTTTAAAAAAACTGGATTTATTTCATCATATCCAACAGCTTTTGATCTGATTGACAGGACACTTTTAAGAACATTAGCTTGACTAGCACAAGAAAAACTGAAACTATTTCTGGGGTCAAATGTGCTGGTAGTGCTTTGATAGACATTTTGAGTAACAACAAGCATGGGAACATTAACAAATTTTTTATTCAAACCCTCAGCATCTACATTTTCACAAGAACTATTGTTTTTTTTTACAGATACCAATATTTCGTATCTCTAGCCACTTTTTCTTACTATCCACCGCAGATTCAAATATGAAGTAGTTAAAATATGATTTTTATTAGGAAATTTTAAGACTGAAAACTAATAAAGTACTTAAAATAAAGTTAATTTGGAATTTTTTTTTATACCAAAGTAATGGATGGCTTCGTGAGCATAAGATCTATCAATGTTGGAGGCATTTTGTAACCACCATTTTTTTCCAATTCCATCCCTGAGGAGTTGAAACGTTCGATTTGCAATTACAATTCCTGTAGTGGAATTGACCACTTTTCCAATTCCATTCCTGAGGAATTGAGATGACCAATTACTAATTACAATTCCTGGAATAGAATTGACGATTTTTTTCCACTTCCATTCCTGAGGAATTGAAACGTTCAATTACCAATAACATCTCCTGTAATGGAATTGACCATTTTGTCCAATTCCATTCCTGAAAAATTGAGATGACCAATTACCAATTCCTAATTCCAAGGAATTGGAATTGAGGCGGAATTAATTCCAAAAGGAATCATTACAACCCAGCTCTGGGCGTAGAGTAGATATCAGCCCGGGAGGAGGAACATTTTTTTTATATACACTGACAAAAAAGAAAGAACGTTTTCACAATTTAAATTAAAATTGTTGTTCTTTACAGGCCGTCTCCATTTACAATATTTGATTGCATGCGATCTGTCAAATTGAATTTCATGAAATCCAGATTTCATGATAAAATTTTTAGGTGGGCATTTCATCTCATGAAATTTCATTTTAAGCATGGCGTCAAGCAGATTGTTTCAGATAAACTGTCTTGTAATTAGAACTTTTAAAGTTTCATAAGCAACCGAATTGTTTATAAAAGCTTATTAACTTTATATGTTCTTTCATCCGCCAGTTCATTTTATATGTTTGTAGTTTTTTCGAACAATTGAAAACAATGCACACACACTCATAAGTACTTAGACAACTCAATATTTCATGAGACATATTTCATGAGATGAGAAATTTCATGAAACGAGCGGTCTACACTTGCGATATCGATATCATGAAATATTTCATGAGATCAAATATTGTAAGTGGAGACGGCCTGTAAAAATATTATCATGAAATCTGGATTTCATGTTAAGCGCAACAAAAATTTTTTTTTTATATTAATGTGAAATTTTTCTTTGAGAGAGAGAAATAATTTTTAAAGCAAAAAGGAGAATTTTTGAATTTTGAACTAAAAAATTGTGAATTGATTATATCGAAAATTTTGTTCAAGTTATTTAACTCAAGCATAGTTTGAAAGTTACCACAACGGGAATTGAAACCGTACTCACCAGATCATTTGTTATCGTGCAGTGGCATAATTTACTCTTAACCAACAAAAATTACGTCGACAGAGCATTTGTTCCAACATACAATTAGATTTGAACTAACGACCGCAAGGATTTCACGATTTATGCTAAAGGCCACACAATTATTGTCAACAAGTAAGCAAAGAATCAATTAATCAAACTAGCTATTCCACCGGCATCCGGCCGGTAACTCTGTATCCGGTATCCGGTATCCGTCCGGTATAGTTTCTTAAATCTATTTTATTTAAATAAATCTTTTTGAAAACAAAAAAGTAACAAAAAATTAACAAGCTTAGTAATCCAATAAACTTAGATTACATTCTTAGTATTCACTTTAATGATAAATTAATAAATAAACTAAAAACTTAGAAAAACGCTCAATGAGTGAAATGATTAAAATTACTTACTTACTTACTTAGGTGGCCGTAACAACCCGTGTTCGGGTTTCGGCCGACCTAATCGGCTCTCGCCAGGTACCTCTGCTTTGCGCGCGCCTTCTCCAATCGTATACACCAAGTGCGGTTAGGGCTACCTCGGCCTGGTCCATCCATCGGAAGCATGGTCTCCCTCGTCGTCGTTGACCAACGACCCTTGCCTCGAGCACCTTTTTCGCTGGAGCTTCGTCGTCCATACGATGGACATGACCCAGCCAGAGTAATCGCTGCACAGCTATATGCCGAACTACGTCAATGTCTTCGTAGAGCTCATACAGCTCGTGGTTCATTCGAATGCGATAGTCATCGCCGACTCGAACAGGACTGAAGATTTTGCGAAGAACTTTTCTCTCGAACACCCCCAGAGCGGCTGCGTCAGTTTGCGAAACTACCCATGCCTCAGCGCCATAAAGCAGCACAGGTAGAACGAGCGTCTTGTAGAGTATTAGTTTTGTCGATCGAGAGAGGTCTCTGGAACTTAGTTGCTTACTCCATCATGCTTAGACCATCAGTAACTTCGAAGTCATGACAAAATTTTTGTAATCTTTTTGGTGAACATCGAATATTAAGCAACGAGTTAAGAATTTAATTGTAAAGCAATTTTCATTGCAATTCCATAATTATTAAAGTACATAAATGCCAATATTATTTAATACCTGGTTCTTTTGCTGACGCTTGCATTTCACTGCCTATATCTATACAAGCCGAACTTTCGTTTAAATTCACTTCTCTGTCAGGTTTTGTCCAAAAACAAAAAAAGATAGTTCATTAGACTCATTTTGGGTAATCGTTCACAATGAACAATCGCCCAAAATTTATCAAATGAATTATCGCCCAAAAATGAAAATGAAGATTGCCCAAAATTGTATTTTGTTAAAAAATGGTTAATATTAACTTGGTAAAAATTAACTTTTTAACTTGCGGAAAAATAATAAAGATTAAACATTTTCAAAATCCCTTTGACGGAATGGTTATGTTTTCGTCATATTGCCCACATGATTGCTTTCGTACAAAGAAAATAATTATTTTTTTGAAAAGCACGAGATGTTTCCTACGATACATTTGCTACAAGGTCGCGATGATCCAGGAGGCCACGATTCTTTGGCGTTTGTTAGGGATGTACAATGCCACAAGAGCTACGGTAAACTAATAAGTTTTTAAACATGAAAATGCCATAGACTTAATTTTCCATTTTCTTTCATTAGCAAAGGAAAAAATGCAGAATTAACAACACATTCGCCGGCTTACTGAGCTAATTTAAACAAAAATGTGACGTTTTAACAAACGATGTGTTCACAGATGGAAATGTTTGTAAGTTTTTCTTTTTGCTTTGTAGCATTGCATTAAGTCGGCTTAAAAAGGCAAAAATAAAGCCACGAAGCTAAGTCGAAAATTTCGAGGCTAAGTCGATAAAAAAAGGCTAAATCTAGCCTCTAAAAGGCTAAAATGGCCACACTAGATTCAATATTTAATATAACTGCAGCTATGTTAAGAGTTGTTAACAGATGACGTTAACAAATAGACTATGATGACCAGTATTGTCACTTGCAAATTTTAAATAGTGATAGAATGAGTCTAAAATGAGTGGTAGATTTTAAAAAAGTTAGAATATTTTTTTCTTACGAAAAAATTCGACTGAAGAAGTATATCGTACCATAATGTAGTTTTTTCAAGCTTAATTAGTCTTATTGCAAATAACTCCCAGAACCCAAAAAAGTGATAGATTCACCACAATTGTGGAAAAGTGACAACACTGATGATTCTTGTAGGAAGTGTGGCTAAGCAGCTACCTAAACCACAAAAATCTATTAGCAGATTATTGGATGTGCTGCAACATAGCCTCAGTTGCACTTAATATGAATCAATGATTCTGTGTAACGAAGGTGTTTGGCTCGATGGATAGAGTATAGAACACTTCATCAATGGTTAACCAGTTCAATCCCACGACGGGCGAAGAAATATTTTTTATACATATTTGATATTAAATATTAAGTTGTCTTGTTGTAAAACACTAAGAAACAAAGAAGCTATAAAATTCCAAAAAAAAAATCTATCGAAAGTTTTTCAATTTCCACTCCAAGCAAACCATAGAACGAGGCGTGAAAAGCTCTGCTTTAACAAGCAAAACAGCTGATTTTTAAAGTAAAAATATTTCATTTTTGTGCTGCATTGTGAAAAAGATGCAAGCAGTTGTTAATAAATATTACGCTAAAATATGCAAAAAAAAATGAAAAAAGAAGTGTTGGTCATTTAAATATACTGCTACCAGATGCTTCCTGCTTATCTGAAAGAATTTTAATTTTCCATTTTTTGAATATACCGACCAGCCAATTCAATTTTGTTTTAATTTCAGTTATCAGCTGTTGTGCTTGAAACTTATTTTTTTTTTTTTTTTTTTTTTAATCAAATAATAATCATGATATGATAAAATGATAATCAAATTACTCTATTACTCGAAGTTAACTTGAAGTGAGAACGGAAACAGACATAATATAATCAAAACAATCAGCTGTTTTAATGTAAAAATTTTCAGTACTGCCAGATTGAAGTATTGAATTCTTTCAAAGTTTGGAACCATGACACAATCCTAAGATAGGCTCAGTTTTAAGAGGAACTAAAAAAAAAGGGAGGTAGATGTCAAAGTTACTATTACTATTAGCATCTGATGTTTAAGGCGCTCACATCTTTGTTGTTGCAAACTTATCCTTTGAGCTATTTTAAAATGAGCCTACCTTATGATTGTGTCATGGCTTGAACAATTTTTAAGAAGATAACAAACTCTGAACAGTAAGAAGTAAAAATTATTTAGATTTATGGTCTGTTCCCGTACTTTTTGGACTAAATATGGTAAAACTCTCAAAAACGTGAGCGTAAGAAAAAAAACTCTCAAAAATATAGCAAAACACAGAAAAGTACGGGAACGCTTTTCGGACTAAAAGCGGAGTTGCTTGATTCAACTCCTGCGCCAGCTTGATGCTTAAATATTTTTAGCAATATTGAAATTAACTCTCAAACTAACATTATATTCAGTTTTTACACAATTTCCCATGTTTTTGATTTCTATTCTAATGGGTTTTATTTACTTCAAAGAGCTCTTGTTATTTTTCAATTTTTTGCTAACTTGCTTTAAACTTTAAACTTTAAGCAGTTTGACTGTTTTACCATTTTTGCCAGAATAATTTCCTTGGAGTAAAACTTGCAACTTTTGACAGGGAGGGAAAATATTTTACTGACGGCTCCCTATTTTACTATTTTTTCGAGTACGAAAACGCTACTCGGACTCAAACCTGCAAAACTGATGAATTGAACTACAAATGTAAAGTACGGGAGCAGAACTTTTATTATTTTAGCAATTATTTTTATTATGTAAAAGGTGTTTTGAACTTTATTTTCCATAAGAAAATTCAGCAGCACTCAATCCGTTTATTGTAGCCTCTCCAATTAGAAATATATTTAATTTTGTGACAACGAGGCAATGAACCAACTATCCGGCCGGCGGATATTCGGCTTTCAGGCAGCTCGCCGTATATCCGGTATCCGGTTAAATCACTACCCGTTGCATCTCTAATATAAATATACATTTTGACGTAGAACTACGTCATTCTCGGAGGTTAGTAGGGTGGTTGATTGCGATCAGAATCGTTTTTATGTCACACTTTGAGCCTTTGGTGTGCTTAAAGTACTGATTGTACAATGTTGATGTAAACAATTGGTGGTCTGGCTGATTCTCACTGGTAGAAAAATGCATGTTTGAACTCTAGAACTTATATAAATTTTTCACAGTTAGATGAAATATAAAGCCAATATTTGTTGTTTCTGTTCAAAAATCTTTCGACCGCATTGGTTCTTGTATACAGGGTGTCCTGCAATTGAGTGCAACTATTTACGGAGCTGAAAGGTTATGTCGGGTTGAGCAAAAAATCGTAAGAGGGCATTATTGCCACTTAAAAAAATAACTGAAATCGGCAAGTTATTAAACACAAATTTTGAAACTTAACGAAATAATTGAAACAATACATCACCTTTTTTTTTTTTTTTTGAAATCTGTGTCAATGCTTTACTTATCATTCTTGCTATATATTTTTGTTGTTTGTTATTGCTTTTGTTAATCTTCAGCAAGATTAATACAATTAATAATACATAAATAATAAAAAAAATTGTATTACTAGTATGCATGCTTACTTTTACTAAGATATACTAAGGTGCATGGTAGTTTTGCTATGAAAACTCTATTTATTTTTAAAATATAATAAATGCTAATTATTTATTGAACTAGTTTTGTATATATTTCATATTGAAATAATATTTTTTGTTTGTTAAAATTTATATTTTCACTTTAATTTAGATTATAGTTAAGTTCTTTACTTTAGGAAAAATAATAATGTCATGTTATTTCGAAATATTTATTTTCATTTATTAAACGTAAAGCGTATTATTAAAGTAAAGCGAGATACAGGCTGGAAATCACCAAGCAGCGATATGGGTATGCAGGTCCGATGGAGTACAACAGACTACCTTTGGAATATAGAAACTTGGAGACAGTGCAACTATTTAAAATTAGAGTCTGTAGCGTGTGCCTAGTCTGATTTGGATGCGTCAAAAGAAATCGGATAATTGTGCACATCTTGCTATGCTCTATCAAGGTCGTCGGGAAGTCGGGGATCTTACCTATCCCTTGACGCTAAGACACAACCACATTAAATTTATGTGCACTTTTCTGTTTAAAAAATATTCTATGTTAACAGCAATAAAAAGGAAAGATTTAGCGGAAATGAAATAATGGAACTTTAGCTTGCTTACTTTAGGTACCTAAGATGTTATAGGGACTCTTCTTCTATACCCGTCCTACCATGCAATTTGATGACAACTTAAATTGCCCAACACAAATCTAGAAAACTCCAGATTAACCTAGTATTCACCTTACCACATTGCCTATGAACCATGAACCAATATAATCACCCCATAATGTTAACAGTCATTGTTAAATTCAAATTGTTGTTTTATTTAAAATTCATCTTTATAATGTTAGTCGATAATTATCGAAAAATTATCATATATTATTTTAACTTGATTATTAATAATAAATCATTTGTTTTAATTTAAGAAAGATATATTAATTGGTTTTTGTTTTCTTGTTTTATCTAAATGATAAGAATTTATTTTAATTATGCTAAGAGATGTTCGTAAGAACTTAAGTTCTATACTCTTGAAAAAAAATCATTCTATGTTAGGGGAGAATGGTGCTAGTTGTCACAAAATTTATATGAACCGCTGTAACTCTTACAAATCAAGCCATAATGACACTGTTACACTTTTAAAAATAAATTCAATCTATTATTCTTCAATCCAGATATGAATAACGTACATAATTTAAAATTAAAATGAAAAGCTTTATCGATAAAAAATTAAACTCGGCTGAGACAAGTTACCCCACTCGTGCGGTAAGTTGTCCCAACACGTAGTCCTCGTTGTCACTCTTCTTAATCGTCATCGCTGCCCCACTCCGATACACAATTTAGGCAGCAATATATCAAACTTTCAATTTCAATGCATTCATAATGTGCGCGACGTTTGCATTTAATACATTGACGATAATTGTTATTGGATCCGACGCTCGACAATGCTTGGCAACATACTACACATATTGAATCCTCGTTCTCTTCATCGCTACTAGCTGTTTTCGGATTAACGCTAACTTTTCCTCTTTTAATTACTTTTTTAGCTTCTTTTTTTTTGCAGTTGTTGTTAACTATTCCGGACTGGAGTATCGGTCAAAACTGCACTACATCTTGTCCTTGGATTTTGAGTTGTTTTCCGTTGCGGAGCTTGTGGAAATGGTCGAAGATTTTCAGGTGTCGGTTCGACAACCGTCAGAAGAGGAGCTTGCAGTGTTTTTGAAAATTGGGAACTAGTTCCAGGAGTTGGAGATGGTGTTTCACACAGTTGTTCTAAGCCTCTGGTATTGGGGTTTATTTTTAGCACATTGCCTTCGTCTTGAATTGTCATTTGAATGGTTTGCTGCTCGAATGAGCATGAGTCTGGTCTGTCTGTGACAAAAGATGGTGCAAAATCAATGTCCGTAAAAATCAGTCGATTTAAAGGACAAATACCACTCGTTAAAAATCCTGACATAATATTCTGAGGAGAGATAGCTGCTGGCAAACTTGTCTTAACAATAGCTGGTATGTCATAAATTGACATGGTTTTACCTGGGTTATTTTTCATCCAATCGTCGCAAGCAATATTCACATATCGCTTTAAAGGGCCGTAGACACTACGATCCAATGGTTGCAGCTTATGGGAGCAGTACGACAACGCCATTCTCCTTGCAATAGTCTAACGTCTTTATTGATAGATGGGAATCATGGTTGTCCAATAAGAGCAGTATTGCACCTAGTTTGCCGAACAAAATGTTGTATAAATATATAAAAGCAGTCTTCATTCATCCAACCTGAAGGATTCGAAACGCCAAGTGATCTAGTTGGTCCGTTAGAAACGAAATCCTCTTTAAATTTTTTGCGAGGAAAAACAAAAAACGGTGGAATTGAGTTTCCTGTAGCTGACACTGCAATAGCTAAAGTAACTAGTGTGCCCCGCTCAGCCGAAGTAATAGCACAAATTTGCTTCATTCCTCTTCGATCAACTATTCGTTGTGGCTTTTGCACAGTGGTGATACCTGTCTCGTCAACATTCCATATATCGCTTGCAATAAATTTGTACCGCTCTAGAACACTTGTCAAGTTATTAAAAAACATATTAACGTTGTGTACGTTAAAACTCGTAGCTCGAGCAAGACTGGTTGTCTCTGGTTTTCTTACACTAAGTTCTTTATTTCGACTCATAAACCCCCTAAACCATTCTTTGCCAGCCATATTATTTACGGACCAAGACTCTGGAAGTTTTCTATTAAGAGCAACAGCATATTCAAAAGCAAACTTTTGCAAACGGACCTCTACTGGACTTAAACCAAAATATATATCGGATGCCCTCTGCAAATATTTTGAAAGTTGTTGTTCTTGTTCCCTTGCTAAAATTTGTCGTGTTTGCACATATCCAACAGATAAGTTACCAGACTTATTTTGTTAATTTTTTTGCAATATCGAGCAAGAGTTCGATAATTTATATCATAAATTTTCGCTACGCTGTGGATTGAAGATGCTGGGCCTACTGCTTTTATAGCTTGCATCATGACTTCTGAAGTTGTCCGACCTCGGTTTGTAAGTCGTTTGAGATTTCTTGGCATGTTCCTTAAAAAAAATTAAACATAACATACCTTAAGAATGGTTATATGAAATTAAATGTTAGATGGGGTAAGTTGAAATATAAAGATTTTTTCAAAAAATTCATAGATATTCACAAAATGCGATATTATTTCTATTGGAAACTTATTAAAAATTTAATATTACTCACTTCTTTCTCTCTAAACAAGAATTTCAAAAAAATATAAAAATACACAAATCCAACGTAATTTCTTAAACTACTTATAATTTTTGCATATGAAAACTAACGGCATTTAAACTTTCTTGGGATGGTAGAAATTGCAATAGCTTAGAGATATCATTGATATCCAACTCGATAACATGTTAAATCGGAAGATATCGACATTGTGACAACTAGTACTTGTGACAACAGGGACAACTCTCCCCTACAGAAAAAATTTTATCAATCGAACAAAGAAGAGAACTGGGTTTTATGAAAGAGAAAACAAAATAAAAAAAAATAAGTACGAATCCAATACTCAATCAACGCCAGAGCGGAACATAATGAAAATGAAACATAGTTGAACCATGATACAATGATAGGGTAGGGCCGCTTCGATGAGTGCTCTCACGCGTCAACGAAGAGTGGGTAATAAGAAGGAACATATATGTCAAAACGACGAATTTCGTAGAAATTGCAAATAAAGAACAAATTTTATGTTTCCAAGTTGCAAACAGTGCGGTCGCGGGTGTTAAATTTGTGCTAATTTGAGTTAAAATATTATAAAAAAAGTGTAATAAAAACTATAAAATGTGAAAGAAGTCTTAAAATTGCAAAAAAAAACCTGTAACAGATTTAACCTAAAAACAACTGCGAAACGTGAGCATAAAGAAATTCGCGATGAACAGCGGATTTTGACACCAATCTCGCTTTATTCTGCTTTCTACTCCATTCCTATCCGAGTTGACCCTACCTTATAATTCTGCCAACAATTGAACTTCTTATTAAACTTAGTTTACACTTAATTAACTGAATTAATACTCAAATAAAATAAAAGATACTTTAAGAGAGGAACTTACGTGAAAATCGGCATCGATAAGCTCAACGTAGACGATGTGTATGTAGTTGTTGTAATTTTTCGCTGGTTAGACGTATGCTTTATGGTTAGGATAATTTATAGAAAACTTCAGTTAATTAATTACATTTATCATTTTTTTTTTTCGTAAAAAAAAATCAAAGATTTAAATTAGATTTAAGTTAAGCTGAGCATTAAGTATTTAGATTAAAATGGTTGTACATTTTTTTTTGTACCTTAATTTAAGTAACAATTTAAGTTTTAATTAAGATTTAGTTTTACGTGTTGTTGTTCACACTTATGTATAAATCTTTTTTGTTGTTCATTGGTTTGCGTTGTATAGACGGATCTGCTGTCTTATTAATTTAAAATGTTACACTTTTTTTTTTGTTAAGGTTACACGAGGAGTCTTAAAACTTTGTTCAGAACCTTGATCTATCGTTTAAGGGGTTTTTCGGAGCCTCTGACGTAACATGATGCCGGTTCTGGCTTGCAAGTGCCTCTTGGGCTCCGCTTAGCGTAGTGGAAACGTCCACAACAGCTTCGAGGTCTGCCTCCAACTGCACCCAAGTTTGTTCACGCGTTGGTTTTCTGGTAGGAAGCCGTAAGATGGTTTGTTCGCTTGGTGACGAAAAAGACTCCGAATGAAAACTTGGAGCATGAGTGGCTTAAGCCACCAACTAAATAAAAGCACCCTTTAGTAAATCAATCTTATCTTTGGGCTTACTATCGCAAACCACTTACCTTTAAATTCTTTTATTAGTTTGTATTATTTTGTACCACTTTTGTTTATGTTTTCTTAAGACGAATAACAAAACTAAAATTCTCAACTATTTAATTTGATACAGACTAGTTTTGTACTACTTTCTCTGTATTCAAAACGGTTGAACTCCTTGCGTGATGTACATTGAAATGACCGCAACCTAAATTCTTGTCTTTTAAACTCGCCTTAGAAACAATTAGTTAGGGATAAGCGGTAAATTGTCTTGCGAGATGAACGGCACACTTGTTGTTGTACATGTTGTATAGTTTTATTAAGAAGCTATATAGGTAAGGTTTTATATACTGGTTTCTTTAATCGGTCGTTAGGAATAGGGTTCACTCTACTATTTGTAATTATAATTATACTTATTATTATATATATATATTTATCTTTTTACTTTTATTATATCTTTATCATTATAAATATATTTTTAATTATATTGATAATTACAATAATAGTTCGATTTATCTTTATATTTCTAGTTATAATTATAGTTATAGTTATATTCACAACCACAGTTGTAGTTTTATTATATAGTTATTTTTATAGTTATATTTATACTTACAATTATAATTATAACCACCGCTATAGTTATTTTTTTAGGTTTGTTTATAATTGTAGTTATACATATAGTTATATTTTCAGCTATTATGTTAAATGTTACCACTCTGAATAGTGTAGCTAATTTTTAAGTTTACCAAAACAAGCAATGCAAAACTAAAGACAAAAAATATATATACAAAAATAAACTTTGTGGTCTTGTGGCTGTACTCTGCTTAGCTGATGGCCAGCGGTGGGCAACTGCATGGAATGTGCGTGCCACTATGCAACCTTTTAAAACTAACTTTCGGCTCCTGAGGTGGCCATTACAAGTCAAACAATATATAATAAATAATAATATACATAGTGTAACATAATTACTAACATAAGCTTTGAAAACTGTATAGTAACAAAACATTGTAAATATCAACCCTCTTTTCACAATTTTTTAATCAAAGCATTGTAAATATCATTCTTGTTTTCACAAATTGGAAGGAAAATGGAAATTTCAATAAACATTACTTAACGCACTGAAGACAAAACTAACATCTATGCCAAAAAAAATAAAAAAAAAACAACTTAATATAAATAACTATAAATAACATTTATTTTAATCCAACATAAAAATGAAAAAGAATAAGAATCCTTCACCAAATATATCAAACAAAAAAAAAATTTTAAGTCCACACTTACGATACCATCGAAACTGTGACTTTTTTCAATATCGTCATAGCTTGTTAACTTGATTCTTCTTGAAAATCTTGAAATTCTTGAAATTGATTTCAAGATTTTAACATGCATAACTGAATTGCTTCACCTCTTTTAAAGCATCGTCAACACACGAAATATGCATACAATTTTGAAATAGTTGGATCCTAACATAACTTAAAAAATTTCTTCTCTTCGTGCAAAGTAAAAAAGATATCATAAGCAAGATGACGCAGAATTAAGTTCAAATTCTCTCAAATGTTTCTGCGAGTCAATTCTAAAATTTTTTATTTATGAAGTGATTGAAAAAAGGAGCAATTTCGACTCATTGCCAGTAAGTTTTGATTTTGAGCTTTAGGAAAACTTATATTTAAGCCAAAGATAACCAAACGCACATAACTTAAACTGCTTCCATGTATGTGTAACGTTTAAGACTTCTCACTGAAAGAAATGGTACGTTAAAGCATTTTGAAAGCTTTCTGAAAGCCTTATGAACAAAAATAATAATAAATAGACGCGAATAGAAAAATGATGAAATCACATTAGAATAGATTATTTTTTTTTTATTTCATTATAATATTATTATTGCATATATTTTTATATTTATTATTATCTATATTATGTACACACGTAAAACAGAGTGACATACGCGATACCGCATATAACTAAAAACAAAATAAAAAAAAGTAAACTATTTTAAACTTGCAAAATATGAAAACAATGAATGATTCCATGAATAAAAACCCCTGCGTTTTTTGAGTATCAAATGCAAACAAATATAAGAGAACTACGCATCTCTTCTTTATTTAATTCTTTTCGGTGCAAAAACTTTCATTTGGTATATATATGTTTTTATCGTGAAATGAGTTGGAAAGGAGATATTAGCAAAAAACCGTTTTTAGCCGCCATTTTGCCAATATGGTGGCTTGAGCGGCAACAATACAAGATGGCAAAGTTGAATTTCGGAAAGAGCACGTCAAAATCTATAAAAAATATTCATTTTCAAACCTCCCGGTAAACTTTCCAGGTAGTCTCGTTTTTTTTCCTAAATGATTGTACTATAATGACCGTCTTCGCCGAAAAAATGTAGAATATGGAAGTGTTGCACCAAAGCTATTATATGAAACAAATTGGACCATAAATTTAGTACTAATTCAACAATGGCGCAATCTAGCGGTGCAATTTTTTGCCATATCGGACTATAAATAAGATTTTAGATAATAATTCAACACTTTCACCACCTATCGGAGCAATTTTTTGCAAGCATAGCTCGCTTACCCTTGCCAATATATGTGCAATATATACAAATCGGACTATGAATATGATTCTTTCATAATAGCTTCACTCCACCTCCATCTAGCGGGTATACTTTTGAGTATAAACTTTGTCCTGGTAACTACAAAATACAACAAAAAAAAAATAACCGAATCGGCTTAGCCGATTTCAATTGATGCGGCAGCATACATGTGGCAATTGATTTTTATGTATATTGATAGATAGATATTGATAGATAAATGGGCGGTAAAAGTAGGTGATGCAACCTTTAGATGCATATATACAGCTATTTGGGCCCATAGTACCTGCATACAAAGTTTCACTATGAAGCATGTACAATTAAGCAATTCTAATGATTTTGTAAAAGTGGGTGTATATATAGTTCGACCACGCCCATTTTTATAACCGTTACCGACAATAAGCATACAAACAATATTCCCAAATTTTAGTCTAATACTTCCAAAATCGTCTAAAATATATAATTTTTATCGATTTATGTGTGGTTAAAGTAGACGTGACAAATCTGACATTACCTATCACGATTTCGCTGAAATAACAAATCGGTTGTTACCTATATCGTCTAAATCGGTTCAGTGGTTCTCGCGTGATTGTGGGTCATCCGTTTAGTTTCACAACGCTTTTATATAATAGTATAGATAAGATTGAATTACATTTATTTTTAACCAACTTAAAAATTAGCAAGAACAACAAATCCATCAGCAAATATATCAAACAAAAAATTCTGCTTCCACACTTACGATACTATCGAAACTGTGTCTTTTCTTATTTGGTATATTTAGATAATTTTATTAAGGGAATTTGGGGCTTAAACCTTCCCAAAATTATCGAAGCAAAAAGAGAAATAGAACACAATTAAAGTGACTCACACGAAAAGCAATCACAAGTTTTTATCAAAAGAATGAAAACCCAATATAAAAATTTCAAATCTATTGTCGTTGAGCCGTAATCTTTTAAGCTATCCATGTCTTATTCGTTCAGACTACATGTGTTTACATTTTTTTGTTGTAATTCTGACCACTTGGGGTATTGTTGACAATTCTTCGATTTGAGCATGGTGTGACAAATAAGGTGGTAGTGTACTTTCTCATTCTATTTGGAAGCGTATCTCTCTCAACAAAAATGTCCCTAGATCTGTCAATAACAGGTGATGGTTAATTATAAGCAAGCCCCATTCGCAAAACGAAGTTTGTTAAATTTGTGTTTTTTGTTCACTTTCTACAATACATGATTATTTAATATAAAAGTGCATAAACTATGGAAAACACGTCACCCATTGAATGACCAACTAGGGTGAAAGAGCGTTTGGTTCCCTAGAATCTAGAATCTAGGGCCTAGATAAAGCTGTTAGCACGCATTCAATTTGTTAATTCGCAATATAATATTGTATAGAATTTATTTATTATACTCTAAGCATAAAACAAACAAAATAAAAATTGATTTGATACTAATCAACAGTTCGCTACTGTCAGAATTTTTTGACAAGCGTTTGATTTATCTCAAGTCTAAGAGTTAGATTTTTAAAACATGGAGACATCCTTATTGGGTTTCAAACACTATTTCCTGACGCTACACCGAAAAAACGACATGTCTCTTAATTGAACACAGTGTTATCACTTTCAAAATGTATTTTTTATATAAAATTTTTAAATTGTCTTAAATATTCACTTAAATATTCACGAAATTTAATAGTGAGGCGTGGCACCTACTATATAATTTTCAATTAACTTTCCATAAATAAAGGATATAGACTTAATATTATAAACGGAAGTTAATAGACAGACATAACCACTAACAAAATTAATGAAATTGCATTACGAGGCGTGACACCTTTCATAGATCTCTGAAAATCATAATTTAAAAAGAACTTTCACTTATGAAAATAACATATTATTACTAAGAACATGAGTGAATACTATCCATCATACATATATCTGCAAAAAATATGGTAGAGTCTGGACAACGAGTCCTTAATTTAATTTCTTTTTTGCATTGAAAACAACGCTGACTTTGCAGCAAGTAATGATATAAGAATCAACAGTATATTAATTTGATAAGTAAAGTTAATCAAAACAGGCCTGAACATGTTCATTTAATTTTTGAAAAAAAAATTTTGATGGTAAGTCCCACAGCAATATCTGATAACATACTCGTAGTTATGTTAACATATTAAAAATGACTCTTCATATTCTATGGCTTCAATAGTATTTTTGTCAAACCATGACGAGAAGCTTTGTAGCTTTGTAGAACACTCCAAATCCAAAAACTTTCATTCTAATTGCATATTTAATGCTCTTTTACCAGGATTTATTCTTCTTGTCTGTTTTCGATTCTCGGTGTGATATAAAACAGATGTTGTACATTGTTTATGCACGTTAACATCTTCCTTCAAAAAAGGGTAAAAATTGCCTGCCAAGGGACAGTTTTAAATATCTTATTTAACTTAAACATTCCTTTTATAACTTTTAAGTAATCCAACCCAAAGTTGAAAAATTTTAATAAAGTTAGTTTCAAAAGATTGTAAATCAGAAACAGAATCACAGCTAAAAGGACACTGCTGCTCCTTCAGCTTGCCTTGTAGATTTTATGTTGACCAAAACAAAAAGAGAAAAAAAAAATAACAGACAGACACACTGAATGTCAGCATAAAACAATAGCAAGAAAATGAAATTATGGCAAGATAATAACGCATTTGTTGACCTAAATATTAAAGGGAAATTTTAAATGAATTTCTTGCAAATTCTTTGTCAATTATGACAACTTAAGCCACAACAAACAACAACAACCGATTGCGATGAAAACTCTTGTCTTAACTGCTGATTCAGTTTCTTTCTCTGCCACTGCTTCTTTAGTTAATTTCTTCACTTAAAGCATTTCGCTTCTTCATTTCTTCATTTACAGCTTCTTTGGCATCAACTTTGTCTAAGTTGTTGGCGAAGGATAACAAAAAATGCAAGCTTCCAGAGCAAGTCGTTGGTTGCAATTTTCTTAAACAGCTTTTTTGTTTTCTTCCACTCTTCCTTAGTACCGTCCATGAAATAATTGAAGACAGTAAGAAATAAATTGTAAAAAAAGCAAAAAACTAAAAGCTCAAAGAATTCAAACACACGCCCACACACACGCTCAAAGAGAAGTGATAGTATCTATGTTTTAACAGTCAACATAACAATGACCTCCCTCTCCCCATCCAGTTCAGATGTATTTATTCCACTTTTTTTGGATATACATTCTTTTTTTATGGAAATAACTTTATTTTTAATCGAAAGCAATAACCAAAGTATTAGAAAAGTCCTTATGTGGCTGCGCATAGCAAAAACATAATTCATCTCTCAATGAAACCTAAGCTACAATTTGAAATCGATCAGAAATTCTGTAAAACAATATAAATTGAAATTCACAGAGTTTGTGGTTATGAATAACGATGAAAGCATGCAGGTGAAATAATTTACTTCAATGAATTTGATAGGTATTCTTATAAAAAGCACTAGTAATCGCTTACACTAAGTAAACCATGACAAAACAGACTACAAAATTGAAGCTCTATTTGATAGTCTTAGAGATTTTTCCTAAAAATTTACATATATTTGAATTGTTTTGTATACAATTTTTTTTTTTTCTTTCTTTAAAATTAATTTATCAACTGTTTTGAACCAAACCCCAATTCATTACTTAAAAAATCGTAATGAACGAACTGCTTCCCCCTTCAAATGCAGTTTTTTGAACAAACAAGATACGCCAATCAATGATTAACCTTTTTTCCTATTTGGCTTATACTGGGTTAAAACCACTCTTCTTAAAATCGGAAAATATAACTACAGTTAGAGTCAAGCATACTTGAAAAATCTCCAATTTGAACCCTCATTTATATAATCTTTGTCCAAATCAATAATACAACAATATTGAACTTTTAAGGTTTTTTTCTTTAAACACCATCATAGATTTCTATAATTCTGTTAGCTCTTAATATGCTCGCTTCTTCAAAATTCACCACATATAATTCTAATTTTAAGACAATATTCTAGTGTATAATCCTAAGCAAATCGAAATTTTTTCATATTTTCGAATCTTAGACTTCAAAAATATACCCTTGAAAGGATTAATGAAAATTGCAATTACGAATACTTAACTAGTTATAGCTATTTTAGTAGTGCGGCATCTAATCTAGTACCACCGGAACTCAGATCTTCAAATGCGTTTTTCTCAAAACTACTTTTTACAACACGATTCACATGATCTCTCAAGTTCTAGTGTACCGATTAACATGAAATCTGATGTGGGCCTTTTTTATATATCCCTCTATGACCCGGACTAGAATTATGTAAAAATTTTGTTTTTTCATATTTCAAATTATATCAAAACTATCTCAAAACTATGAAAAAATGTCGAAAAAAGTGACTGCTTTCTTTCAAACCATTGCCATTACGCGAAAAAAAATATCCCTAATCCGGGATCATCATGTAATCGACGGAAGGCATGCCTCTAGTGTTCTAGATGTACGTACATTTCTGGGGGTCAACATTGACTCCGACCATTATCTTGTTGCAGCCAAGATCCGCATGCGATTATGCAATGCGAAAAACATACGCACAGGAATGCAACGAAAGCTAGATGTCGCTAAGCTGCAATTACAACGGACTGCCGAAGCCTACTCCGCTCAACTCTCGGTTAAGCTCAACCAACCAACCTCTGGACTCGACGACGCCGGCGGACTTTGGGCGCATACCTCCCACTCCATGCGCGCTGCCGCTGAAGAAGTCATTGGTTTCCGGCGTCCGCAACCTCGGAACCAATGGTACGATCAGGAGTGTCGCATCGCGACAGCAGTAAATAACGCCGCATACAGAAAAACGCTGCAGTCAGCTGCAACGCGAGCCGTGCGAGGAAACTACCGCGAAAAGAGGAAGGAAGAGAGGATGCACGAAAATTCTATCAACAGGTTAAGCGTCTAACCCAAGGTTTCAAGCCCGGAGCATCCACTTGCAGAGACGAAAATGGAGGTCTGAATACCGAGACACAGTGTCTGCTGAGATTGTGGAGACTGCACTTCTCCAATTTACTTACTGGCGACGATTCTACCAATGCCGCCCATGGAGATCGCAATTCAGAGCCACCAATCAACGATGACGGAGTGGAAGTACCACCACCTAGCTATGAAGAGGTTCGAGTTGCTATCCAACGACTCAAAAACAATAAAGCAGCGGGTGCTGACGGCCTGTCAGCTGAATTGTTTAAAACCGGCGGCGATGAATTGATAAGGCGCATGCATCAGCTATTCAGCAAAATATGGCTAGCAGAAAGCATGCCCGACGATTGGAACCTCAGTGTACTGTGTCCTATACTTAAGATAGGAGACCCTACAATCTGCGCTAGTTATAGAGGTATCAGTCTTATTTCCATCGCATATAAGGTTCTCTCAAGCGTACTGTGTGAAAGCTTAAAGCCGATTACAAAAACACTGATTGGACCTTATCAGTGTGGCTTTCGACCTGGTAAGTCCACCATAGACCAGATTTTCACGCTACGACAAATCTTCGTTGAATCAGAATGACGTTGAGCAACACACGCAGCTCCGTCAAGGTAGGAAATGACCTCTCCGAAACCTTCAATACCGAAAGAGGTTTCAGGAAAGGCGATCCACTTCAACATCATCATGGAGGGGATCGTACGAAATGCCGGTGTGCATCGTAATGGCACCATTTTCTATAAAGGTGTCCAGCTCCTTGCGTACGCTGATGATATTGATATTGTTGGTAGAACCAAGAGAGATGTTACCGCTGCTTTCGCCGCTATAGAAAAGGAATCAGCCAAAATGGGTTTGACGAAAAATGAGGGTAAAACAAAGTATATGCTGTCTACAAACAAGGGAGCGCGGCGTTTAGACTCCCACGTTTCTTCCGGCAGCTATAACTTTGAAGTAGTCAAGGAGTTTGTATACCTTGGCACCGCCATTAATACTAACAACGAAATCAGCCTGGAGATAAAGCGAATAACAATAATTGCTAATAGGTGCTACTACAGGCTCAGTAAGCAACTAAGATCCAGAGCCCTCTCTCGATCGACAAAACTAACACTCTACAAGACGGTCGTTCTACCTGTGCTGCTTTATGGCGCTGAGGCATGGGTAGTTTCGCAAACTGACGCAGCCGCTCTGGGGGTGTTTGAGAGAAAAGTTCTTCGCAAAATCTTCGGTCCTGTTCGAGTCGGCGATGACTATCGCATCCGAATGAACCACGAGCTGGACCTCTACGAAGACATTGACGTAGTTCGGCGTATAACTGTGCAGCGACTACGCTGGCTGGGTCGTGTCCATCGTATGGACGACGAAGCTCCAGCGAAAAAGGTGCTCGAGGCGAGGGTCGCTGGTCAACGACGACGAGGGAGACCATGCCTTCGATGGATGGACCAGGCTGAGGAAGCCATAACCGCACTTGGTGTATCCAATTGGAGAAGGCGCGCGCAAAGCAGAGGAGCGTGGCGAGAGCTGATTAGGTCGGTCGAAATCCGGACACGGGTTGTTACGGCCACCTAAGTAAGTAAGTAAGTACGGGATATTCTCACATTCTTACTAATTAATAATTTTTTTATCAGATGACTATAAGGGTTGAAGTCGAGCCAAGAGGGAGGCATAATTTTTTTTAGCACCTCCATCTTTTTTATTTTTTTTTTTTGAATATTTTTGTGTGTTTGTTTTTAAATAAAAAAAAAAATTTATAAAAATATATTATAATTTTTTTTTTAATAAATTTTAAAAATCGCCCAAAATTGTTCTCTCAAGACTAAAAATGTGCCTTAAATCAAAAATTAGTAAGACATAAGTACAAAATTTGATTTTTTGCTCGCATTTAGAATTTCGGGTCCAACATGTATCAATACCTAAATTGGTACATATCATGTGATAAATATATCACAAATATATTGGAGCGTCCCAACCTATGTCCAGAAACACGAAGTACATTTAAAAATATTTATTATTTATTCAAATTTATTGTATCGCTTTCAAAGTAGGCCCCTTCCGAAATAATACACTTATGTTAACTTATAATCAAAACACCAAAAAATTTTCCGGAACGTACTTCAATTCCCGAGGTGAATTCTCTTTTATGTCTTATATCGACTGAAAACTCGTGCCTCAAAGTGGTAATTTGAATTTTGGAAATAAAAAGAAGACAGCCGGAGCCAATCAGGTGAATACGGTGGTTCTTTCGTGATATTTGTTGAGTTTTTGCCCACAAACTCGTTCACAATAATAGCCTTGTGAGGAGGTGCTTTGTCTTTGAGTAAAATCCACGAGTTTTCTTAGCCTTTATGGCAAATTTTCTCTCTCAAGCGCAGCAGGATAACCATACAATATTCCTAAGCTACCGTCTGATCATCAAGCAAGAATTCCATGATCACAACAGAGCGATAATCAATAAAAATGTCCACATAAACTTGACTTTCGACTTTGACGTGATTATTTGCTTTCGGCTCAGTGGGAAGGCGGTGTTCCGAAGCTTGTTGACTGTTTTTCATGTCAAACTCTTAAATTCATTTCTCATCACTAATTATAGTAGGTCTTATTAATGTGGGATCGGAATTGAATCATTTCGCGATCTTTATGCGATTGAGTTTTTGGAAAAATTCAAGTCTTTTGGAACTAGTCGAGCCTCAACGCGTCTCATGCCCAAACAATAGTGTACAATTATTTTATGAGACACAAAAGTTGAGCGGCTATCGCACTCAAACTCAAATTACGATTTTCCTTCATCATTTCTTTTACTTTATATTTACAAAAATAATTTTTGCGGTCCTTAATTATCACTTTCCGGCTCTTTTTCAACAGCAAATGTAAAACTGCTTTATTTTTCCAACCAATGCATCTATTAATTTTAAATAGCATTAACTTATACGAAAGATTATCTTATATTGTAAAATAAATGTAAATGTGAATTGATTCACAAATAAAAAATATGTATAAGAAAACTTATTGAACCAAAAGACCTTAACTAATTCCTTACATGATCGAAATATCTTTTATACAAAGTTATCTTAGATAAAAATATCTTACAATCGTAAAAATAGTCTGGAACAAATAAGGCTTTTAAATTTTGAAGAGTTAAGTTAAATAAGCTTAAGTTTGTTTTCTTAAGACTATGTTTTGTTTTAAGTTTGTTTTCTTTTTTAACTATCTCGAAATTTTGTTTATTTCTAGATTTTCACTTTTCTATCTCAATATAAAATTTTTAAGTGACTGCATTTGAATTTTATTTCATGAGAGAAAAAGTACATATGCTATTTTATTGAGTTAGAAAAACTTGGATCCATGCATTCGTTAGCTTAAATGAATTGATAATTACAAAAGTGCAACCTGAAAACTCTTCGAAAATATAAGTCTTTTTAAGAACAACTTTTTCATATCCTTGACTAGCTTGTCTTAAAGCTATTATAGAGAGAGTAAAGTAAATTCAAAAATGCAGCTAAATCAACTAAAGCGCTCGAGAAATTTATAAAATGGGGACTAGTAGAAGAAAATATTTGTACGGACGCCAGCATAACTTTGTGTGCACACACATGCTTTCAACCTAATGTGGGTGTGGCAGAGATGTGGCTGTGTGCTGCACAATTGAATTTGGCTTCGTATTGTTTCTTCCTCAACTTTTTCCCATTTGCATAACATAATTAGTCTTACGAGCAAACTTTTATATCTTTTCGCATTTCTCTTATGGATCTTTTTATTTCGAATATTTATTTCTTATCTATTTTTCTTTTGTTTTCTTTACGCTGTATTGCTCCTTTTACTTTTTCTTAGAAGCAGAGTAATACGATATGAGTTTCCTTCATAAGCTCTTTAGCTATAGAGTGGGTGTCTTTGTGTTGTGTGCAAATAAGTGAGTGTGTCTATATATTTCAAAAAATAAATGCATTTTTGCACATAATGTAGCATTATTTCTCTTGGCATATCCGTGCTACTAAGATGGTTTTCCATTAGTTATTTTTATTGGATTCCATGAATAAACCGCCATTGAAAGTGATATTTTATTGAAATTCTAATATGAAGAATATTATTTTCACTAAACGGTTGACATTCCTTAGTTAGAGTATCCTTTTAAATTATAAGCAATTTATACAGATGGTATTTATGTTATTACTATTTAATCAAAATATTAAGCCTTAGTCTCTCTGTTTTGTTCCTTGCAAGCTTCTTACGTATAGTATTTTTTTTACAATAAAGTAGTGGCAGGCCGTAGACCGCAGCACCGCGGTAGGCCCGAGTTCCCTTTTCAGTCGAAATAATTTTTTTGATCGGCCGTCACCTCTCTGTAGACAATGGCAACTTCAGAAAAACAAAATAAAATGCCAATGTAAGGCTTCAAGGTCCAATTTTTGATCATATGTGTATAAACATTAAATAACCCAGCAGTCTCGGGCATCATCGAAGAAATGGTCTTTGCTGATTTCTTAAAGAAACTTACTGCATAAGCCACACTTGCAGAATATTCTTTAACGCGTTTAACGCAGAATATTAGAACTTTCCCGTAATCACTTCAAGTAAAGTTCGAGTAAAATCATAAATAAAATATTTTTAAAGGGAAACTTCTTTGGCCACGTATAAGACAACACATCGAATGAGATGAAAGTAAAACCGTGTGACGAAAGGTTTGGGAACGTCTGGTCTTTTTTTTAATATTGATTTTAATAAGATTTGCATCTAAGGTCAAATTTTTTGGGATTCTGATGGTTTTTCTCATTCTTTCAGACAAACAACAAACACACTCTCTAAAATATAATCTCTGTAAAATATAAACTTTTCCAATCAAATACCTGCATACATGTAAAAATAAAAAATAAAAAATAATTTGATACAAATAACATTTTGTAGCCAATAAAAAATTTTTTATAAAAATTTAAAAAGTTGCCGCTTGGAAAAAATAATATGATAAAATATTCATTGAATTTGAAAGGCCATTTTGAAACCCAAAACAATCGATTGAGCTCAGATTTTCACTCAGTCCTATATTATATATCCGAAAAACATTTAAATCGGAGAGTGACAGCTGCAGACCTTTCCTTGTAAGTAAATGAAATTGTGATTGCAACTTCATTCACAAATATATTTTGCTTACCACCGAACACATTAAGTCGAGATGTTTCTCCGAGCATTCGAAAGTCATCAACTAAATTTGGCTAAGCTTCTGGTTGGCCTGACAAAAATTTGCTGAATCTACAACGTTTTCTGTTATTTTTAAATAATATTTTAACGAAAGCAATTTTCTTGAGTGAGTAAAAATGTTTGTTAAAAATATTTTTGTTCATATTCACTTGACAAAATATTGTTTATATGTACGAAATTTAAGTTATTCTAACAAAATGTTTTAAGGCTAATAAAAAAATGTTTGTTAAAAAATCGTCATCATTTTTTTTTTTTTTATATGCACATAAAAAGCAATGGCTGCAATGTATCAATTATGGCATTTTAATAGAAATTTCAATTATTATTTTAATGGAACAACTTTAAATACCTGTGTTTCACGAGTTTTGTGACATACTAATGCTTGCAAAACGGACTTATTGTTTTTGATATGAAAATAATATAGTAAAAAGATTTTTGGAATTTTTTGTAAAAAAATTAAATTTTGTCTTATTATTCGTTGGTAACTCCAACTCTAAAAATCCATCAAACCAATTTTTATAAGCATATGTTCACAGCCTTGCACTACTTTTGACCCGTGAAAAATACGATATATTTGATGATTTTATCAGAGAAGAATAAAGATTCTGAAATAAGATTCTGAGCTTAAGTGCTTGCGACTGATCTTAAAAATAATTATTATTAAATAAGAGTATATGAATGTGAAATGTAGATTTTTTTTATAAAAAAAAACATAATTAGAACATTTTTACATATATGTGTAAATTTTAATAATTTTTGAAGTGAAGCCTCGTTCTGTGATTTGCTTGAGTGAAATCTCAGGAATGACACTTTTGTTTTCCAACAGTGTTTTTCTTAGAATTTATGTTTCTTGTTTGCTTGCGTCAATTACAACAAGAAAATGTAATAAAAATATTGAAGTTTTTTCTGACTCTTCCCCGGTGAGAATCGAACCCGTATTTCAATGTTTAAAAGTCTAATACGCTGCCAACTGATCCAAACACCTTAGTTATGCAAACTCCGTGATTCAATATTAAGTATACTGTTGCTACGGTGCAATAAAGCAGTGATGACCAAGCGCACAAGTTAAGCTGCTTGCCTGTATTTGTAACGTTTAAAGCTTTTCACTGAAAGAAATAGAACGTTAAAACATTTTGAAAGCTTACTGTTATGTGCAAAAATAATGACAAATAGACGCAAGTTGATAAATTATAAAATCACGATCTTAATTTTTTATTATATCTTTTATATATTATTATTATATGTTTATTATATATTATTATTGCAAATATTATATTTATTATTATCAATATTATGTAAACATATAAAACAGCGTTACATTACATTAATAAATTACTAAGTTACAAAGAAAATTAATGTTACTACAAAATCTAAATTCCCTATGCCATATATATATTTTAGAAAAACTTATGCGGCTTATACCATTTATAAAGGTTTTGCACATTTGCATGAAACCCCTTAATAGTTTACACAATATGTCAAGAAAAGTAAAAAAAAGGCGACCTTCATTTTCGGATTATAAAGGCATTCATACTTATAAATGAATATTAACATATGCAATCCTCTTTGGCAAGCAAACATTTTCATTTAAATAATAAATTTAGAAAGAGTACAACAAAAACATTATTTATTACATTTGTGAATTGTACTTAGCTTATTCCTAACCCTTATTTTTCATTTAACATCAACAAAATTTAAATTAAATAGTAACTATATATACCAAGTAACATTTCTTCGGCATTTTTATTAAAGTCTTGTTTAGAGAAAATTTACCGTAAGACAATATAAATATGAAATAACCTATTTTAAGCTTGCCAGCTTTGAAAACAATTCTCGCTCACTTGAATAAAAAACGCTGCGTTTCTTAACCAGGGTAACCCTGTTTATCAAATATAAACAAATATAACAGAACTACGTGTCGCTTCTTTATTTTCTTCCTTTCTGTGTATAACGTAATTATTTTGAAATCCAGAGTTTATTATGTTCGTATCTACTATAAACCTCTGTTGCAGCAGATCACAATAATCTCATAATAAATAGAAGATTGTGTATTAGGTATTCTACATATTCAACATATATTGCAGCTACCAAAAAAAAAGAACAATAAACACTTCGCTACTACTTGCTACATGATGTCACTAGTATCGGTGTGTTTCTATTCAATTCATATGAATTCATTTGTGGTGTTGTTGGTATGAGAAAAAATTAGCAATGCCCACAATTGCGTTGACAAGTGCGTTTTTTAAGTGCAAAAAAAAAAAAAAACCGACTACAAAAACACTATAAAGTAACAAATAATTTGAAAATAACTTTTCCTTTTAATTTCTTGGTCATATTTGGTAATTTATTTAAACATATTATTACATCGGAAATCTTATTATTTTAATTTTTTTTCTTATATGTTTTATTATCATCGCAATAGTTGCAATCATTATTGCAACGATCTTTTCATTGTGGTAACGACATTTTTTTTTTACAAGTTTTTACAGTTTTACAAGAACTTTTCAGGGTGTGGAAAAATCCGTTCGCAATTGATTAAAATACGATCTTTGTGTTCATTTTTTGCTGTGTGTGTGAGTTTTTCAAACGAAAAATTCAAAAGCAAGCCAACGTTAGCAATCGGATGAAGAACGCTCTGCTTGCGTCGTTTTTTTATCACTGATAAATTTGTCAGCTTCGTATTTTTTCAAACAAATTTTTCCCACAACAACAAAAAGCAACAAACGTTCGTTTGTTATTGTTCATTAAAAATGAGCGCTTGAAGAAAAATTCAGGAACGTTCGTTTGTACGTGAAATTGTTACCTAAAATTTAAGTTTTCTTTTGTATTTGTGTATACACGCTGAAAAAAGTCCAAAAATTGAAAATCTTGAAAAGATCGGCAAAAGCTTGTAAACTCGCAAGTATCCAATTATATAATTGAAGCATATGACATACTGAAGGAAATTGTAGCTTTTTTCAACTACACCCGAAATAAATATATATCAATGGTTCAGGTCACAAAAGTGATTAGTGAAAAATTTAAAATATTCAGGAGGAGTATAATAATAATACTTATAATAATATTAATAATAATAATAATAATAATAATAATAATAATAATAATAATAATAATAATAATAATAATAATAATAATAATAATAATAATAATAATAATAATAATAATAATAATAATAATAATAATAATAATAATAATAATAATAATAATAATAATAATAATAATAATAATAATAATAATAATAATAATAATAATAATAATAATAATAATAATAATAATAATAATAATAATAATAATAATAATAATAATAATAATAATAATAATAATAATAATAATAATACTAACAATAATAATAATAATAACAATAATTATTATTATTTTAGCCATGTACTGATTATCTTCCAATGAGATTTCACTTAATATAATTTTGCACAATATAGATTATAACTTGACGAGATGGAAAATGCAGTTAACCCATTTTCGTCAAAAGAGCACTTATCATTTTTGTGCGCTTAACCATCAATATATATGTAAATATAAATACATATTTGACATGCTATAGCGCAGAGAACAAAAATAAGCAATAACAAATTGTTCCATTTCGTTACGTTTCGATCTTTCAAGCGTACGAAACAAAAACGATTGAAATAATAAAAGAACGATTGAGCGTCTGATCTGTTTTTCGTTTGCTGTTGCGAGCAAAACTATAAACAATGATTCGTTAAACGATCGTCGGATAACAACAAATTAAATATTGTACTTCGCATTCTTTGTACTTCGCGCTCTTTGAATTTTTGCTTCGTTTCTTTAGCAAAGTCTCGGCAAAATTCTCTCCTTCCTTTATTTTTTAATATCATAATTTCTGTGAAACAACAAAAACAATAGCCACGCCTACATTGTGTGCAAACAAGTCTTGTGTTCAGTGCATAACAGTGATCATTAATAAAACGTTTGCTTTGGTTTTGTTTTTTATACTGACACATTAGCAAAAATTATAAAAATTACGTTAGCTCTCTCTTCATCTGAAAGGTTTCGTGTTTCGTTCGCCCTAGATTCGAATGAAAAATATCGACTTTGTATCACTCTCTAACATGGGAGAATTATAAGGTAGGGCCGACTCGGAGAGGAATGGAATAGAAAGCAGAATAAAGGGAGATAGATGTCAAAATCTGCTGTTCACGCGAATTTCTTTATGCTCACGTTTTGCAGTTGTGTTTAGGTTAGA
Source organism: Coremacera marginata (assembly GCA_914767935.1). Taxonomy (NCBI): domain Eukaryota; kingdom Metazoa; phylum Arthropoda; class Insecta; order Diptera; family Sciomyzidae; genus Coremacera; species Coremacera marginata. The sequence goes on from OU612045.1 coordinate 67,419,858, forward strand.
ATTTGTTACAGGTTTTTTTTATAGTTTTTATTACACTGTTGTTATAATATTTTCACTCAAATTATCACAAATTATGCACACGCGACCGCACTGTTTGCAACTTTATGCGAGCAAATTAAGTTGGTGCTACATCGCATAGCCAAGCCATCAACTGCTGCTGGCCACCATGTAGCGAAGATACAAAAGGGCAATGCTGATGCCTTGAAGGTAACCTATGGCTCCTTGGTTTTGGTGTGCAAGGTTTTCTTCTCGCTTTACTTGCACAATTATCACAAATTAAACACACGTGTCTACACTGTTTACGATTTGAAAATATATTTTTATTTCATTTGACGTTTCTACGTACTTCATCGTTTTGACATCTAACAAACCTTTTCATTATCCACTCTTCGTTGACGCGTGAGGGCACTCAGCGAGCGGCCCTACCTCATGATTGTATCATGCTCTCTAAGAGATCGGTTCGGATATCGTTTCGTTTATTTTTGTTCTCTGCTATAGCGACTTCTTTCATACTTTTTCGATTTTTAAACAAAGTTGCGCTGTGAAACAGACATTCGGCGTCACAAAACACCCTGGCACTCAATACCTGAGTACGAAATATTAAAGTAAAAACGAAAATATTTTGAAGGTAATAATTATGGAGCCCCAAAAGCTATCTACGCCACTGCATGACATTATACCAGATCGTACCGTATCCATAATATAATCCATTGTACCGTACCTATCATACCATCTCATCATAAAACACCAAACTATCAAACCATCCTTTTTGATTTGAGTGGGCATTAAGTTTATTTAAGTTAATTAAAAGCATTAAGACATAATTTTCCTCATAGGCAGGAACATTTAATATAGAGTCCACATGTAGTTTCGTTTCTTCTTAATTTTTTTTTCAGCGTATACACAAACACAAAGAACTTAAATACGTATTTTGTCTAACAATTCCACCTTCAAACGAACGTTCCTGCATTTTTTCTTCAAACGCTCATTTTTAGTGAACCGTAACAAACGAACGTTTGTTGCTTTTTGTTGTTGTGTGAAAAATTCGTTTGAAATAATACGAAGATGTCAAATTTATCTGTGATAAATATAACGACGCCAGCAGAGCGTTCTTCATTCGTTCGTAAAAATATTCTATCACAATTTTATGTAAAGAGAACGATAATTGAGAACAATCATATTTCAAACGTTCTTCGCACCCTGAAAATTAAAAGAAAGAAAATTAAATCACCTTTTCAACGATATATCAGCGAACTCTATCGACTTAACTGTTACCGAGATGTGCTCGTGTGAAGATGAAATCAATCTGTTGAAACTACCAAATTTCAACTTTGAGTGCAAATTTCTAAGAGTTTCGCATAAAACTGAAATTTTTTTATAATCAATTTAGTAATTTATTCAATTTTCTTATCAATGACATCAAAAACATTAACACGTCTCAAAAAATGAAAAAGTTGGCTGTATTAAAAAACCTGTACTTATTCGAAAACGATGTTACATACTGCACAACTAATTGTAGTGTCATTGCTTATTATTATTTTCTATTAAGTATAATTTTTTTAGTATAGCCAATTTTTTTGTTATAAAGATATGCTTATGTTTTTGGTGTCATTAATAAAAAAAGAAAATGAATAAATTATAAAATTGATCGTACAAAAAAATTTAATTTCTTACGCAAAATTCTCAGAAATTTGCACTCAAAGTTGAAATTTGGTAGTTTCAACCGATAGATTTTATCTTCACACGAGCACAATTCGGTAACGGTTAAGTTGGTGGGGTTTGTTGGTATACCATTGGAAAGGTGATTTCATTGCCTTTGTAATGAGCTATCATTCTGTGTGTTAGTTTATCTGCTAGAAACAATAACTTGAATCAAATTTGTGAAATATTATTTAACCCTGTATCTCCTAAGAATGTGAAAATAGACCCCCCGATTCATACGATTTTTTGCTCAGCTCGACATAACCTTTCACCTCCGTAAATAGTTGCACTCAATTGCGGGACACCCTGTAAAGTAAAACACACTCTGTTATTGCAATTTTCTAATGAAATTTATTGCCAAACAAAAAAAAAACACAAATAAGGCGTTTTGTGATGGCTTGCATTTTACAAAATAAGGTCGTTAGTTACATGTACAACACACTTTCAGGCGATGAAATGGCTTATTCGTTTTTTTTAAATTTCTACTCACTAAACTTTTTTTAAATTAACATAAATTTTGTTCTTACTTTATAGTCTTAAAGCATTTAAATTTATGATTTCTTAAGACTACAAAACACGTTCTTACTTAAATATGCATAAATAAACAAGGAAAAGAAGAAAGCTTTTCTAAGAATTTCTTCGTCAAACACAGAATTGTGTGAAAACCATAATACGCTTGGGGATGCATTGCACGATATTCCCTAAAAAAACTATTACTAAGAAACAAGAATAAATACTGTTCTTTTTAGTTTACAATAACACTAATGGAAGTTTTATTTAAATACAGGATAAGCAAAAAAAAAATGTGAAGGTAGGTTTAGGAAAGCTTTATTGCATTAGAGATATATACATAAAAGAAAAATAATTTCTTCTTTGCGTTGTTTTCCTTTTTGAAATTATTTGACGTCTAAAAGAATTTAGAATTCAACGTTGATAAACACAAAATTTTTATTATTCCGCGTTTACTTTTTTATTCGGGTCTTTTCACATATTTGCCATTTTCAAATCAAAAAATTTTCTTGTATTCTTTTGTAAGAAGTCTTCGAATAATTTAAATAAGGTGTTATGTTAATAAAACATAAAAGGAGATTCCTAATCATATTTGATGTATTTTTAGTAAGCACCATAAATAGAATGTATGTACTCCTACATATGCATATTACCAAAAATTCTACAAATATTATCAAGTACAAATATTTTTAAGTGTTTGTTAGAATTCAATTAAAAACATTCCAACTTTACTGATATCTTGTGGTGCGGACATTTCCGTTTAGGAAGTATTTCAGTATTTTTATTTCAATAACAAACATATTTTTATACACGTCGTAAATAAGTTTTGCTGTTATTTTCTAAAAGCAAATTGCAATTATTTAAAAACGGTATACTGCAGCTTTGAAAGTTGTTATGCCTTTTTACAGCTTACACTTTTATAGTATTCCCTTCATAGTAATAATAAAAGCTCATTTGCATTTTGGAGAATTTGGTTTCTTAGAATAAAAAAATTTGTAATTAAATTCAATTCAATGGAAACCATAACCAAAAACGATAGCCAACCATCATTATTCATACCTACATAAAAATCTACGACAGTTGGAAGGAGTGACAGTTGGCCAGCATTTGTGCACAAGCTTTGATTACTCAAACGCATTGAAGTAAAATATTAAATCATTTCAATCCGTAATTCAATGAATTTGTGATGAATTTAATTTTCTTGAAATATCAAATAAATATATGAAATAAAATACTTTTAAGAATTCTGACATGAATGCAATTTGTGTTATGAATGAAACTATTTATTTGTTCATGCTTTTGTAAATACGTCTATATAATTGACAACAAGCAAGAAACTATTTTATATTGAGGTGCAGGTAACAATGGAATACAATTGTAATAATAAATTCAGCTTTTAAAATAATAGGTAAAAATAACGAATGCAAGCTAAACGCTGCCGGATAAGCAATAAAATAAAATTTGTAAACAATGTGTGTGAATTGTGTAGAGTGCAGAAGTGAAGTTTGTTGGTCATAGACTAAAAAGTATGTATTTTGACCATGAACACTATTCACCCCAGTGATTTCTGTGGAGCTTTAAAAAATAAACGAAAATCAAAAAAACAAAAACATCAAAAACAAAAGCTATCATTTTGTCGATACCAGAAATCAGAGCGAAAACATCACCACCACCATCACCAGTTTCAAAAAAGTACAAAAAGAACTGTGTAAATAGCAAAGGATAACGAAGCACTTCAATGTTTACTTCGGCATCATTTGGCAATTAATTGAATTCATTGTGTATTCCATCTGGTTTTGGCAAACAGGTCCTGTCGCTTCCTTTGGCTGCTACTTCGTCATAGTCCTTACTGCTGCTGCTGCTTTTTGTGGTGCCAGGACTTTTGCAAAGGTTAAGCAAAGCCTGTGTGTTTGCACGAGCGTAGGAGCAGTAATGGTGGATCCATTAAAAATCTTTTGGGTTTTAACAAACAGCACCTACTTAGGTAAGTAATTCTTAGGATATGCTATATGTTGATTGCACTTAAAATTGATTTGCATCTGAAATTTCGTGCTCCTTTTTAATTTATTTATTTTAAGTAAAGCACTAAATGTGTTACCGCTACATTTTCATTTTATTCCTGTGGTCTTGTGTTTGACGGATATATAAATAATCATTGAAATTGAAAGGAAGAAGATATTATAACACACCGAATAATTTGCCGATTTCTAAGGATCAGCCCTGTAGTACTTCAATTTAATTTCTGATGTTTCGAGCAAATCTAAGATTTTTAATTTTGACTATGCTCTATTTTCTAAAGGTGAATTACATTAGATTGAAACCAAACGTTGACAATTTGCTTAATTTCGTAATAACTTCGTAAGATTTGTAACGGAGCGAAATAGGGTCACGCACAATTGTTACCACCCTGAAACAAAAATAAACGCGTCTGGCAACGCTGAGCGGTGAGGCCGACCATGGAAGCAGCAGCCCTTACTTTCCATTTGTTTTGAGGGCGCACGGTGAATGCGCCCCTGTGGCTTTCGCACAGAAATGTAATTAGGGCGCCTGCTTACCTCAGCCGACGCCACCGCCCCTGGTCAGGTGACCCGCGGACCCGAAGTTGGCCACGACTGCACGTGCTGGTTAGCCTATGTGCTAGCAGTTCGGGAGTGAGGGGGGGGGGGGGGTTCGTGGCGGCCAACCCCGCGTACCTTCGCCGTACAAATATTTCACGTGCATAATTAAAATTATATCGCGTCGAGACTCGGACCAAAAAAAAATATAATAGCTACCGGACCTGAAAGGAGAAAAAAATTAAACTATGAGGAGAGAAAAATAAATGGAAATGGTTGGGAGCCCCTGGCTCATCCATCCACCAACCAACACTCGAGCCAGATGTTCAGGCTCAGCCCACACATCCCTCCCTACCATGGAGGACCCCGGGGCGAAGTAGATAGTCCTCCCCTAACGCAACCATTCTCACTTTCAACCAAATAAAAAGAACTTATTGGTTCATTTTACAATACAATTTAATGCCCTTATAAAAAAATCTTAAAAATTATTTTACATATTTTATATAAAACTAATATAAATTTAATTTTTATTTTTGTTTATATTTTTTTTTTCAATTTTTAAATGAACAAAATTTTATGCAAATTTAATTGTTTAGTTTTTATTTTTAAATAAAATAGTATAAATATATAAAAAATTAAAAATAAATAATAAAAATATATAAATAATAAAAAATTTTTAAATAAAAAAAAATTTTATTTAAAAAATTTTTTTCTCTTTTATTTTACTTTTGTTCTATATTATTTTTAAAATAACAAATTTTATTTTGAATATATTATTTTTAAATAAAAAATTTTTATTTACATTTAATTTTTATTTTATATTTCTTTTTTTTTTTTTTTTTTATTTTTGAAATTTTATTTCTTTATTTGATTTATTAAAAAAAACATGTTATTTATATTGTATTTTTGATTTTTATATAAAAAAAACGGGTTACTCTTCTCGTTTTATTATTATTAAAACCAAAATTATTGGTGTATTATTTTTATTTAATTTTTATTTCAATAAAATTGTATCCAATTTTCATTTAAATTTATTGTTATATTATTATTTTATTTTAATTTTATTATGGTTATTTTCAATAAAAACTGTTTGTTTTATTATTTTTTTAATTTTTGTTATTTTTATTACTTTCAAATAAAACTTATTATTTTTGTTTGCTTTTATTGTAGGGTAGTGTCTGTTTAACTTGTGCCTTTTATTTATTTGCTTTAAATAAAATATTTATTTAGATATTATTTTTGATTACAAAATTTGTCTTTAAATTTTATTTTGTTAGTTATAAAAAGGAATTTTATTTTTATATGCAGTACAGAAAAGTTTTCTGTATGGTCAAAACAATGTCTGTTGAGACTATAAGGCCCAGTTTCACAAACCGTACCTAAGCCGCACTCAAGTTCAAACTCAGCTAAGTTCAACTTAAGTTTTCTGAGGCATTTGCGTTTCACAATCCGTACTTAACTATTGCCAAAATTTAAAACAATAATATGGCAAGACCATCAAAAATAGTTTGTGTTCGTTTTATGACATTTGGAAAAAAAAAAACTTATTAGAAAAGGAAACTAATAGGAAAGTGTAAAACACATTAAAATGAGTAAAAGAAAAGAATCCAAAGCAATCCCAATCAAAATCCATTTTAACATTTTTTTTTTTTTTTTTCACAAAATATTTTCCAGAATTGTTTTCAACATTGTTCTGCAGAATGATATCAGCTGTTTGCTATTGACGGCTTAAGTATAACTTAAGTCACGCGTTTTCTATACTTAAGTTCAACTTAAGTATGGCTGATGAAACGCATTTTCAGAGCTTATACCTAAGCCCAACTCAAGCACAGTTGGTGAAACTGGGCCTAAATTTCTCTGACTAATTCACTATTCAGATTAATTAACACATTTGATCGTTATTGTTGAGGTTGTTTACCTACTTAAGTACTTAAAAATTATTGCTTAAAAATAATTAAATTACATTCAGTACTTCCAGTACTTTTAAATGTAATTTTTCAAGTGTAGGGGAGGCAACAATGAGGCCAATGAAAAACCCGTAAAACCCAGCCGAATAAGAAACATTTTTTTTTTTTGTTTTTTCTTTCTTATGTACTTGCCCAGACTTGATTGTTGTTGCCTATGTTGTAGATGCGCCGCTTAGCGTTGTTGCCTGAGGCGCTTAAATTGCAGGCAGCAGGCCAGTTTGGGTGCAGCTGCTCGGATGGGTGCGGTTGTAGATGGTCCGCTGGTGCTGCTGCAGTTTGTGAGCCTTGGCTGTTGTTGGAGAGCGCTGCTGCTCCTCATCCGCTACTGTTGGTAATGTGGCTGCTGGTCCTGCAATTCGGCTGCTGTTGCACGTTGGGTGGGTGGTAACCGTGCTACCTAAAAATTATAAATTTTAGCTTGAAAGCTAAAACTTTCACACAAGCACTTACCGGTGCGTGGTAACGGTGCGGTGCGTGGTAGACTGTGCTGCTGCTGTTTGAGCTGTGGGTGGGTGCGCGCTGGCTATGCTGATGCGGTGGTGGATGTTGGCGCCGCGGCTGTTGCAAATGGCTGTTGGAGTGTTGGTGTGTGCGCCGCTGCTGATGCTGTTGCGGCTGATAAATTTACCGATGTTGGTGAAGGTCGGTCGGCGCTTTGCCGCTAGTTGCTGAACTTGCTGTTGTGCTGTTTGTTGTATAGCATCCTGTTTTCAGAGCATATTAAATTATGTTCGAGCATTTTCATGTCCAGCATTGGTTCACAGCAGTTTATCTTAATGAAAACTGTTGCTGTGAAATAGCCCGTTTCGGTCTAAATGTTGACGCTGATGTAACATCAAATGATTCCTTTGGAAGAACGCTTTTCCACACTCCACACAGAGTTCGCACAGTGCGACCGCCATTCGGATGACGCCGATTATGTTGCAGGTGGCTGCTGGGGTGTGCGCCGCTGCTGCAACTGCTGTAGCTGTTGTTGGCGCTTCCAGTGCTGCGGTGCGTGGTGGCTATGCTGCTATTGATATTGGGGTGTTGGTGTCCCGTATATGTGGCGTCGGTGGTGGCTGCGACTGGGGAGTAAACGAAACTTTAATGCAACCACACAACGACTCAACCGAGCACTTACCTGGGTGTTCTTAGACTGCTGCTGAAGTTCTGTTGATGCTGATTGCAGTTGTGGGTGTGGATGTTGCTTTGAGGATGCTTCCCACGTTGTTCCAACCGAAAAGCTTTAGTCGAAAAGAATTTTCGTTGGCGGAAATTTCGCCATTTGTCAATGTTATTTGACATTTGTCAAATATGTCGACAGGGAGCGTTCTGAAGCTTGAGAACCCTCGCTGAAGGTGCGCTTAAACTTGATAACATGAGCTGAGAAGTGCTCTTCGAACTTTACATGTGTGACACACTTGCGTATTGATAACAAGGCTCACGCGCTCGAAGTGCGACAGCTGAACAGGACCTGAGTCTGAGTTAAATAAAAACTAAAAGTAAAAGGAAACTGTCAGAAGTAAAAACGTCAGAAATAAGAATAATAAACTGTCAGTATTAGACTACGAACTGTCAAATGTCACTTTAAACAAGTCAGTCAGCTGTCAAAATCAAAGTGTCAGCCGTCAAAAGAAAAGTGTTAACTGTCAAATACTTCTGTAAGAAAAGTCAAATTTAGAGGGAAAGAAAAGTCAGAATTTTGAAGAAATGTCATGTCAGAATTACATGAAGTAAAAATGGTACACCGTCCGTTTTGAAATACACGAACTGTCAGATGTCACATTAGCATGTAGGTCAGATGTCAAAACAAAATGGTAACGGTCAAAGTGCAAAGGGTCAGCTGACCAAGTGTCAGCTGTCAAGGTAAAACGTCAGCTGTCACTTAATGTGTTGACTGTAAAAGTCAAAATGTCAGCTGTCAGCCGTCACACCTCGAACGCGCCAGCCGTGGCATACGCAGTATGTCACTCATGTTGGCAGACGACACAGCCATGACGAATTCTGACCTGCATGTTCGAATGTGGATTCAACTTCACAGTCAACGCCACCTTCAAACATGAAAGCCAGAACCCACCACTTAGTGTGCCGTTACAAATTGTATGGTAAATAATAAGATATTAAAACAACTCAAGTACAATTCGCACTCGAAAATAATTTTTCACTCGTCCCTTTGAGAAGCACATTTTTAATTTAAAGCTTAGTATGCTGTAGGCACGAAAATGTATGGGCATATAATTATACACGAGACATGTTGGTGAAGTGTCAAAATTTTTATGTGGAGAAAAAGCACAGCTGTTCTGGTTGACAGATTCATATTTTTATTGCTGCAATTTTATATTCTATAAATGACAAGGACTACATATTAATAAATTAAATAAATTTGTTAAAAAACAATAACATTCAACACAAACACATACTTACTGCTTATTCTTTTATTGTTGAATGACCAATTTCCACGCCAATTAAATGTACGGAAATGTATATAATTTCCAGCGAAATTTTGACATTTTAACTCTCCACACATGATTGTGAACTTGGCGGCACTGAACAAATTTTTTCTTTCAACAGCGTGCTACCTAGCGAAAAAACATTCCGATGTCTGTTCGCTGCCAAAACACTCAATGTACTTCTTATGGGAATTTTGTTTTCGTTTTTACAGTATACTGAGCTTAACCCTGTATAACCAATGCTAGTCGTTTTGGCTTCTATTGCTTAGTTTCTCGCTTGAAACTTTTTTTTTCTCCCTATTTATAGAACTCGCTCTGCACATGGTAACAGCTGTATCTGTTGTTGCCAAGATCGTATATATTTTTATATATACCCTTTTTATTAAACGGTGGGTATGTGTTTACAAAAGGAGTAAACGACTAATATTGGTTTTATTGCAACTTTTTTTTATTTTTTGTAGTGAGCAAAGAGTAGTCAAAGTACCCTCATCGAAAATTTTAACTGAAGACGACATTGAACAATCTTTAAATAGCTCAGCTTATAAATTTGTATAGAATTTTGATTTCATTGCTGAAAGAAAAAAGTGTAGAACAGAAGATGTAGGGAGTTTACCAGATAAGGCAGTAGATAATTTTGCAATCAATGACTACGGTCTTGAAAGCAATGCTGTAGATTAATATATAAATAAGTTGAGGAATATATGTTAAAGTTTTTAAAAAAACGTTTTAAGATAAAAGGATAGAAACCAAGAGGGCGAAAAACAAAGAAAATAGGCACCATTCAGCAAATAATATAGTGCATTAAACTAGAGGTTCAACAAGACAGGTTAAGGTTAGTACTGATCCTTTAGAAATGCTCAACTTTTTCCTCACAGATAGAATGATAAATAAAAAAGATCGCTAGACTAACACTAAAATTGAAAATCAGAAAATATGAATTATGGAGCGCCTTAAAATGACTACTCTAAATTCAACCACACGAGCCACACCACATTCCAAATATTGTGCTGACATCAGCTCAGGAGATACGCAACGAAAAGAGAATCCCTTACAAAAAGGGAAAGAAATAAAGAATTCCTCCTCTTGTCCGTTTTAAAGACAACGTATGATGAACACAATAAAGAAAATATGCAATAAAGGTATTTGTGACGAGCACAGAATTAAGCTTTGCGTCTCTTGTGCTAAGCTATTAGCTTAAACTTTTTTCACTTTAATTATAAAAAATAATGCATTATTTTCGTAATGGTGGAAAAGTCTTTTATGTTTTATGAATAATATCATGTCACTAAACTTTAACTCATTGAATAAAAGTAGCTAGCTATTTCATGTAATAATTAAGTGAAATCCAAACAGAAAAGATTTTGTTTTATTACTTTTAGTAAAAATTATAATATCAGTTCCTTTTTTAGCAACTTTTTATGTATTTAATGGACCACCAACTCCTTAGAATAGATTTTAAACGTGTTTTGGACGAATCGACTAGCATTAGTTATAACGCATAAACTATATGATTGGTTATCCACGGTTAAAAGAAAAATACATTTTGCGATGAAAAAATTTTGACTCAATATATGTTACTGCATTTTGCCAAAAACTAAACTCACTTAAAATAAAAAGTATGTGTGCTATAATTTTCTAAGCAATATTATAATACTTAAACAAAATTACATACCATTTGCTAGTAAATAGTCTCTTACCACTTTATGGATAGGCGAGTCATAGAGCTCTTAGAAATAATGAAATGTTTATTTTTTAGAAATATTTTTACAAAGAAAAATTTAAAGAGATTTCGAGAAAATTATGTTCACAGTCCGAAGCTGAAAACAATTTAGACAATTGGTAGAAAACAGGTTTTGAACAGAAAACAGAAGAAATAATGTTGCCTTCGGCGTTGCCAAACAGAAAACTATGTGTAGCATACCGTGGACAAAACAATAAGTGAGAGAAAAAATATGGCGAAACTTCCAAAATTTGACAGACAATAAATAGAAAAAGAAGATAAATTTGAATTAAAACATAAGGCGGTTTTCAAAGCTCTAAAATAAATATTTGAAAATTCCACTGAACTACCGAACTGACTTTTGACTTGACTAAAATTATCACCCGATTGGGAAATAAAAAAGTGTGAGAATAATAAACAAAGTAATGGTTCAATTTCATTCTTGCTTTCTTGTCAGCAGGATGAGAATTGATAAAATAAATATTAAAAACAATATAAAATATCTTCGTATAAAATTATAATAAGAGAATGTAAACAAAACGATGAGTACAGACGAGCGCTTGTGTTTTCACTGTATTCAGTGTTTTTATGGGCAGAGTCGTATAAAATCCTTTCAAGGAAAGTAAAGTGCAGGGTACGGAAACATGAAGTTGCTGGGCATGCATGTTGTTGTTTCAAATTTAATATTTTCGTGGTTATTACTTGTATAACCATAACAATACCAACAAAAATAAAAACAGAGATATTTATAGGCTAGTCTGTTACATTCTGTTGCTATGGCAAATTTTCATTTGATTCCAATAATAATGGGTTTGCCACAAACAGCATATGCGAGTTTCTGCTATCTGCCCAAAGTCACACGATGGAAACTGAACTGATATATCATCCGTTGAACCAGTCGTTGCACAATTAAAGAAATGATTTTCTGAAATCTTATTCAAATTTATTGGCTTATTACCTTCCTCTGACATAAATATACCAGATCAAACTGCAAAATTCCAAAAATAACCAAATTCGTTACATATTTTTTGTCTGAGCTAATTTTTCATTGAATCATTACCCAGAGATTTTTTTTATTACAAGTCAGGAAGATATTTTTTTTGAGATGCCCTGAGCTGTCGGAGGCATTGAAAGTTGTGCTTTTAACCGCTGGGTTCACAGCTCTTATTTTGCTTTTATTTTATGACCTACTTTAAGCAAGGGTGTTGTTAATGTTTTTTTTTATGATTTTTGGAATATTTTATTATGTTTACTATGGTGAATGTCAACTCAGTTATGTTTTTTTATTAATTGACACGAGAATATTTAGTACAATTTTTTCAACTTCACATATTAAAAAGTGGAATGTTACGAAAAATTAATTATTCTCTGTGGACACACAGGCTTAGACATATCATTTATACATACAAAATGTATCTACCTATACATATCTAGGTGCAGACAGATTTAAGTGCGTTTATTCAAGCAACATTATTTTCTTGTAACAGTACAAAAATTTTCTGCTAACATATGCACTCCACAAAGTCCACAAAGTATTCATTATAATTTGCTAATTTTTAAGAAGATTAATTTTCTAAAAATATGTGGAAGTGAGTCTCTTTTTTCCAACTCTTTTTTAAGCCAATTCAACTGATGCCGAACAATACTGAAGTATTACGATGCCAATAAAAAAAAAAACTAGTGAGGAATGGAGCTTCGGCAGGGTATCGAATCTAAAATAACTCCCTCCTATCCCCCTCCCCCCGCAACCGTATATTCGGGGTCAACCGTATATTAGAAGTCTTTAGCCACGACAGACACGATGACATTAAGTTGATATATTTACGAAAGTTTTTCTATTTTGATGACTTTATTTTGTATGGGTGGACGACATGGTTTTTATCTGTTTTTGCCAAATATCAGAGAGATGGTTCATTTTATATATCAAATCCAAATTCCAAAATTTCAAGACATTTCTTTAATTTTTGTGGGTTTTTATGTTTAAGGCCCTAAGTCGGTTCATCGAAAAAAATTCCTTTTTTTCATGAGTAAATTTAAGGTAGAAAAAGAAAACTTGAAATGTATTGAATTGTATTGAAATGTAAGCATGTATTTGTCCATTAGTTACACAATTTAAAAATATTTTTTTTCAAAATGGCGGATTTCCTGACATTCTCAATTTACATCCTCAAGCTACATCCATCTGAAGCATCAAAATTTAATTAAACTAGTTTTCAGTTATTTTTCAATGATATGAGTGGAGCAGAATTGAAAAAAAAATATTATTTTAATGAGAAAAAAAATTAAAAATGAATTTTTTTGGCATGTTTATTTTTAGTAACCGGCTTTTGAAAAATTATTTCACTCACATTGTAGATAACTGGCGTCTTAACAAATACTGAAAATTTTACACCAATTGGGTGAGTATTTTTGAAATGAGATTGTTCACCGTTTTTGAAAAAGTAGGTTTGAGATAATCGCGTTTAATTTTTGAACGGACGAAAAATATGAAAGTTTTTATACTTACAGGTTAGTCAGCTAAAAAAAAGTCTGTGGCAAAACCGCGGACAACTGTGGCCTGCTAGTAATACATATTTTTGATTGTATGCCTACCAGTTTGAGCAGTTGAAATAATAGTATAGTAGTAAAGAAGAAGCGCGCTATATAATCCTAAAATAATGCTTAAACAGTACATCTGGTTTCTCAACTAAAAGGCGCTATAACTTTCTTATTATCTAAAATTTCTTCGTTTTTACGTTCCTAATAAGATGTTATATAAACGCTTAAAATAAAAAAAATCGAAAAATTTTTTCATGAACCGACTTAGGGCCTTAAATAAAGCCACTTTGTATGGGAAGTGGGCTTGGTTTTCATCCGATTTTAGCAATTCATAGAGATAGTTTATATTATATATCAAAGCTTATGTGCAAAATTTCAAAACATTTCTTAAATTTTTCAGGTTTTTAACAGATTTTACGTTTAAAATTAAGAAAATTTGTATGTGAGGAAAGCCTGGTTTTCATCCGATTTTGCCAAATTTCATAGGCAGGATTTCTATTGAAGATCAAAGCTTACTTGCAAAATGTTAAAGGACTTCTTTCTTTTTTTCTGATATTTAAGAGATTTTACGGTTAAAATAAAGTCACTCTGTATGGGAGGTAGAGATTTCGACCGCTGGGATAATTAGCGCAATAGATGTTTATATGTGTCAAAATGTTTTTGTTTAAATTTTTGACATTTCACCATATATACGCAATTTTTGCGTAATTAATGTTGCGTGACTTATATTGAATGGTTATGTTTTCATTATGTTGTATTTCAATTCTAAAAAAATTTTGCGAATTATGTATATAAGTACAGGTGAAATTTTGGAAATAATTGAGAATTGGAGTGATGATAACGATAGTGAAAAACAATTGGAAAATTTAACAAATGTTTTGTGCTAACCTCCGCTTAACGTTGACGAAGTTTCAGGTAAAAAGCCTGTCACAAAAAATTTGAAATAATGTTTGACCAATCGTTCTGAAAATTTCTATAAATAAAAATGAATAAAAGTAAAAACTAAATTTCTCGAATATTTTATTTACCTGTAGCATTAGCTTTCATAATATCTTATCGTAATCAACCCATTTTCGTAATAAACTTTGCCATTTATTTTTTTATATTTCATATCAAAACATATAGCGTACCGACTAAATTATTGACACCCAAAAATTTGGCACCAACTATTGACACCCTTTACTTCAATAGCATTTATGAAATATCGTTAAACTCCTGTTGTTTATTACATCTACTCTCCTAGATCTGCGGTTTCTTTCTTCTCATTGTTCTGTATTGCATAATAATATTAAATAGCTCAGTTGCTTGCACACCATCAGTGAAAAAAAGAGATTCAGAGAAGATTTTCAGTGTTTGATATCAATAGCGAACTGAATTTGGGGAACGCTGTTTCTTATTTATTTATTTATTTTTTATTTACTCGCGTTTGATGTTTTTGATGATTAAACATTAAATAGCTCATTTTAGTCTTAATATCTAAATTTATACAACAATTAGCTGAACCCCCGCCCGCTTCGTCAGGCAATTTTTAAACAGGCTTACATATATATCGCTTTGTATGTGTAGATGGAAGTGTCTGCGAAGAGTCTGTATTGAGAAAAGCTGGATTGAGTCTATCTTTATGAACTTTGTTCTTTTTTTAAAAATTGTAAAGAATTTTGGTGGTTTTTCTTTCACCAGCGAATTCATATAAATAAAAAAAAAATATGGTGGCAGTCCTATGATAAAAATTACAGAATTTTTAAATTCTGACAATGGATGCGGTTTCAGTGACCCATTTTTACCTAGTGTTCGCCCCAGTACTGAATACGTAAAAGTAAATAAATTTAGCTGGCAGCGCTATGGTAAGGTAACTACATCATTTTAAATTCAAACAACAGCCATCACCACCCAGCACCGAATTTGTACAAATTTAAAAATTTAGGTGGCAGTCGTACGGTAAAAAAATAACATAATTTTTACAATTCTGACAGCGGATTTGGATTCAGTGACCAAGTTTTACCTAGTGTTCGCCCACCGAATTCGTAAAAATAAAAAAAATCTTGGTAGAAAATTTTTTTAGCCTATAACCTTCGCATCATAATTATATACATTTAAAAAAAAATAATCTAAATATGCTTATAATAACTGAGAGCAGAGGGAAGCAAACGCTTTTTTCCAGTTCGTTTTATATATACAGACAAGCTGGATACCCGGCTTTACTCGGGAGTTGATTAAAATAATTTTTGAATTCATTGAAAAAACTTTTCACAAACTATCGAAGAAATTTTGTGTGCATCTTTCCAACCAGTAACTTCGGCGAAATAAGCAAAATGTAGATTCAACACCTAAAAATTATGAGAAAAACTTAGGAAAATTGTGATGTGTGTGATCGTGATCGCTTGAAAGAGTATATTTTCAAATTATACTTTTTATTCGATAGATTGGACATATTTGAAAATATCAGAGCAAAAACGAATTTTTGTCAATAATTTATGTAAATTTTTTCATACATAAATGCATAAATGCTACCGTTGTATATATATGTATATCTTTATATATGGGCATTTCCAGAAAAAAGACCGGGGGAGACGAGAATTAAAAGTTATTAAAAACTTATTATATCATGATATCATCTTAGAGAAACATTTATATATTATTGATCTAAGCAATTTGAACATAAACTCATTTACCATGATATTCAAATCGTCTGCTCTGTTTCACAAATGTTACTTTTCTTTTTAGTAAATGTTTAGTAAATGTTTCGTAGACATTTTTGTTTTAGTAAAAATGGAAGGCATTGGCTAAAAAATGGAAAATGGTTGATGCAATAAGAGACAAAATATATTAAATTTGTTTTTTAATCACATAATTACCTAACTACTCAATTACCCAATTGAATTACCATGGAAATTTAAGTAACGTAACGCCAAATGTCCAAGCCTAATAACAAAAAAGATTTTTAAATTTGATTACTTGTAAAATAAACTTATATTATTTCATAATCTTCTGAAAAAGGTTTTATACAAAAAGTCTTGCCCGATTCGAAGAGTCTTACAAATTTTGTAATCGATGTCTAAACCTACTTCTGTTCTTTGTAACGTCATGACAGAGCATATTTTTGCTTATAAATCTAAATACTAAGGACCGATTGTTGTAATTCTTTTACTTAATAAAGTGCTACTTAACTACTACGTCAATATAAAAAATATTTTTAAAAAGTTCACTTTTTTATTCATTTTTTTATAATTTTTTTGTACAAATTGTACGCAACGCCAGTTTGGAAATGCCCATATTTTTTTCATAATTTTAAAAGAAGAAAATAATTTTTCTTTCATCGTAAAAATTGATGACACGAAAAAAGTTGTTATAAGCAAAACACTGAACTTTACCAAATGTCAACTAGAGACGCTGATATTTGGCAGTCTTGTCATAGACAGATGTGGCAACCTATTAAAAAAATGTGTGAATACTTAAAAACTTGAATGAGTGAACACGTGTTCTCGTGTAGACGTGAAACCGTGAACACGGGAAAACGCGAACAAGTAGTTTTGCAACTACTCGTGTAGTACGTGTTTAACATTCACGTGTAGTTCGAGTACGTGTTTTCAAAAACAAACTTCCGTGTACACGTGTAGTGGGTTAGTGTTTCGAAACACGTGTTTAAGTTGGAGCTCTAATTTTGAATAAACTGATTTTCGAAGGCTATTTTAAAAATCATTTTCATTCAGATTGGTTAAAATTTTATTAAAAAAATGTCCTTCCAAATATTGAGAAAACGACTTTAAAGTGTCCAAACTTAATTAAATCACTATATATACACACAAAAGAATTATTTCTAACAATCTTTGAAATATTCCCCTTCTAAAATATATCAGTTGGAGCAGATAAGATAAATGATATAATAAAATAGCAGCTGTAGTAACTTGATTTTTATATTATATCGATCTCACGCGCGGGTCTCTTTTCAAGCTTATGACTTTCTTAATATGCAAGATATCTTTTTTTTATATTTTTGAGATGTTGCTAGGTCATTTAAAATAAAAAAAAAATGATTCTGGGATGGCCTTAAATTAATTGCTGGCCTTAATTCGTAAGCAAAACATTTTTATACCCAACGCGTACACCGAGAAAAAAGCTTATGTCAAATTGAAAAAAAAAACCTAGTATAATTTATAAGATGGATTTGGCAGTTTTCAGTCATGGGTTTTGGTTTTTTTAATTTCCTTTCTTTTAAATTGCCGCCTCTCTTTCTGTGATTTGCTTGACTGAAATCGGCAACAACACAAATTTTTTTTTATCACACCGTTTTTTTCTTAGAAATTAATGACTTCTCGTTTTCTTGTTGCTTGGCGTCTATTATAACAAGAACATTAAATTAAATTAAATTAAATTAAATTAAATTAAATATCAAATACAAAAATTGTACCTTCGCATGCCGTTGAGATTCGAACCCACAACCAACCGATGCCACTGTGTGTGAATCCACTACACTACGCATTGAGCCAAACTCCTTCGTGACACGGAGTGATTTATTCAATATTTTTGTTTTTGCAGCATTAGATAAGGGGGCTCCAAATACACGTTAAGAAAGAAAAAGAAGGGCGTGGGTCCTAAAGTAAAATTATTCCAAATTCCCATTTCATTACCTATAGGCAGCTGAAGAACAAAACTGTATTTGTTTGGGTCTCGAACTCATTGATTCTCAGGTTGGCCTTTGAGCTTTCACTTTCAAAGTCATTCACTTTCTCTTAGTTGTTTGATTCTAAGCAAATTTGTTTTAATATTACCAGGTATAAAACTAGCTGAGAAATAATAAAATACCGTAACAAGCAAAAAAAATTACTAAAAATCCATTTTACATAAATTTTTAAAAATAAAAGTATTTTGTGTGTAAAACATTGTGTTGTCAGTTTTTTAAAAAATTCGTGTTGGTAAAACTGTGTTGGCATTTTTTTATATAGTAACGGTTTTGAAGATATAGTTGTTTTACTACATGCCCGAATAACAATTTTTGATTTTTTTTTATATTTTCTACTATGTATAACTTGCAAAAAAAAAAATTCTAAAATATACATGCAAATATTTCTACTTTTTTAAGTACTATCGATGTGAAAGGCACCAAATTTTTAAAAATATGTGAGTTTCTAAAAGCGTCCGATTTGACATGGAATCACCGATATACCATATGCAATTTTTTGACTTTGTTCATATTGGTTTTTTTTTGCTATCTTAGCCCCCTCCCCCACTCTGGGAGGGCAACACTTCATCACTTATTAAAATGAAATTAACACATTTCCAACACTTAAAAATCATAATTCTGACCACTAATTAAAATGAAATAGCATTAATGTATCTTAGAATTCCTTTACTTACTTCAACATAATTCACTGCCACTCTGGAATCAAGAAAAATATTGTTCTGGCTTTTTCTTGGCTCTCGATTCTTATGCATATATATAACATATGTATTTAATTATTGTAAAAATAATAATGCATATATTATAAAAAAGTACAGTAGAAAGTCACTAACCAATGCTGAAATAATTCGCCAGGTACATCGGTAACCACGTGGCCCACAATACGGCTTTAAAATAACGATTTCAACTTTTTGTTGTTAAAATTATGCAGAAAAGTTGCTTGCTTGCCAATGTATATCATCGAAAACCAGTCTCGTTTAATGAATTTAAACCTTCCTCAAATTTTAATTGCGGTTTACATTTTGCCAGATACGGTAATGAACAAAGGTGCGCTATATTCCATAGCGTATTGAGAACATTGTTTTACATTGTTGTTGTTGTCAATGTTGTATACTATTTTTTGTTGTTGTAATTTACATTTATTTTATTATAATTATTTTAAAAAAGGCAAAAAGTTCGACATAATGAAAAAGACCAAATATCAAGAATGAAAAATATTTGTCAAGTCATCAGCAGTATTTTTATGCGATACTACTTTTGTTGGAGTTGGAAGTGGTGTTATTTTCCTTGTTGTTGGAGTTGTTGTCCATTCGCGTTACTTTTTAATTACAAGAAAACATCTCTTTTTTTTTTTTGTTTTATGTTCACGAACGTGTTTGAGTGGCCCGGCCCGAAAGCTTTTAAGCTTAATTAACATTTTAACATTTACGCCATATTGAAGTAGGTAGGAGGGACACGGAACACGGAGCATGGTGAATGGTAGCAAAGGGAATAAATTTTGAAAAATTTAAATTTTACATTCATTTTAATTTACAGAAAATATAAAACGCCAGCCGAATAATGCAGTTACAAATATTTCACATTTTTATTGAGCAATAAAAATTTAATAAAGTTTTAATATTCATTTTCAATTTTAGCAATAATGTAAAGAATGAATGATAATTTTTTCAATGGTTTAAAATGGAATTTTCAAAAAATGTCCTCTTAATTATTTTAAAAGTTTTTAATCGCATTAATGGAAATTGAGAAAAATTATGGAAAGTAGTAGATTTTATTTCTTAAAACAACAGACAGTATTAAAAATTGTAAATAACACAAATATTAGGGTAGTGTTGAGAGTGCTCATTGCTAAGCATGGATTGGCAAAGAATATCTTTGATATCTGTAAAGTTTGTTCATTTGTTATTGAGTTGAAAAGTTTCAGAATAAACAGAAAAACAAACTAATGTTATTTAACTGCTCTGCCAGTTTTACATTTTATCGACTTTTTGTTTAATTTACAAAATGTCCGGAGGCAAAATTATCAACTGATGGATGGCTACTTGCTATAATAAAATGTATGCTTCCATATTATTTGTAAGTTTAAGCTCATCAATTTTCAAACTGCAATGAATAAAAGATTTCATTTTCTAAAAATTATTTTTGGTTCGTATATTTATTTTTCTACAATTTGCGTTTTCTTATTCTAGTAGCCACTGGCCTATACTATAACCCTTTAAGAGAATCAAATTTCATTATAAATTCTATATTTAATTCTTTATCATCTAAACTAACAGAATCTTGATTCTGAGACTTTCCAAAAAGTTGTTGCAAGTTCTTTGGACTACGATATTGAGAACTACCCTAGGAGTGTCAATTAAGGTATAATATGCGTGTAACAACTAAAAAAAGCATCTTTTTCAAAAAATTTTTTTAGATACAAGGAGTTTTTATTTTTTTTTTCAAATTTATACAGCTTATTGTACTTTAAAAGTACTTTATAAACATTAATTTTTTTGAAAATTAAACGCTGTAAATTACATTTAAAAAAAAAGGCATCCAAAACGGTTCCATGGATATGGCCTTTCCCATGTATCTGAAACAAAAAATTAAATTTCATTTTAAAGTACAGACTAGTAATTCGGCATCCCCCTTACTCACGACCCCCTGGATTTTTTTTAAAATTGTGGCGAAAGTTAGATTTAAAGTAAAAAACAGAGATAGATTTTTGCGCGCTTTTTTGTCCTTATGAAAAAAACAAAAATAGTAGGTACTTGAATTTAAGAGGGATGCTTGAAGGACAAAATTACAAAAAAATGTACAAAGATTCATTAAAATTAAACCAATAGATTTTGAGATATCTATCGAACTGTTTTAAAAAATGTTGTTTCGAGGAAATCGCGTTAAAAGTTTTTGTTTTTTGAAATTTTGCTTATATTTTTAAGATTATCGGTTGATACCACTTCCATCTAAAAACATGTATATATATTTTATAAACTCTAAAGATCACATTAGACAAATAAAAAAAAAAATTATTTTTTTCTTTTAAAATTTACACGTATATTATACTTTAAGGCATGTACACGAAAAAAAATCAAACATTTTGTAATGTAATTCTAAAAGTTTTATTACAATTTCAACAAAACTTAGATAAAAAGAAAGACAATTTCATAGACTTAAGAAATAAACAATATATTCTAGTTGTTTCATTAAGAATAAGCAAATTTGCGTACTTCCTTACTTAAGTCCACATTGGCAAAGTGCTTGCCAAATTATATATTTTTTCGGATATTTGTCAAGTTTCTGCTTTTTAAATTTTGAAAGAACATCACCTCTCTTGTTTGCAGTATAAAATTGTTGACCTTTGATCTGCTTAAGATCGGCCTTTACATACATTTCATCGTCCATTATTACGTGAGCAAATTTTTGTAGCAATGTATCGTACAATTTGCGAGCTCTGCTTTAAGCGACTACATTTTTTTTTTTTCGATGAGGTTTGGGGCAGCATTGACTTTGTAAGAATGTGTACCATTTATTTTACGCTCTTTTTGTACAAGCGCGGCGTACACTCCAAATTTTGCTTATTTTTATTTTAGCTTTTGTTTTTTCCTTAAATACAAACCCATGTTTTCGATCACATTCATGGCACCGGTTTATTGAGCCAGTTTCAGCAAATGTCCTCAATGTATATGTTACCCTTGACTTCAGAATTTTAAGCAATTTTTCAATGTCATTATGAGCCATAGTGGGTTATTTAGTTTATAGTGCAAAATTAATTTTCGCACGTCTTCTTTATTAGAGCATATTTTGACGACTAATTATGTTACGAAAAAAGTGAAAATGCAGTAAGAGAGAGAAGAGTTTGAACTTTACATTAAATGTAAAATTAATATTTTACTGTTACTCTTGCGGGCTTGAGAGTCGTTTGTGCGCGATTCATTTCTTTCGTGTACATGCCTTACTTTTCCTAAGAACATGAGCATAACTATTCAACAATTGTTAGTATCAGTACTTTATGATTCCAGCAATACATGTTTTCCTCATTTTCTCTATAGCTTTTAAGAGCAACCCGACAAACACATTTTATATCACATGCCTTAAACTTTCTAAAAAGACTATAAGCAGTTAGAAACCGTCATCAATATTTTCAAATGATTTTTTTCTTTTAGCTTGTTATAACAAATGCAACTCATGAGAACAAAATTAAAGTGACACTTTTTAAAAGGTAGGTGTGAAATCTGAAAAATTTTCGACAAATTTTTTCTTGGAAATTTGATGGTTTCTTTGTTGCTAGCGCTTATTATAACAAGAAAATTTAATACTTTAATATGAAATACTAAAAATATTTTATGGCCCGCCCGTGGGATCGAACCCGCGTTCTCTTAAATGAGAGTCCAACACCCTATCTACCAGGCCATAAAGGTTTAATAGAAACAGTTGTTAATTTAATATTAATTATAACAGAAGCTATGCTGCAGTATATCGCCACCATCTATCAATAGATAGAGGGTTGTGTATTTGCTATGCTACAACTAACAAAAATTTGCTCTAATTTGACACAAGGTGTCTTCAGCATCGGTGTGTTTGTATTGTGAATGCGTTTGTGGTGTTGTTGGCACGAAGAAAATTAGCAATGCCCACAAGTGCGTTGACAAGTGCGTTTTTAAGTGTCGAAAAAATAGATGATATCAATAAATATGGAATTAACAAACGCATGCATGACATCGGCAAGGTATCTAAAATGTTTGTTAAATTTTGTGTCGTGTGCGTTCTTTAATATATATTTAAAATATTTTTTTATCCTCGTT
Organism: Coremacera marginata; assembly: GCA_914767935.1. Classification (NCBI taxonomy): domain Eukaryota; kingdom Metazoa; phylum Arthropoda; class Insecta; order Diptera; family Sciomyzidae; genus Coremacera; species Coremacera marginata. The sequence goes on from OU612045.1 coordinate 67,442,746, forward strand.
CTGTGATTTGCTTGGAGTGAAATCTGAAAAATTTTCGACAGATTTTTTCGCTAGGTAGTACGCTGTTGAAGGGAAAAATTTGTTCAGTGCAGTCAAGTTCACAACCATGTGTGGAGAGTTAAAAAGGAGAGTCGCTGGCATTATATGCCCGTATATGTAATTGGCGTAGAAATTTGACATTCAACAATAAAAAAATAGGCAGTAAATATGTTTTCTGTATATATGTAATTTATTTTATGTTATTTTAAATTTTTGTGCTTAAAAGTTAATTTATTTATTAAAAAGAAAAAATTATTAAGCTATCAAATCTATGTAACTGCGAAAAAGCTTCGCTTCTCTCGTGTGTCCAACGACGCACCTGTGTTTTTTTAAATCTTATCTTTGCGTAGCCGCCATTTTATTTATTGAATTTTTTGAAAAAACTCAGCCCGTCACATTAGGTTTAAGCTCTCACAAAATTTTTTTTTAATTTGTTTCAGAGAAGGCACACTCTAGATATCTTGCAAACCGTTTTTTTTTACTGCTTGACATCACGAAAAAAAACAAAAAAATCTATTTGTTAATTTTAATACTTATGTAAAACAATAAAAAAATATTTATTAAAATATCTTTAACCGTTTTTCACAATCCTTACTTAAAAAACTCCTAAAATTTCGGCAAAATTAGGTAAAATATCCCTTGAAAACCAAATTTTCCAATTGAATTGTAGCATGTTGGTTGAGGTGCTTGCCTTGTAAGCAAGAAAACCCAGGTTCGAGTCCGCGGCTGTTGCATTGATTTTCGTTTTTTGTTTTGTTTTAAAAATTTTAAATATCTATGTATTTGTTTTATGCAAATGCGTTAATCGTTAAAAATCGACCTTGTTTTTTGATAAATTAAAAAGTTTTTTGGAAAAATTTAATAATTTTTCCCCCTACTGTATTGGTGTTATAGCCCAATCAATAAAATTTCATATAATATAAGAAAATGCATACATTCTTATGTTATTACAACTCATAGCTTTGTTGTCAAAGATTCCCAAATGGATCCCCCAGCTTATTCTCAGTTACCTTGCTTTACTTTACTTTACTTTACTTTACTTTACGATACTTTACTTTACTTTACTTTGCTTAACTTTAATTTACTTTACTTTACTTTACTTTACTTTACTTTACTTTACTTTACTTTACTTTACTTTACTTTACTTTACTTTACTTTACTTTACTTTACTTTACTTTACTTTACTTTACTTTACTTTACTTTAATTTACTTTACTTTACTTTACTTTACTTTACTTTACTTTACTTTACTTTACTTTACTTTACTTTACTTTACTTTACTTTACTTTACTTTACTTTACTTTACTTTACTTTACTTTACTTTACTTTACTTTACTTTACTTTACTTTACTTTACTTTACTTTACTTTACTTTACTTTACTTTACTTTACTTTACTTTACTTTACTTTACTTTACTTTACTTTACTTTACTTTACTTTACTTTACTTTACTTTACTTTACTTTACTTTACTTTACTTTACTTTACTTTACTTTACTTTACTTTACTTTACTTTACTTTACTTTACTTTACTTTACTTTACTTTACTTTACTTTACTTTACTTTACTTTACTTTACTTTACTTTACTTTACTTTACTTTACTTTACTTTACTTTACTTTACTTTACTTTACTTTACTTTACTTTACTTTACTTTACTTTACTTTACTTTACTTTACTTTACTTTACTTTACTTTACTTTACTTTACTTTACCTCCCTTGGCTAATAGTGAAATATTGAGATCACCTGCTCCCAATAACCAATTGAATTTAAATTTAAGGGCAGTGTCTAGGAGAAAAGACTTATTTATTTCTCGTCTTCAGCCCGACACACTGACTGAAAATGTACTGACGGTTTTCAAACATATGTTAATAATTTACTAAGTCAAAATGCATTCTGTTCATGCAAGAAAATAGGTAACAAACCCTCTCACGCTTCTTTTATTCTCACAGTTGCAGCTGAAAAGTTTGCAACTGTTCTTAACTCTGATTTGTGGGTCGATAATATTTTCGTTTCTGAGTTTAAGCCTAAGAACAGGTCTCGAGGACAACTCAAGCCACCTTTCAGGCCAAAAAAAACTAAAGAGGCTATCGCTTTACTATCAAAATGTTATGGGATTACTCAGAACTTCTCTGAGTATGTTATCGCTTTAACTGAAACTTGGCTGAATGGAAGCATTACTGGCTTAGAACTATTTGATAATAGTTTTCATGTTTATAGAAAGGACAGACACGCTGACAATACCTTTTGCTGTCGGTGGTGGAAACTCCGCCAGGGTTGCGCCTGCCTGTCCCAAGTCAGCATAAAGGAGGAGGGTTGTTTGTAGGATACGTCCTGCAAACGGAAAAACTGATAGGGCCAACCAAGAGCTCGGGGTGGCGCCCATTTTGGTAGCAGGTCATATTCGGTATATCGATATGAAACAAGCCTGCGAAGGTATAGCAATTGACCTTAAAACTTGTTAGTACGGGGACAGTCTTTACCCGTCAGATGGGGTAGATCCTATCTATCCACCTGATGGAGATCTTAATTCGGCTGGAACTATGGTTGTGAAGTGTTGGCATGCGTGCATAAAAGTGTCAACTCTTCGGCTTTCCGAAGTGTTGCTTGTCAAGAGTTTGACTCGCACCCTCAAACTGGCACGGCAGTCACGGAGGGAAGTGTTGACATGGTTGTAAAACTAAGGGTTCTCATACTGAGCACGGCAGTCCCTGAGAACAATGGCCAATACTCTATGTCTGGATGTTGAAATCCGAACGCCTAGAGTAAGAGTGGCAATTGCAAAGGTCCTCCAGAGTAGGTACCGGTCATGCGCAATAATTTCCAGCTGAGTTGGCAACTGCAAATTGTTAGACTAGCCTTTAAGTGCTCATTGAGCACATTCATGTATAAGAATGCACTTTTTCGTAATTGCATTCGTATATTCTTGGTCTTTTTGCGGGGATGTTGTGGATCCTCATTTGACGGGATCGAGTTGCCCAGATGACTGTCGTGGGCTGGCCCTTCGGGGAGTCTCGTACTGGTTGTGGTTGTGTGAATGCTACACAGGTCTAGATTAACCGGCGGGGTCACGCAATGGTACGACCGGGCTGGCATATCTGTCTTAATATGCAAGAGATTGGGTAGGTTTCGTCTCCACCAGTAGATGGTTGGAAGTACGTCGCTACGGAAGTGTAAACTGGTACTGCTATTACGGGCAGTATGTAATTTATTACATAATGCTCCTAATCAGCAGGGCACTGGGTGATGCTTTGTGTTTGTGAAGCAGCTTCCATGTTCGTGTTGCCACACCGGATGCCCCGTATGTTTTACTTGTTTAAAACATAAACGGGTCCGTGTTGTGGTACAACACAAAGTGCATGGTTGTGTGTTTCATGAACTATTACCCTAGATTTTGGATAACCCAAGTTGCTTAAGCCTTACGGCAGGTGCACTTGATAATTTCAAAATCGTCTGTCGGTGGTGGAGTCCTATTACCTGTAAGTAACTCATTTGTAAGAAAATTTTGAGGATTCATAAACACAAAAAAGCAATCCGTTGGATGTCTTTCTTCATTCAGAACTCTTGATGGATTTACTGATGATCCCGTCATAATTTGTGGCCTATTTGCCAACCTTTTCAAAGCCTCATTCTATTCAGATGCTTTTAATCCTGACAGAGAGTACTTTGAATATATGATTTCCGTACCCAAAGTTTCTTTGAAATCTATATCCTTCACTTCTGAGGATTTTTTAAAGTATATTGGATCAATCGATGAGGATTTTGGCGCTGGGCCTGATGGAATTCCTGCCGCAGTGTTAACACAAAGCGGTTCCGTTTTGAGTCAACCACTTTCTTTATTATTCAATAAATATATTAACGAACGTTATTTTCCAATTGTTTGGAAAAAGTCATGTTTGGAAAAGGTCATTTATAAGTCCAATTTATAAAAAAGGTTGCAGGAATGATGTCAGTAACTATAGGCCTATCGCTAAGCTGTCATCAATTCTTAAACTTTTTGAGCGGATCATGTACGATCGGATAAAAATTCATTCTGGCAAAGTCAAACCAATTCGTCAGCATGGTTTTGTTAATGGCAGATCCACTTGTGTCTAATCTTCTCGATTTTACAACATTCTGCTTAAATTCGATTGACTCTCCCAGTTGGCATTGGCAGGCCTTCGAAGGGCTACTAGCAGGCCTTAAAATGGGTGTCGGAGGCCTACCCTACTCATATCCAAGCCCATATATTTTTTTATATGAAATGGCCAAATTTTCCAGGCCTTCCGCTCTCCCTGCTTCAAAGGAGCCTGCTATAAGCACTCCTTTATTATGGCTTAAAGAAGAGGTTAACCAAAACCATTAAAGAAATATTTTTTTTTTTTATGATTTTTTATGTAAACCTACCTATTTATTCTGTGATTTTATTTTATTTTACATATTCTTGTCAGATTAGAATATTTATAAGTCCTGACGTTGATTATTATTCAGTATTTTGAACTAATATATATTTTATCTTTTAACGAAAAAGTAACCCTGAAATATAAGCAGAACCAGTTTTTGTAGGAAAAATATAATTGGTGTACTGCCCTTGGTAGCGAAAAATTAGGCCTCATAGAAGCGCTCGCAGAAGCAGCGAGGAAGTCATGTGTCTTACCGCCAAAAGTAGCAGTAAATGCACGACGTGCGTCCTCAGAGCATGCAAGTCAAGTTTGGTCCCCCACCTACAATGTTCATGTTGATCGAATAGAAAGAATCCAAAAAGTTTTGTTCGGTTTACTCTAAGGGGCTTAATGGGAACGGACATAGTAGACCTTCCTCCCTATTGGGGATAGTTTGAAACTATTAAAAATGCAGTCTTTAAGTGACCGGAGGAAATCTGCAGATATCGTCTATTTACACCAACACATAGTATGTGTATTCGATTCTCCAGAACTTCTTTCTCGTATAAATTTTAACACTAACCTAGAAGCAGTAGAAACGCTAACAATTTAATTTATTTACCATTTAGTAGAACAAATTATATGGCTACTGCTCCATTAAACCGAGTGAGTACCTTTGTTAACAATTGTAGCGTTTTTGATGTTTTTTTGTCAAAAGGTCAACTTAAAAATAGATTAAAAACAATTGTGTAATTTTATTTATAAATGCATGGTTACTTGTTATGTCTTTTATTGTCCCTGAGCCCAACCCATTCATTAACTTGTTTGGGGTAACTAGCATCCATAAGATTGATATTTTTCAATGGTTTCTGGGTCGTGGCTTTAAATGGGTTAATGCTGGGAAAGTGCGAAAAAGTGTACTAGCTGAACTCTTTTGTTTTTGCATGTTTTTGTTTTTTTTATATCATCAACTTTATTTCAACAACCTCAACAGAAATTTCATAATTTTATAAGTGCATGCAGAAGTATAGGTCTAATGATTTCAGTATAACACCAATGAACGAACAGGATGAAAAACATCATCTTGTCCCTTTGGATTTTTTAAGTGTAACTCATCCGCTCTTAAATATTTTATTTCCTGCCGAACTTTCTATGAAGAATTATTTCTAGGTTTTTTACATTATCCGCATGGGGTAGTACAGACTACACGGTTAAAAATCTTGGAGTAGTTTTTAAGCCAATGATTGGAATATTGCATTCTTTAAACAATTTTTTATTAGAATTAATACTTTTCAAAATACTAGACATTTTTTTAATCAAATCTGTACCTAAATTTAATAAAGTTGGAACTAAATTTGAACTTTTGTACCTACGGCTAAAAATTTAATACAAAATAACTAAAAAGTACTAATATCGGTTTCAAAAATAGTACAATTGGAATAGACTTTGAATTAAGATAGCCATGATATTAGATTTAATACAACATGTATTACATTTTAAGCCATGCTATGTTATGTTTCAATACTTTCCGTCTTAATTTTCAGATTGTTAAAATTCAAAAGTCTTATGATTCAGAGTTACTTTTTCGGTTAACAGAGCCATATAATAAAATTTTTGTGAAACATTTTTTATTTCATTATGTCACACAAACAACGTTTAATACTTTCATTTCAATGATGACGTGAGTTTGAAACGTACAACAGGAGTTAGACGAAAAATTATAGTATAAAGCAAAAAAAAAAAAAAAAATAAATAAATTGTATACTTCAATGTGCAATAAAATTGAATGCTAACTTTTTAATATTTTAATACTGAAACAGTATTAAAATCTAATTTGAACTGAGTATTAAATTCTAATACAAATTCTTATTCGAAATTAAATGTAATATTCGGCAAGTATTAAAATTTAATACAATTTTGGTATCGACATTTATACAAAACAGTATGTATTAACATTTAGTCCAAGATTTTAGACAGTGAAAAGGTGCAACGGATAGTGATTTGGCCGGATACCGGATACCAGAAATCCGGCGAGCTGCAAGGCCGGATAGCCGAATATCCGGCGGCAAGATAGTAGGTCCGTTGCCTCGTTGTCACCAAATTAAATATATTTCTAATTCATCAGGCTACAATATATGGACTGAGTGCTGCTATTTTTTTATGGCAAATAAAGTACAAAACCCCTTTTACATAATAAAAATAATTTCTAAATTAAAATAAAAGGTCTGCTCCCGTACTCTAAATTTTTAGTTCAATTTACCAGTTTTGCTGGTTTTAGTCCGAGAGGCGTCACCTCCCTGTCAAAAGTTGCAAGTCTTAGTCCGAAAATTTCTTCTGGCAAAAATGGTAAAAGTGTCAAACTGCTTCATATCGGCTTAAATTTGAGTTAGTAAAGAAATTGAAAGAGAACAAAAGCTCTTCGAAATAAATAAAAGCTATTGGAATAGAAACCAAAAACATGGGAAATTGCTTAAAAACTTAATATAAATGTTAATTTGAGAATTAATTTCAATATTGCTAACAATCTTTAATCATTAAGCTAGCGCTAGAGGTGAATCACGCAAACCTGTTTTAGACCAATGACTTTATTTGACAGTTTACACAATTTTAGTCCGAAAAGCGTTCCCGTACTTTTTTGTGTTTTACAATTTTTTTGAGAGATTTTTTCCTTACGCTAATGCTATTGATAGTTTTACCATTTTATGTCCAAAAAGTACGGGAACAAACCTAAAATCTAAATAAAATTTACTCCTTTTTGTTCAGCGTTAGTTCTCTTCTCAAAAATTGTTCAAACCATGACACAATCATAAGGTAGGCTCATTTTAAAATAGCTGCTCAAAAGACAAGTTTTCGAACCACAAAGCTGTGAGGGCCTTAAACATCAGATGCTTATAGCAATAGTAACTTTGACATCTAGCTCACTTTTCTTTACTTACTTACTTACTTACTTACTTACTTAGGTGGCCGTAACAACCCCTGTCCGGATTTCGACCGACCTCATCAGCTCTCGCCAGGCGCCTCTGCTTTGCGCGCGCCTTCTCCAATCGGATACACCAAGTGCGGTTAGGGCTTCCTCAGCCTGGTCCATCCATCGGAGGCATGGTTTCCCTCGTCGTCGTTGACCAGCGACCCTCGCCTCGAGCACCTTTTTCGCTGGAGCTGCGTCGTCCATACGATGGACATGACCCAGCCAGCGTAGTCGCTGCACAGTTATACGCCGAACTACGTCAATGTCTTCGTAGAGCTCATACAGCTCGTGGTTCATTCGGATGCGATAGTCATCGCCGACTCGAACAGGACCAAAGATTTTGCGAAGAACTTTTCTCTCAAACACCCCCAGAGCGGCTGCGTCAGTTTGCGAAACTACCCATGCCTCAGCGCCATAAAGTAGCACAGGTAGAACGAGCATCTTGTAGAGTGTTAGTTTTGTCGATCTAGAGAGGGCTCTGGAACTTAGTTGCTTACTGAGCCCGTAGTAGCACCTATTAGCAATTATTGTTCTTCGCTTTATCTCCAGGCTGATTTCGTTGTTAGTATTAATGGCGGTGCCAAGGTATACAAACTCCTTGACTACTTCAAAGTTATAGCTGCCGGATGAAACGTGGGAGTCTAAACGCCGCACTCCCTTGTTTGTAGACAGCATTTACTTTGTTTTACCCTCATTAATCGTCAAACCCATTTTGGCTGATTCCTTTTCGATAGCGGCGAAAGCAGCGGTAACATCTCTCTTGGTTCTACCAACAATATCAATATTATCAGCGTACGCAAGGAGCTGGACACCTGTATAGAAAATGGTGCCATTACGATGAACACCGGTCTTTCGTACAATCCCCTCCATGATGATGTTGATCATCACCTTGCCTGAAACCTCTTTCGGTATTGAAGGTTTCGGAGAGGTCATTTGCTACCTTGACGGAGCTGCGTGTGTTGCTCAACGTCATTCTGCAAAGTCTAATGAACTTTGCAGATATACCGAACTCAGACATTGTTGCGTATAGGCAATCCCTTCTCGGGCTATCGAACGCAGCTTTAAAATCGACAAAGAGATAGTGTGTATCAATTTGATTTTCGTGAGTTTTCTCCAGGATTTGTCGTAGCGTGAAAATCTGGTCTATGGTGGACTTACCAGGTCAAAAGCCACACTGATAAGGTCCAATCAGTGTTTTTGTAATCGGCTTTAAGCTTTCACACAGTACGCTTGAGAGAACCTTATATGCGATGGAAATAAGACTGATACCTCTATAACTAGCGCAGATTGTAGGGTCTCCTTTCTTAAGTATAGGGCACAGTACACTGAGGTTCCAATCGTCGGGCATGCTTTCTCCTAGCCATATTTTACAGATGAGCTGATGCATGCGCCTTATCAATTCATCGCCGCCGGTTCTAAACAATTCAGCTGACAGGCCGTCATCACCCGCTGCTTTATTGTTTTTGAGTCGTTGGATAGCAACTCGAACCTCTTCATGGCTAGGTGGTGATACTTCCACTCCGACATGGTCGATTGGTGGCACTGAACTGCGCTCTCGATGGGCGGCATTGGTGGAATTGTCGCCAGTAAGCAAATTGGAGAAGTGCCGTCTCCACTATCTAAGCACACACTGTGTATCCGTATTCAGATCTCCATTTTCGTCTCTGCAACTGGAAGCTCCGGGCTTGAAACCTTGGGTTAGACGCTTAACCTGTTGATAGAATTTTCGTGCATCCTTCTTGCCCTGGTATACCTCTAGTTCATCGCGCTCACGCTTTTCCTGCTCTCTTTTCTTGCGTCTGAAAAGGCGCCTCTCTTCCTTCCTCTTTTCACGGTAGTTTTCTCGCACGGCTCGCGTTGCAGCTGACTGCAGCGTTTTTCTGTATGCGGCGTTTTTTACTGCTGTCGCGATGCGACACTCCTGATCGTACCATTGGTTCCGAGGTTGCGGGCGCCGGAAACCAATGACTGCTTCAGCGGCAGAGCGCATGGAGTGGGATATATGCGCCCAAAGTCCGCCGGCGTCGTCGAGTCCAGAGGTTGGTTGGTTGAGCTTAACCGAAAGTTGAGCTTAGTAGGCAGTAGGCTTCGGCAGTCCGTTGTAATTGCAGCTTAGCGACATCTAGCTTTCGTTGCATTCCTGTGCGTATGTTCTTCGCATTGCATAATCGCATGCGGATCTTGGCTGCAACAAGATAATGGTCGGAGTCAATGTTGACCCCCCGAAATGTACGCACATCTAGAACACTAGGGGCATGCCTTCCGTCGATTACAACATGATCAATTTGGTTTCGCGTTTTTTGATCCGGGGACAGTCAGGTGGCCTTGTGGATGTCGAGGTGCTTAAATCTGGTGCTACTAACTACCATGTTTCGTGCCGCGGCGAAGTCGATCAGTCTTAGACCGTTGTTTGTGGAGGTCTCGTGAAGACTGAACTGACTGACAGTGGGGCCAAAGATGCCTTCCCTTCCGACTTTCGCATTAAAATCGCCGAGGACTATTTTCACGTCATGGACCGGAAGGTGGTCATATGCGTCCTCAAGACTAGCGTAGAAAGCGTCCTTTAAGGCTTCGTCCTTTTCCTCCGTTGGGGCGTGAGCGCAAATAAGGCTAATGTAGAAAAATTTTGCCTTGATGCGGATCGTGGCCAATTTTTCGTTCACAGGTGTGAACCGGGAAACAAGGTGGCGTAGTTTCCGGCTAACGACGAATCCACATCCGAATTCGCGCTTCTCCGCATGGCAGCTGTTGTAGATATCACAGTGTGCTTGTTTAGAGCAGCCTTGCCCTTTCCATCGCATTTCCTGGATGGCGGTGATGTCAGATTTTATTGTTTTGAGGGCTTCCGCCAGTTGGATAATGGCACCTTCCCTATAAAGGGTCCGGACATTTCAGGTGCATATCCGTAAATTATTGTCCACTTTTCGTTTGCGGTGGTCGTCAACGCAATTGGGGTTCTTATCCGAGGCTGGTTTAGTTTTCATTGGGCAGTAGTAATGTGGCGGGACCCAAACCCAAAGTTTGCGCACATTCCATGTTTAAGGTCTATGGATCGACCCGCCGCTCAAATTAGCCGTCAAACTGACGGATGCCAGTTTGCCGTTGCCCAGGGAACACCACTTGGAGGTTTGAGTTGACTTGAGACGATTTCGACATGGATAATGCTGGCCTCGCCAAGTTGAGGCGGTCAGACACGTTGCCATGTGAAGGTTCGCCCCCTGCTCCCTTTTTTTTTATTTCTCTTAAAATTGATACCCGTTGCATCTCTTGTATAGACCCTTTCAACACATTCTAAAAATACTGTTGAATTATAGAACTAGTTACACCAACCTGAGTTACTTTTATATTAAATTTTTTGGGGATATTTTAACCCCTTGAAAGAGTTTATGTTGTAAATAATGTTGCATAATTTTGTAAACCAAGCAATTCGCAAGTTGTTAAAGGCCTTTAAACAATATCTGACTTTTTCCAAGCCGCTTCGTTAACGGAAACCTGCACTGAATAACTAATATATCCAAGAAGTGAAGATTTAGTTAATCAGAATTTTCAGCTGCCAGATATTCGATTAAGATCACGCCTCTGGAATAAATATATATGTAATTTGATATATGTCCAATACATATGATATATGTATCATATATCACCAAGAAAAATAAGATAGTTCAAAATCAAAGATAGTACTGTTTATAGGTTATAAGTCAAAAATTGAAAGATATAAAGTACAAATAAAGTGACGACGCGTCTGACATTTCTTTAAAACAAAATAAATAAGATAAAATAGTACAACAAACAGCGTAGCTTAAAAATAAAGCAACGATTGGGTGAACTATTTAAGGGCGCCATGAGGATGTTTTATTTAGGTTATTTACGCTACGCTGTCGTCATTGCTATTTCTTATTTTTTTTTTTTGCTTATTTCTGTCTCTTACTTTATATATTTATTATCCTTAGGGTTGCTTGCCCGGCAACTCGAGTCCTTTTAGCAGCCTTTTTTGTTTCTATTTTATGTAAAGGAAAACTTCTGCTGTAAATGTCAAAAAAACGTAACAGCAAAAAACAAAAATAACTACAACTACAAAAACAACAAGGAAAAGAAGAAACAATAAGCGCAAACAGTGACAACAAATACAGGAAAAACAAAGACAAAAGACGTTCAAAATGCTTGCCATGTCATTCGTAAAATTCAGGTTGCCATACTTTGCATGCCTCTGAGCTGCTGTTACTCTGTATACGTATACAACAAAGAATCGTTTGAGAAAAAAGTTTTGATATAATGAAATAATACCAGACAAGCTTTAGTGAAAAAAAAGATAAAGAATTTTGAACAAATTATATTAAAAATTTTTTGAAAATACGAATAGAGAATTGGAGCTATATTTATGTAACTCAAAAAATTTAACCCTGAAGGATATTTGTCTGAATGTTTACTACCGGGATTGTAGTATTAGGTTCCGATAAGCATAGGAATGAATAAACTAAAGTAATGTACATAAAGCATACAGTTTACATAAACCTAAATTTTGGCAACAAGTAAAAGGTAGCAAGGAGGGAGTAGGCATTTATTGTTAATTTCTAAACAAACAAGGCCTGTATATATAAATATCTTTATTATTAATTAATTGATGAGAGCAGAAACAAAGAAGACGTTTGTTTTACTTTAAATGGATTACAGAAATAAAATTTAAATATACCTGTTGAAAAAGAAAGAAGAAATCAGGCTGAAGTCCAATATGTACTTTGAAAGGACTTACAAAGAAAGGTCCCCAGGTGTCACTCACCGATTTGAATAATTTTTGGACATGTGATAGAGGACAAAAATCTAAGGTCGACGTATTTTTTTATACGTGCTCAATCGATAGTATACGGTTTCAAAATGACGTTTTAAAATCAGCAAAAATTTCGTTTTTTTGCCACAATTTCACTACTTTCCATAGAAATATATACAAATTTAGTTTTAAACGAAAGGTATTTTAAAGCCACATATGCTGGCATCCATTTTGGAGAAATAAATTTCATTGTAATTTTGTTGTTGTAATTTTTAACAGTATTTAGTCGATATCATAAGGAGCGCGTCTTTGAAATTGTTTAATTTTTTATTTATATTTTATTTAAGAGAATTCTAAAAGTTAATTTATTTTTGTTTTTTTAAATTTTTTAGTTTTATCTTAACCTAAATTTATCTGTTTTATCTGTTTACCTAAATACTTTTTATTCCCATTTTCGTGCTTAGCGCCTTTAGATTCACTTGAAAAATGTGATCGTATGCTGACCAAAAAATTATAAAAAGAAAAGAAGAACGTGGTTTTTGTACTTCTGTTGCAGTGAAGAATGTTGGAATATATTTGACAAAGTGATTGGACAGTTCCGTTGTTTCCGTTATCTTACATTGCAGTGCGATATTTGATTGAATTATCGGTAGAACGAATTAACCGATGCCCGCTTCATTCAGCCTTTTGCTAATTTAGGTTAATCCCGCCTAATTCGACAACTTACCGAATTATAACAGAGAATTAGGTTTCCATACACATATTTCGATATTTTGCGTATGTATACAGGGCGTCCCGCGACTAAATGCAACTGTATATGAAACGTGATGTCGAGTTGAGCAAAAAATCGTATGCGAGGAGCAGGTCTATTTTCACATTTTTAGGAGCTACAGGGTTAATTAATATATCACGACTTTGATTCACATTATTGATTCTAGCAGAAAAACTAACTTACAGAAACTTATTTTAAGAGCACATTGCAAAGGCAATGAAATCACCTCTCTAACGGTATGTCAACAAACCTCACCGACTTAACCTTTACCGAGCTGTGCTGATTATAGCTGCCACTTGAACTGCCAACAAATATGTAAATGTCTTATGACTGTCAATTTTGAACAAGCTTGCCATCAGTAAGGGGGCATCCATCCATTAATTACGTGAGGCGATTTTGGCGATTTTTTGACACCTCCCTCCCCCCTAATGAGATATCATGAGATTTGGCTCGACCCCCTCACCCGTCCTCTGATCTCACGTGAGATTGCATATTTTCAGTGTACATATCGCACACTATCTACAAAAGAGACACAACTCAAAATTGTAAATTTTCAGGAGAAGCAAACAAGAATTTTTTTTTTCAACGGACTCCATGCAAGACAAACAGACAAACTGATTTTTTTTTTAATTAAAGAGTAAGAATAGGAGTGAACAATTTTGATAGTTGATGGAGGTAGTCACTACGATTAGTTTAACATTAAAAAGTAAAAATTTGCAAATTTTGCATTGTGCCTGTTTTGTAGATGGAGTGCGATATGTTAATCTACGCTTCATTCTATTGGATATAAAAAAAAAAAAAAATAATTGCTTAGGACTAGTTGAGATTAGTATTTAAGACTACTGACATCGTAGTCTAAAATGACAATGAAAATGACAATGAAAGTAGTGTTTAAGACTACTGACAGCGTAGTCTAAAATGACAATGAAAAAATTGAGCAATAAAATACTTAAATGAGAACTTCAAAAATTAGTTAAGAATTATTAATAATATTTATTCTAATTTAGTCCATGCGGGTCCTGTGCGGTCTCAAGAGTGACTACTGCCCAAGTCACATTGTTGGAGCAACTAGGTACGAGTGAGCTCTGTGGATACTATGTAGTTAAAGCTTTACCGCAGCTTTGTTTGCTGCTAGTTGTTTTAGATTTTAAGAAAACGCTCGAAAGATAATTTTTATACCCCAACGCGTACTGCGTAAGGGGTATATTAACTTTGTCATTCCGTTTGTAACGCCAATAAAAAGGCGTGGCAGGTAGAGAAAAATATATATATTTTTGATCAGCATCACTTCCTGAGTCGATTTCCGAGTGTCCGTCTGTCTGTCCGTCTGTCCGACTGTGATCACGATTACAGCCGTAATTTTAAAGTTATCGCGATGACATTCAAAATATAAACATCTTTTTTAAAAATGGAGATCAAGTTAGAGAATGAGCCAAATCGGATGAAAACCACGCCTACCTCCCATACAAAGTGACTTTATTTTAATAGTAAAATCTCTTAAAAATCCACAAAAAACTAATGAAATGCCTTGAGCATAGGCTTTGATATATAATATAAATCATCACTTTGATATTTAGTGAAATCGGATGAAAACCACGCCTACTTCCTATAAAAAGTGGGTTTATTCTAAACGTAAAATCTCTTAAAAATCCACAAAAACTAATGAAATGCCTTGATATTTTGCACAAAAGCTTTGATATATAACATGAAATATCTCTGTGATACTTGGCAAAATCGAATGAAAGCCACGCCTACCTCCCATAGAAAATGACGTCATCAAAATAGAAACACTTTCGTAAATGTATATCACTGAGTGACATCGGGTATGTATGAACTCAAATTGCTCCCATCGTTTATCCAACCTATACATATATTTATCGGTATAATATGGAGTCTTTACTTTAGAAAAGTGGGAAAACAGGGTGTGGCATTTTACTTTTGATCGAACTTCTGTTACACCGTGTGTCGGACTTCAACCAAATTTTTCACACATAATCCGTGGTAATTTGAGCAATCTTAAATTCATAAAATTGGGCGGTAATAGACTGGGGCGTGTCACTTTATTTCTAGACTAGCTCTATCTACACCGTTTGCCCGATTTCAACAAAATTTCTTACATAAAATTTTTAAGTATAATGAGAAGATATAAGCCTACAAAAATGGGTGGGATTGGACAAGGGGCGTGTGAATTTAGTAATAATCGAATTTCCTCTACACCGTTTGTTCGACTTAAACCAAATTTTGCTGACATATTATTTGTCATAAGAATCAGTCTGTAGTTCATAAAAGTGGGCGTACTAGACAGGGGAGTGGCACTTTATTATTAATAAATTTTCGTCTACACCATTTCTCCGATTTTAGCCAAATTTCGCACATATCGCACACTAAATACAAAACAGTCACAACTCAATATTTTTAAATTTCTAGGTAAACCAAAGCATACAAAGCAATGAGACAAAACTTTTTTTTTAACTATAGATAAGAAGATGTATACAAAATGTGTTAAAAAGATGTGTTACGGTCAAAGTATGTGATAAATACGAATAGTTTTACATTAAGAAGTAAAAATTTGTAAATTTTGAGTTGTGACTGTTTTTAGTGTGCGATATATTCTTTAGTATAATGAGAAGTTTTAAGCATACAAAAAAGGGTGGGATTGGACACGCCCCTTGTCCAATATATCGCACAATTAATACAAAACAGTCATAACTCAAAATTTACAAATTCATATCAAACTCCTTCCACACCGTTTTTGTGACTTCATATATTTTGCAAATCTATTCTTTAGAATAATGAGCAGTTTTTAGTGTAAGAAATTGGGCGAAATTCGACAAGGGCGTGCTACTTTAACTTAAATCGAACTCCTTCTATTGCCTTTGTCCGACTTCTTCCAAATTTCAATATTCTTTAGAGTAATGAGCAGTCAGTAGTCAAGAAATTTGGGCGGAATTTAACGGAGGGCGTGTCACTTTAATATTAAGCGAAATAATTTTACACACATGAATTTGAACACACTACATCTAATTTATAAAATCTGCAAAAGAGCAGAACTCGGAAATTTACTACTTGCTTTGTAAAAGCTCTTTTACAGAAATAAACATAGTTATAGAAATGTTTTGAAACCTGTTTTGATAAATTCATGCTCGCTTTAAAATGTATTTTTTTATTGCATTTTTAAAGCTAATACATGTTAAATACTGTAAATTAAAGCACTAAATTTTTTGGGAATAACAAGTGGTTAAAAATTCTGATAAAGAGATTCTTTGAAAAAAATGGCACTCTTATGAAAAAATAGAAAATTTTGGGAATTAAATAAAGTTAAATATTATAGTTAAAACTATTATTTTCAACAAAATTTATGATTTTCATGATATAAACATTTAAGAATAAAGTAATTAAGGAATTTGTAGTGGATTTAAAAAAAACAAACATTCCTTAATTTTAATTTTTTTTAAGCCCGTTGTAATTTTTCGAAGTATAACATTCACTTTTCCGATAAAAACAAAATCGCACCGGAATTCACAGCATGTAACGAGCATGCGAACATGTTTTTAGTCTGATATACTAACTACTCTATTATTTATTTGTTGCAATCGTCACAAACACGTTGTAATCGTCACAAACACTTGCCAAATTTTATATATATTTTGAGTTAATTTATCACACATATAGTTTTACAAAATTTAGAGCTAAACGAATAATAAAAAAGAGCTTTGCAAGCAAGAGCTCTTATTTGGTTTTGACAGAGACCCTTTTAAAAGCTGACAGCTACTTCTACTCTTTATATGGAGCCAAAATAGTGCTTTTAAACTCAAGAAAGTAGCCTTATATATTATCTGCAAGAGCTTTAGTAGCGCTACTAAAGCTACTGTTGAAGCTTGCTGCCTTATGAAATAGCACTATATGCTCTGCAAGAATTAATGTATGGCTAAAATTGCTACATGGGTTTTTCTCAATTTAACCCATGGGTTAACTGCAGTTATATCATTATTCTACACTGTTGCGGATAAAACATTACGTAATCTTTTCGAGAACGCCACTCTCTCCTCCACGTGAGAGTGAGATTCGGCTTAATCCCCCCGCCCTCCTACAATTTTTTTCCACGAAATGATTTGCAAAGCCGTAACATCTTAGACCTTTTTCTGACTTCTCACCATGAAAAATATGATATGAGTGTCAATGCACCTCTTGGTAATTCGGACCATTGTACCATCTCCGCTGCTTTTTCATATTCTAACCTAAGCACCTCGACGCCTAAAACCTCGAAAAGGACTGCATGGTTTTATGAAAGAGCAAATTAGACTGCGTTAAGTAATTTTTATTGCAATTTCAATTGGAAATTATGTTTCGCTGACAGAAATGTGAATGCCGCGGCTGTCATGGTGCAATAAATTATCTTATTAGGTATGCGGTCTTTTATCCCTAATAAGAAGAAAAGCATTAAACCAAAATACTATTCATGGTTTAATAAGACTTGCAGGATTTCAGTCACGTCCAAAGAGAAAACCTATAGGCGTTCTGATAAGAATGCTTATACTAATAGACTTCGCATCGAGGCTAGGAATCCCTGTAACGCAATTTTAAAACGCGAAAAGTTTCTTCACAAAACTCGCATTAGAGAACAGGTTCTTGTCTGCCCTAAAGGGAGCAAAAGCTTTTGGTCATTTGTTAAAAGAGTCACAAATCAAACGTCTTTGTCGATTCCAACTCTTTTAAAAGATGACCAAATCTTCACTGACTCGGTTGGTAAATTGAACCTGTTGGCTGGATTATTTGCACATAATTCCAAAATCTCGGATAGCAGTCAGACACAGCCCTTTGTCGAGCTTAGTTCCACTTCAATGATGGAGATATATTTTCAAACGAGAGCAGTCAAAAGAGTCCTTGCAAATCTTAACATAAAAACGCAGGCCCTGATGGCATTTCACCAATTGTGCTTAAAACGTGTGCTTCTACTCTGGCTCGGTCTTTTCGCCACCTTTTCAACATCTCCTACAGGACAGGAGTATTTCCATCTTGTTGGAAGGGATCCCATCTCCAAAGCTATGGAGAGCGTAATAAACTTAGAGCTCTACTGGTAACTTTATGGCGTTCCTCACGGAAAAATAGAACCAATGCGTTCACCGTTTTGGTGAGAGCAGGGTTATTGCTCTGGATGTTTCAAAAGCATTTGATCGAGTGTGGCATAAAGCGCTCATTTCAAAACTAACTGCATATGCTGTCGGTAGTAAGTTTGCTCGGTGGATCCTTAAGGACAGAACTATTCGTGTCGTAATCGACAGCATTTTGTCCAGTGAGCACGCCATCAACGCAGGAGTATCGCAGGGCTTGGTCCTATCGCCAACATTGTTTTTGGTTTTTATCAACGACCTTCTGAAGTTGACTTACAACCCAGCTCATTCGTTTGCGGACGACAGCAGCATTTGTCATTGATATTCTATCAAAAAACGCCCGAGCTTTTAGGGGATTGAGAGAAAGAGGCAAAATATGAATGATACACTTCTAAATGACTGGAAAAAATCTCCGAGTGGGGTCTTGCTAACAGGGTAGAGTTTAATGCAAGTAAGACTCAGTGTTCCCTGTTGACCCACAAACGAATGAACTGTCGCTTAGATCCTCTGAATATGAAAGGTGTAGATCTTTTGGAGTCAGGCGTTCTTGACGTTCTGGGCATATTTTCCATGTGTCAAAAGAAGCGGCCAAGTGCCTAGGTTTCTTAATACGGTACAATACTTCACCCCATCTGATCTACGAATGATCTTCACCTCATACATAAGGCCGAAAATGGAGTAAAATTCGCACATTTGGGCAGGAGCTTCGAGATCGTATTTGAAGTTTCTGAACCGAATTCAACGTCAAGCGATATATTTGTAAGGATATGAAAACGTTTTAACCTCTCTCAGTTCTCTTGGGCATCGGCGCATGGTTGGTTGCCTAAGCCATTTGTATAGGTTCTACTATGGGAAGTGTTCAAGGGAGGTACATGGCCTGACGACAACAGTTCACGTGCTTCCTAGGTCCACTTGGGCAGCTTTTCAAGCCCATCCCTTTACCATTGTATCGGCGCCCAATAGAACCTCGCATTACCGAGATAATTCATTTTTTAGTCGCACAGTAAGATTGCGGAACAATCTCCCTGCGAGCGTGTTTCCCGATAGTTTTGATATGTGTAAGTTTAAAGCAAATCTTCATTGACACTACTCCATCTTTCTTCCTTCCAACTAACTATCACCCTTCTTCCGAATCAACGCAATGCTTTCGAATTGAACGGGGGCATCCCCTGAGCAATGGTTTAGTTAAATAAAAACGCCTCACATAATTAATGGACGCCCCCTAAGTGTTATGAAATAGTTGTGCCATACTATTTTTCGTTAATATTTTTGCCAAATTAAATTTAATATTTTCATTGGATTTTAATACATTACATGACTTTAAAACGAACTATGTGGGGAAATAAATTAACCGGGGACGAATTATGGGAGAAATTCAGACACATTTTTTAAGCAAAATTTTTTCGGTTGAATGCTTAGCTGAATTAAGCGGGAAAACGAAATAAACGGGGGACGGATTAAGCGGGGACTACTGTATATTCAAAATTGGGAAGAAAGAAAATAAACGTTCAACGTCCTTGTGTTGTAACAGAGTACAACAGGAATATGAACGTAGCTGATCGTTTGGATCAAAACGTAAGCCTTTGTCGAGTTACATATCGATGGAAAAAAAATTATGAGCAGCATTTCACTTGGCTGCTTGACGTTTGTGTACAAAACACTTTGCAGCTACATCGCAGTGAAAAGGGTAAAATGAGTCAACTGGAGTTTAGACGTCAAAAAGCCATTTACTGTTGCAAGCGTTACGGTGAATAATCAAAACGAACTGGATGCGCTCCGCTTCCTAGGAAGCGACATCACGAAGACTGTACACACTATACTCAAAAAATTTCGTGTGTAAATATTACTAATAACTGCGCACATTCTAAGAATTTTATGAGTGATTTTCAGCCACGAATAGGATTCGTAGAATGAACGCAATTTGGTACACATTACGAATATTTTATTCGTATTCGTAAAAAAACATTCGTATATTGTACGAATAATATCGTTACATTTACGCATGGTTCGAATATCATTCGTACATTGTACAGTGCAATTCGTATATTTTACGAATAGTATTGTAATATTTACTAATACTGTTTTTATTCATTCGTGCATTATACAAATGAATTCGTATATTGTACGAATATTATTGAAAAATTTACCAATGTTTTTGGTATTCATTCGTATATTGTACGGTGCGATTAGTATATTGTACAAATACTATTGTAATATTTACCAATGCTCTTGCTATTCATTCGTACATTATACGGTGCATTTCGTTTAATGCTTCCAAAAATAAAGCGGCATCCATTGAGTGTTGGTTTAGTGTAAGAAAAAGAATTTTAATAAAGAATTTCTGCTAAAAATGTCGATTTAACTGCTAATTTCATATTTAATTGCACTTAGCATTTAAGAAATACCAGCAACGCAATTGATTGTTTATTATTCCAAAGTGACAACACTCATAAAGTTTTGTGTCTCAAGATTACTAATAACTGCGTAAGTATAACATTAATTAGAAAAAATTAAAATTAAACTTACCCTGAAAGCATAAAATAAGAGTGCAGCGTAAAGAATAGGTAAAGATTAAAGATGCAGTGGAAAAAGTTATGGAAATGATAAAATAGTATAAGCTTAGACATACGTAGAGAACTACTCTATTCATTTTCGATGACGTCATCAGGAGCCGATGAGATTTTGGGGAGTTCAGCTTCATTGTTGATTTTAATGCTATCACCATTCTTAGAAAGCCTGATATAAACAGACCCACGAATTGTAAAAGCATTGAAAATAATTTTTTTCTATGCTTGCATGCGATCGCTGCTGGTAGATGTTTTCTTGCGCCGATAGAGGGGCTCTCGTCCAAGTACACATTGTTATCAGAGTCCAATCCAGTATCACCGAGGTTAGATGCTCTTTTCATTCGCTTTCTATAGTCACCAAAAGCTTTCAGAGCACGATTTCGAACGAAGGAAGAGTAATACTTGACGATAACTAGTGGGCTAGAGTTACCCGATATGGGGTTGACTCGGAAGATATCTTTTATCTTACCTTTAGGCAGGTCCTTTTAGTTTAAAATCTTTTTAAACACGTAACATTTTATGGCAATCCTGCCACTTCACTTTATCACTCAATCATTTACTGCCAATCTTGCCACTTCCTCACTTTATGCCCGACACAAAACATTACACAATTTTTATTAAAAAAATGGCGCTAGAAAATTTTAATCATTAATATTAGCATTAAACTGTTTTTACTTTCTTAAAACCGTGCTTTATTGCATATAACATAAGTTTTTCGATAGCGATTAGAAAACACGCCCGTCCGAGTCGAAGAGAAAGGTTTCGGTTGTCAACTTTTTTTCAACTCTACTAATACTTCGTACATTCTACGAATAATGCGTACGGTCAACCTACGAAAGAGTTTGTTCTACTAATATTAGTTTTACTTCGTAAATAGTACGAATTCATTAGTAAATACTACGAATGAAATGAAAGAATTTACGAAGTTATTCGTATGAAAAATTTACGAATGCTATTATTTATATGTACACAATAATTCGTACAATGCACTCATACGAATTGTTCTATTTTTTACGAATATAATATACAATATGTATATACAATGAATAAATTCGTGAATATTACCACAGGCATTAGTAAATATCACGAATGAATTCGTAGATATTACGATACGAATACTTCGTAGATATTACGATACGAATATTCGTACAATGCACGAATATTTTTGCCACGAATATTTTTGCCGTTTTACTAATACATTTTTTGAGTGTACACATCGGTACGATGGGCAAGATCTCCATTTGTGTGCTACCGTTTTGTGTAAGATAAGTCGTCGTACATCTTTTAATTAGCGCGCTGTTGGCCTTTGCGTAAAATAAATATAAATTGTTTCATAAATTTTAAACAAATAAAGCATATTAATAAAAATATATAAATTTTATTTTATTATGAAAAAACCTAGATAGTGCCTGAAGTAACTATATGGTAATGGTCCTTTCTGCTCCAACCAGAATCAGAATGAAAATTGTAGGTATGAAGAGTGCTTTAAAATGCCTTTAGATATGGATTCAGTAACTTTTCTTCGAAATATTAACGAAACCTATTCCCGGTCTAATCGGGTTAAAGTATCCATGATAAGTCGAGAATTACAATTTTGCTTTGTTTTGCGAATATTTTGTGTTTTATTCGCAAAATTGAAAAGTCAGTTCGCAATTACATTTTACCAGAACAAAAAGAAATAAATCAGTAAACAACAAATTTCTGGAAAAAAATAATTTATCCTTTCACTGGTCTCCTTCATGTTGTAATTAAATCAAGTCAATATTAAAATGGTCCGTCATATTTTTCACCTATTTCATATAATTGTTTATATTTAAATAATAGATCGATAAAAGCTGAAAAGGTATATGGTGTTAGGCAATGTGGGCACAGATGCTAACTTATTTATGAGCTTAGCAAGCTTATTAAAAAAAAAGAAATTATAACGATCCGTTCGTCACTTAGAATTAATTCATAGCAAATGCAAATTCGGACAGCCAAGTTTGATAAAGACACTTTTAAAATTGAGGATGAAAAGTGGTTTTGTACATTCATAATATTTACAAAATAAGGTTTGCGGTGTTATTCTCCATCAATTGCAAGAATTTATTGCTTTTATTCTTTCCTGTCATAATAAGTAACTTGACAGTCAATCAATTGTGTACAGAATTTGGTCTTATGTAGGTCTTATATACACAATCCAATAATTTAGGAATTAGATTGGGATGTCATGGACTGAAACAAGACATGCAAAATCCCCTTGCATCGCAAAATAATTGTAACCTATTTTTTTTAATATAATTACAAACTATTTGAAATCTATTCGCTCTATGCTGCGGAAAGTATGCAACAGAAAGTATTGAATTGTTGAAAAACGTAAATACTACAGCAATCAATTTATTATAAATTATAAAGATAAATTATAATGTTAGTTCGTTCTCTAACATTTCAAGTCTCTTAGTACAAATAATAAAAATAAGAAAGCACAGTCATTGAATGGAACGAAATAAGAGTGCATTGTCAAGGCATATGGGAAGCCTTTCTACTTTTTTGAAAATTTTAACAATTTTAATTTATCAAATTGACTAACTCTCATACCCTGTTTTTAGTCCTAACTTTGTCAACATGTGCACTTTTAATTTTCTTTGTTTATTAAATTATTCCTCATTCTGATGATAATGGAAATTAATTTACAGACTGTGAACTCTGATTGTGGAATAAAAAGCTATAAAGTTAAAATTATCCACGTAACAGCCCTATGTCTTGCCTCAGTTTGCCACCCTTCAAACAAGCCACACATTTCCGACATTTCTTCCTCCGTCTAAAACAACCCATCAACACCTTTCAGACGAAGGCAGAGTTCATTAAAATAATGGTGTAAATTCATGTAAATCTACATATAAAAATCTTTGTTGAAAGGAAAAATAAGACAAAAATATGCAGGTACCCGTAAATATTCCCATATCAGACGATAAACAAACTTAACATAAGCCAATTTACGATATTTTGAAATGTGAGGTTGTATCACAAATAATATAGCAATATTGGAGAAAAAATGTGCAAACAACTTTTGAGGAAAATTGGAAATTCATGTACTTTATGGTACTTTAAAGTATTAATATAGAAAGGAAAAAAGTTTTAGTGATTTCAGCATCTAGGACATATCCTTGAGTTTTTCAACCTTGATGAAACAACACTTGAGTAATAAATTTTGTAGAAATTTTGTAATTTGCTTGATCTGATTTTTTTTGGATTGCTAAAAACCTTTAAATTGCAAATCCTGTTAATTGCTGCGATACACTCTACAATCTTCTGCCAGCGTGGCTATACTCCACATTTCAATTTGAATTTTAATTTGAGCAAGCTTTTAAAAGCTCTCCCAAGGACATTCAAATACGAACTCATTTAAGCAGGAACACTAGCTTCAACAACAACAACGTTACTAATGCATTTTAAATCTGCAAATAAGCAAAACAAACAAATAAAACACAACAACAACAGCAACGAATTAACGCACTACTTATACGTTTTGCAAATGTGTGAGTGGCACTCACTTACTGTGCATGTGCATTTCTAGCTGACGCTAATGCTAATGCGTTCCTTTTAGTAGTGAGCATCAGCAAAGCATTAAAAATAACGTGTTACTTCAATTTGCATAAGATTCATAAACAAACAGTAAGTATAGCATGATAAAAAAAGAAAACTCAAAGTATCATTTTGGATAATTTTGAATGGGCCAACGTAATTGGTACGTAATAGTTATCCTATCTTAAAATTTACCTTGCATCGGTGGCTTTTCTACTAAACAAATTCGTTCCTGTTTGATTGGAGAATTTGGCTACTTCGATGGCTGGCAGAAAAAATGCTGCAATAGGTGCTGCGGATGAATGCGAGTTAGGCTATATTTGCGGGTAAATCTTGTTCAATACGTGACCAAGAATTTACTCGCAAATAGTGAGAAATTAAAGAAAAAACACCGGTGAATATAATTTAATTGAAAGATATAAATGCATTTATTAATCTCTTACGTATATTCCAGATCTTCAATAAGTGACGGCTGAAAATTCCAACAAGATGGGTGATTTTATGGAAGGTTTCAAGTTGCGCTTAATAAAACGATTTGAACACTTTGCAATAAATAAGTGATTGATTTTAAGCAATGGAGAAGAACTCGTCGAAGACGCCGAACGAGCAATCCGTTTGTTGAAAATAACAGAGGACCAAGTATAGAACCTTGCGGAACGCCGCTTTAAGCTAATTTTTACTGCGAAAACAATTGACCAACTTAACCTTTTGACATTTCATTACACAAATAACTGGACAATAGATTGACAGCGCTATCACAGAAACCAAATAACGTCTTCAATTAATGGCACAAACATTGATCAAAAGCCTTGGAAAAGTCAAGCAAGCACAGTAAGGTCATAGAGCCAGCATCATATTCTGGTCGTATGCCATCGATAACCTTAACACCTGCTGAAAAACACCCAGTCCAGCCCGAAAATCGGATTAAAAGGTGACAATAGTTTTTTTTCAAATAGATATTTATTGATTTGTCCAGCCATAAGTTTTTCACACACTTTTAATAACTGCGGTAAAATGATTATAGGTCTAAGATCTTTGGGACCAGATGGATTTGACTCTTTCGCTACCGGTAGGACAATAGCATCTTTCCACAAGTCAGGAAATGATTATGACAAGAAACATGCATTGATATATGCTGATTATATGTGGCAGTATAAGTTTCAAAAATTTTATAGAAATTCCATCCACATCTATTTAAATTTGATTTAATTTACATGAGACATTTGCCAACATCGATTTCATTTACTGGTGTAAGCTTAATCGATTTTTGCGTAGCTAGACTGCAGCGGAGGAAAGTATTGTTACTGGGGGTAGCAATAGAGTCAATAAAAAAATTATCAAGGTCTTTTGGATTAAATTGGCAAGAGGTATTTTTATGCAAGCCCCAAGTTTTTTAATGTTTTTCCATAGCTTTTTGGTTGGAAGGGAGAGTTTTAGTTTAGCCTCAAAATAGCGTGATTTAGCCTGTCTGATTATGAAAACGGACTCATTCCTTGCAATTCTATAAGCCTTCGTGTGGATTGAGTTAGTGCTCTTCTTGCATAATACCCGAAGTTTGTTCCTTTTTTTAATAGAATTAAAAACATGCTCCGTAAGCCACGGACAATAATCATTTTTTATGTTAACCGAACACAAAGAAACATGTTTCTCGAATAGATATTTTGTAGCTAACTCTACATTAAATGAAACTCGTTCTGCTGATGATGATGATAATAGTTGTGATTCAGAGTCTCCGAATGTTTTTCGGTTTAATGCTGTAAGTGAAATGGACATAGCTCGCTCAATAAAGAAAATAAAATCAAATGCATCTGGGGAAGATGGAATCGCCATTAGGTTTGTTAAACTCATTTTAGCCCTAACTCAAAAAAAACTCAAAAACTAGCCCTAAATTTCCAATTTTCTAAATCTGCAGTCCGTCTTGTAAGAAACTACTTAGAAGGTAGGTCCCAAAAAGTTCGTGTGGGTCAAAATTTTTCTATGCTAAAAAGCACTACCAGCGGAGTACCTCAAGGCTCCGTTCTTGGACCATTGTTGTTTACGCTGTTCATAAATGATATTTTCAGCAAGTGCCACCATGTCACTATGCATGCATACGCAGATGACCTCCAGTTGTACATGTCCAGACCCTTAGGTCTGGTTGAAGATTTATGTGCTAGAGTTAATGAGGACTTAGCCTTGGTCTCCAAATGGGCTGATGAAAACTTGCTCACGTTGAACCCCTCGAAATCATTTGTTTTGCCTATTTCTAAATATCAATATTATCATGAAGATTTGCCTCCGATTCTACTCAATAATGTTAAACTAAAACTTGTTAGTAAAGTCACTAATCTTGGTTTCCACATAAACTCATCCCTTACTTGTGAGGATCACATCAACTCATGTGTAAAAAAAGTGTACTTTATTCTTCGTAATCTCCGAAGAACATCAGGTTTTGTGCCCGTTGAGACGAGAAGAAAATTAGTATTGCAGCTGATTATGCCGATCATAACTTACTCTGAAGTCGTGTACTGCAATCCTGACTCTCGGTCCTTACACAAGCTCCTGGTCGTTTTTAATAATGCAGCTCGTTACGTATACGGTCTTAATAAGTACGATCATATCTCTGTCTTTTGTAAAAAAATACTTGGTTGCGACTTACCAAGTTACTTAGAGGCTAGATGTTGCATTTTCCTACACCGGATCATCTACACACGTTGTCCCATATATCTCTTCGAAAAGTTGAAGTTTTGCAGATCAAGTAGAAACTTGAACCTCATGATCCCTAAATTTAATTTCCTTAACTCCAGTAGATTGTTTTTCGTCACTGCTATCAGGTCATGGAATTTATTACCTAATAGAATTAAAAGCGTTTCTAATAAAAACAACTTTAAGCATTTAATCTACAAACACTTCTCTTAGCTACCTTCTTCTTAATCTCTCTATCTTCTCTTTCTCTCTAATATGTACTACATTTTTCAATGAAATATTTTACTCTTTTTAAACTTAAGTCATCTTAAGCACTATTATTGATATAAGTCTTTAATTTTTAAATTGCATTTGTATGTTGTTATATCCAATGTAAATGCGGCATGCAAAAGAACTAATCTTATATGCCAACAATGTTTGTTAAATAAATTCAAATAAATTCAAATTCAAATATTTAATAGGTTCAACAAGAGAACTAAGTTTATCATTAATATCGTAGTGAAGCCAGCAATCATTTAACGAGGTTAAAGATATATCATAGAGCAAAGACGCATAATTAATGTATTGAAAATCTAATTTAAGAGATATTACATGATGTTACACTACGCGACAAGTTAACATTTAACGAACTGAAAATTAGGTTATAGTGAAACAAAATATAATTGAGCAAAAAGTGAGATACCAGAAGATTCGGATACTATAAAATAATCAAGAATACTTGTGTTTGTGTTATTGGAAACCTGGTAGGTAAGTCTTCATTAACTACCGATAACCTAACAACATTTTTATACCCCACCAGCGCGTACTGCGTAAGGCGTATATTAACTTTGTCATTCCGTTTGAAATGCCAATAAGGAGGCTTGGCAGGTATAGAAAAGTATATATTTGTATATTCTTATAAGTATAAATTTTGCGCATAAGCTTTGATATTTAACATAAGCCATCTCTATGGCATTTGGCAAAATCGTATCAAAACCAGTGGATTTCACTAAATTTTACAAAAGAGCAAATGATTTAAAAAAAAACAAAATCAAACACAAGATATTGCGCATCGTAACTTTTGACAATGAAAAAAAAACAAAAATAAAAACACAAAAACAAATCCTTGCATGCATTTGTTGTTGTTGTTTACGCGTTCAAAATTAGATGATTGTCAACAGCGGCTTGTGGTGCTGTTATTTGTTTTTTTTTTTTGTAGATTTTGTTGTTTCTTATATGTGGTTTTGCTTTCGCATAAGCGCAAAGACAAAGCTTATGTTAGAAAAAAATTAGTATGGCGGTTAACGCGAGCAAGATGAGCTACTGGATGAGCATGTCTGTTTTAAACGCTAAGTCTCTTAAAAATCCACAAAAATTAAAGATATATATTGAAAGTTTGTGCATAAGCTTTGATATATAATATGATATATCTCTATGATATTTGGCAAAATCGAATGAAAACTACGCCTATCTTGCATACAAAGATATTTGGTTTTCGTGAATATATAAAACTTAATGACATCGTGTCTGTATGTACGCAAACTCCACCCACATCGTTTATCCAACCCATACATATATTGTTCGGTATAATGCGGAGTCTTTAGACTAAAAAAGTCGGTGTGGCATTTTACTTTTAATCGAACTTCTGTTACACCGTTTGTCTGACTTCAACCAAATTATGCACACATATCCTTGACCAATCTTAAATTTATAAAATTGGGCGGTACGAGACAGGGAGCGTGGCACCCTATTTTTAGACCAGCTTCATCTACGCCGTTTTTCCGATTTTAAATGAGTTTCGTACATATATTTTTTAGTATAATAAGAAGTTTACAGCCTACAAAATTGGGTGGGATTGGACATGGGCGGGCCCATTTAATTCTAATCGAACTACCTCTACACCGTTTGCCTGACTTAAACCAAATTTTGCATACATATGATTTGGTATACGGATCAGTCGATTGTTTATAAAAAAGGACGGTACTAGACAGAGGGCGTGGCACCTTATTTTGAATCTGTTTCCATCTACACCGTTTCTTTGATATCAACCAAATTTCGCACATATATTCTTTCGTATAATGAGAAGTGTTAGGCTAACAAAAGTGTGTGGTATCGGGCAAGGGGCGTGTCAATTTAATTCTAATTGAAGTTTTTCTATACCATTTGACCGATTTTAACCCAATTGCAAATATAATCTTTACCATAAGGGCGTAATATTTTAATTTTATGAAAGTCCTTCTACACCATTTTTCTGACTTGAACCAAATTTTACAAATATATTCCTTGAAATAATGAGCAGCCATTAGTCTAAAAAAATTGGGCGGAATTAGACAGGGGCATGCCATTTTAGTTTAATTCGAACTCCTATAGCCTTTGTCCGACTACTTCTAAATGTTTTCACACATATTCTTTGGAATAATGTGCAGTCAGTTATCTCTAAAATTGGGCGGAATTAAACGGAGGGCGTGGCACTTTAGATTTAAATAAAGTCATTTTTTACAGTTGGTATGACCTTGCACATACTTACAAAATTTTGCACATTTATTTCTTAGCATAACGAGCAAATACTCTATGTGGCAGCTACCCAGCTAAATTAAATTAACCGTAGAACACAAATATTTTTGCAGATTATACATAACCATTTTAAAGACTGCTTAAGACTTCGAATATACTTCAGTACGGCCGCGGGGAGGCCGAAGCTCCATTCCTTCCTAGTTTCATATAAAACTTGTTTTGATAAGTCTCTTGAAGTAAATAAATATTGAAGTCACCACACAAAACCAGTAAATCATAATGAACAACAGATGTAGACAACATAGACAATAAGGGGTCAATGAGTACACATTTGTTAGGGTTGTACACACATAATAAAAACATTTTAGTGTTGTTATCCGATATGCAAGCATTTAAATATTTAATTAATTGAGTACATGATTTAGTTACAAGTTCAGACGTCAAATTGCTCTTACAAAAATTGCGATTGCTCCGCCTCTGCTTTCAGTTCGATCATTTCTATAAAATTTCTAATTTTTAATTCTGCATGTTGCAACACATACATACATCATTACATAGCCACGTTTCGGAAATGCAGATTATGTCGATTAAAGAGTCTTCAAAAATATATTGTCTAAAAACATATGGTCTAGTTTAGCCATATATAGACTTCGTGCATTAAAGTGTACTATATTAAGGCCATTGCGCTGGCTACACAGTACCTTCGACATGATTTTGTTGTTGTCACCAGCACCATTAGGTAAATGCCTAGAGCCTAACATAAGAAGAAAAGTAAGAAAAAGAAGAAGATTAAAGCTGAACAAAGATATAGAGGAAATATAATCATACGCACATTAGTACTAAACACAATTGACACTAATTTAATTAACAGGTGCAGCAACATTAGAGCACGGGTCATGTATACGTATTGTGACTTCAAGATGGTCCACACTGTTGATAAGAACACCAGATGGCATCTTTTTCCAATCTAATAAAGACTAAACCACGAAAAGTATTAGCGTTGTATATTCTTTTTCGCCGTTTGTAAGCAATTGCTTGTAAAAGTTTTCTGCTCTCAAAATCAAGACTTTCATGGATATAGATGTTGTCATCATAGTCGAACCCAGCCGCTTTATTTTCCCGTTTCAAGTATAACTTATCAAGTAAAACACTTTTCATTCATTAATTATCCGATTAATATCATAAATTATAAAAAATCTTTTATATTATAAACTGTGTAAGATTCATGGAAATTCCATAAAAAAATAATTGTACCATTGAAACTCAACATTACTCTCATAATAATCTCTTCCAACAAAAATACAACTCATTTGAGTGAGTTCTTGACAACACCAAGAATTGCTTTCATTCTGTGAAAGAATTCTTTCTGTGAGCGTGCGAATTAAGTGTAAATAAATATTTAATGAAATTAATTGTGCCATTCTATGTAGGTAAAAAGTTATTGCAGTTGTCTCCGCTAAGTTCGCCATTACATGGTTTTGCCATTTTATCAAAACGTGCGATAGAAGGTGCCACCGACATGAAGCATTGGTAAGCATGCCAATAATCTATCATTCACATTGTCTGCTTCAACAACATATCGAATGCCATGAAAGAATGTTCAATGCCTCAAGTGATAATAGTGATTATAGCTTGATAAACTGAGAATCTTGTGTACTTGCACAATAAACACGAACTTAACAAAATGTATTTTTATTGCAATTCACCATCAGCTGTTTTTGACAAGAGCAGGGAAATATAAATTTATCATTTTAAGAGAGAAGGAGAACGAGAATCATATTTACAATTTAAAGTACGATCAAATCATTTCGGTCGTAAGAACTCCTTGTTTTTATTCAAACTGTCAACTCGAGACTGACTTTACGCGTCATTGCGATTTGGTTATAAGTAACGTGACCAACTGTACTCCTTTTGGGAGTGTTGTACTTCTTCTTTGCTCGCTGTACTTCTTGTAGCAAAAAAAAACAAAACGCATAAAATTACTGTTTTTTACTTTTGGTGCTTCTTTTTGACATAAAAAGATTAATTTAACAAGAAAAATACTAAATCTTGAAGAAGTATCAAAAGTTACAAAAAAGTATCAAAAACTATCCTTTTTATAGAAACCCTACAACTAAGTCGCACAACTAAGTTTCCCAAATGCATTACACAACTTATTTAGAATGCAACACGTACTCATCGTTAAGTAGCGCGTATTTTAAGTAAATAAGTAGAATGGCAAATATACGAAGAAAACAGCGCAAAAGCAAAATGAGTCTCAAAGACTCAAGGCAGTACTAATAGGGTTAATGCCAAACACAGTATTAAAAAAAGAAGACTGATTCAAGCTGGTGATTATAAAAAAGAAATATTTAAATCAATCATAATTAAAACTATGATTATTTTCTCGGTGATTTTTATTTAAGTTTTATATTGACAGATTTCTAACTTTACTTATTTTTACGATGGCACGTACAATTATTTGAAGGATTGTACAGATCAATTTAAGCAGGTTGAAGATTTCCTGTGTATAAGCTTAAAATTAATTTCAAGCTGGTCTGTAGTGTACGTTTCCATCCCAAAACTTAATTTCAAAAAGTTTATTAGATGATAATACAGTTGGAAAATGGCTTAGCCAATATGGTTTTATAAAAAACTATTGTTCAATTAAAAAGTTATCTATGTGTGGAGAAACACAAAAATAGTAACGGAAGACCGCTGGATAGAGGTTTTTAACCATAAAGAAACTGAAGAGATTCCATACTCTGAGTTTTTTTATTTAGCTTAGTACGCTCTTTGTCTTACCGAATCATTTGCTCCAGTTGAGCGTGTGTTCGCAGTTGTAAATAAAACATGCACAGTTGAAAAAACATGATTGCAACTCAAAACTTTGAAAAGTATTTTAAAAGTTAAATACAGTTGCCTTGAATTTTTCAAATTTTTAAAAACTCAACCAACACTCTTGCGAAGGATTGGTAGTTTTAAATTGACTGAAATTACAGTGAACGATGTTACAGAAGGCAACAACGACACTGATCAAGACAGTGAATAAATCACATTTTTATACTTTTATTTTTTTTTTATTTAATGAATACATATCTCAACTCATAAAAAAAAGGCTTGCCCATTTTAAAAATGTTCTTTAAATGAATTTAATGAATTGGCCAAATACTATGTACCTTTTATTTTTAAAATGATTTGAGTAACAATTTATTTGGTGAAAAAGAGCATCATCTTATCGCACACGCTGTACAAAAAAGTCACATCTCCAAATTTTACAGAATCGAAATTTTTTCTTAAATCGATTCACAATACACATCTCTAACTACTGCAATTATTAATTTTATATCACTATCTTCTTTAACTGAAAAAATTCAGTTTGTTCTTATATTAGTTTCGTTGCTTTTGAAGGTTCAACAGTTTTTGCCTCTCATGAAACTTTGTGAGTTTTTCGTTGTGACGTTTATGTACTGCGGGCGCAATATGTGCTATGATATATTTAATATTGTTTTTTTTTTCGTTTTTGAATTTCAGAAACAAAATTCATTGATAAAAGAATTTTATATTAATAAATAATGTAAATAATAAATAAATTACCTTATTTGGCTTATAAGTTCAAATTATAAGCTTCATTGAATTTTTAATCTCTCTATGCATTCTTTTATATGTTAATACTTTTTTTTTTTTTCTGAACTTCTTTTTTGAACCTCTTTATTTATTCTATGTACTTCTTCTGTTCTTTTTTTATAAAGTCTGTGTGTGTACTTCTTTTTGGTCTAAAAATGTTGGTCACACTATTATAACCTATGTTTGTTTTTTTAATTACTATAGATTCGAAACATTCGCGTTTTAAGTACTTCGCTATTCAGATGAACAAATCTAAGTTTTTATATAGTATTAGCTGCAAAGTGAGGTGTAATTTTCTAAGAATCCCATTTATTTTCATTGCTTATGTGCAGTAATATTTACTACCAATCCTAATTTTAAGACTAAAGGAGCTTAAAAAATAACATTTTAGAGGCGTCTGAGAAGTGCTACGCCTATTGTCCTATATTGCTCATATTTTTTGCAGTGAATACGTCCGACAGTATTCACTACAGTTTCTAATTTGAAGACATGAGCTTCTAAACACGTATAATAAGTGTCAAACTTTTGTCAAAAAATTATAATATATAGCCTTACAAATAAGTGGAAACAAACATTGGAATAAAACCTGAAATTTATTAAAACAGCATCGAAATCTCTTCAAGGGGTCCAGAATTTGTATTTAGTACAAAAAACTAACGGTTTTGTTTTTGCATAGCCAACACAAAGAAGTGAATGAGACAAATATCATATTATTTCTGTAGCTATCACAGCTTTAAGCGGTGGAAATTTTGCTTAATATATATTTAAAATAATTTAAAATTTTTTATAACCATATTATTTATATTGAGAGGAAAAAATCTCTAGCATCCGGAATATCGCGTCCGCTAACACACATTGATTTTTTATATATAAACCAAAGGCTTTTTACCGAATAGAAAAGATACCGAGATAAGATAATACGGTATACAATAGAAAGAATACCGTATTAATTCTGATTTCTTCAAGGTACTTCTGTTAAAATGAAAAAAAAAAAATAAAAAATTGCTTCAAAATTCGCTGAATCTTATACATTTTAACATAATATGTGCGCAAAAATCGCTTCATGTATAGTACAAATCATGCATTGTGTACTATCTTCAAATTAAAAACCTGTTTTATATTTGGACTTAATAAAGTCCTCGACTAGTGTCTTCTCAACAAGCAAAATAAATATTCATATCATCCCATTCAATTCAGTTTTTCTTCGTGTTTTGTGCATACGAATATTGCTGATATGATACCGGCAACATTTTAAATACATATATTTCCTATTTAAAGTTCTCGGACAACACATTTAATCAGAAATAATGGTTAAAAACTCGGACTGATAAAAAAATTGCTGTATTATTATTTGTATCTCATTAAATATTTTAAAAACCTGACACCTCAAATTAATATTAATTATGATGTATTTTCTCGCTTTAATATTGATTAATCATGAGTTACACAGATTAATCATACAGGAAATATTTTTACATCGAACTACCTTTTATTATATTGAAAAAATTTTTAAATATTTTCTTACATCTGTTTAGGTAAATTAACGTTTTTTTAATTAAATTGATATTGATATATGTTTATAAAAAAATTTTCAATTGTAATGATTTTAGGCGCTACCCGCAATCAGAGCGTAAGAAAATACTTAATTTGTAACTTTTAATTAACTTTTTTAAATGATCAATATATCATCTTAAAGTACATATATTGAACACCTTTCAGCAGTGGCGTAGCTAAAGTTGCTGGCACCCGGGGCTGCAAATTGATTTTGCACCCCTAAAGGGAGGTTATCCATAGCCATATCTTAAATCTGTACACATAAAAATAAAAAAAAATATGTGTGTGGCAGCTACGCACGGTAGAAGTGAAACTTTTACCCAAAAATGGAATTTCTGGGAAGATTGCTAGTTTATTTTAGTAACATTCCCTCCTTCAGTGCAACCAAATGGTTAACAAGCAGCCTGCCGTCATACCAGTAGTAGTTCAAGGAATGTCTTTTTTTTCATAAAGCCAAATTGTATTTTCAACATGGCGATATCATGGCAAATATCAATTGTACCTTTTGTTTATGGACAGTTAATGAAAATTTCAGAATTCCCGTATAAACTTAGATAGCAGTTTTTAGCACTTTCGTGACACAGTTGGTTATCAAGGAGGATTTACTATTTAAATTTTATAGAAGTACCTTAAGTAGCGCCCAGGCTCAATCTTCATAGCACATACTACATATCTTGCTATTTTATTTTTTGTTGATTATATTTTTATTTATAAATATTTAAATGAAAAAATTTGTCAAAAACCTCTGTCGGAATAGTGCACTTTTTCCTTTCCGTACTCGCATCGAATCGCGTACGATTCGGCTGCAAGTTGAACGTGCTACCATCGCACCATTGCCTCCCTTGCATCAAAGCGAACAAAATACGAACAAACCCGAAAGCAACCACAGTATACATCTTCCAATTTATTCCATAAGATTGCTGAAAAAAAAAAATTGTTTTATCCAAAATAATCATAAATTGATCTGACCTGACCTTATGCTACCACGCATACTTTCTTTGGTTTATTTTATCGTGCCTACACAGTTTAAAATGCTGATGCATTTTTCGTTACAGGACTTGCATTGTATATAATGTTGCATACGATATTTAATGCTAAATATACGCAGTCATGTATACAGAGTTGTCGATATTCGAAGCGCCCATTTTATTTTTAAATAAATCAAAGAAACCACAATTTTTGTCTGTTCGTCATGAATATCATTTAATTGGGTTCAAGTAGATTTGCTTACATGATTTCTTGAATATGATATCTCGTAAATGGTCGCCATTGGCCTCTACGACATATTGTGCCCGTTTTGCAGCATTTTCCATGGTTTTCTTCAACATTTCGGTGGGAATGGCGGTTATTTCTTGACGGATGTTGGTTTTCAGCTCTTCTAGGGTCTTTGGCTTGTTGACGTAAACCTTTGATTTCAAATAACCCCACAAAAAGAAGTCTGGAGGCGTTTTGACATCAAACCATTTTTTGACATCAAACGGCCAGGGAACAATTGCTTCAAAAAATCGATTGTAGTGCGGCTTGTGTGTGGTGGCGCGCCGTCTTGTTGAAACCAGTAGTGCCTGATACGCTTTCGACGAACGATTGGCATGAAAAAATTGTTTATCATATCGCGATAACTCTCCTGATTGACAGAAACTCTGTGGCCATTATCATTTTCGAAAAAGAACGGCCCAATGAGCATTTTAGCACAAACGCCGCACCAAACAGTGACCTTTGCATCGTGAAGAGGTACCTCTTGAATCTCTTGTGGACTTTCAGTTTCATACAAACGATAAATTGTTTTCTTGGAAGGCGCACTTTTCACTTTATTTATTTTTTTGAAAGCACGTTGAGTTTTCACTATTGACTTGTTTTGTTGAATGTAAATTTCAACAATTTGAGAGCGTTCGCGTGGCGTGTACTGTTCCATTGTAAACATTTGCGTGGAATGGCGCTTCAAACGCGGTATGTCATTAGTCGATTTGGCATCACTGCGGAAAGATACAGTCTTGCCAACTGGGCGCTTCGAAAATTGACATCCCTGTATATACGTATATATATAGAGAAACTCCAACATAGTGTTTTTCATAAAAGATCAGGATCAAAACATCGAATTTGCAAGCAAAGCAAAACAACACATGATCCAGCAAGTGAGCGGATCAATTCAATTGATCCATTTCTATGTTTGTAAGTGTTGTGGCCGCAACTGTAAAAGTTGGCTACACTTCACCTTTTGATGATGGCAAGATGGCGCTGCTTATCTTATCTTTCAGCTTAAAAAGAACATCAGCTGTTCATCTGTATGCAGAAAATAGCGACATCTGTGTGTGAATAAAAATATCGCAAAAATGGAATTGAATTGATTTGAATCGGATTTGGTTTACGATTTAGAGTGCAAAAAATCAGTTTCAGACCCAGATGGCGTAGTGAACACATGAAGAGCTGGATTTTGTTTTGCATGCAAATCGGATTTCGATGTTGGAAAAAACGCAGCTAATGAACAAGTTAATTTTCGGCACAGTTTTTTAGTAACATAACCTTCTGATGAACTTTTGACCAAAGAAGTGTAAGTGTAGTCTGGGAGCTCAGTTGGTAATGGAAAAACTTGTAAGCAGTAGGTGAGTGTTCAAATACCGCACCATGCTATTTTTTTTTTAATGTCGATATAAAAGTGAGTTAAAAACTACATTTGAATTATATGGAAGATTTGGTATTTATATGGAAATTCACAGATCTAAGAATAAAACAAATTTTAGATTCAACGTTGCATTCGTTAATATTGCAACATGTGCTGTTTCTGTTTCTGTTTCAAAATCGATCAATGCAAGGCTTGCTTCGAAAAACGATAAGAACTGCACTGGAGTCATATATGGAACAAAAATTTATTAGTGTGTATCAACGAAATAAAACTAAACAAAGCAGAAAAAGTTAACAAGAATATATATAAGATATTTTCTGGAAATTTCAGGAATCTAGTCGTAGATATATTGCTATTGCTTCTTTCATCGCAGCCTAATAAGCAAAAAAAGTTTTCTTAAAAATAGATATATTAAATTGAAATATTATTAGCTTAGCAAACTTTGAAACAAACTACAACCAAATAAAACAATTGAATCATTATTGGAATAATCATTTCTTCTTCCAATTGAGAGGAATATTTTTTGTCATATTCATATTCTTATTCACCTTCGCTTATATGCTTTTCTACCTTTAGCAAGAAGTACTGTTTTGTAGGTAATATTTAAATTGCTGCAAAAGAATTAGCAACAGCACCAAAAATTGAGCGTGAGTACGCAGTAATAGTACTGATCATGCTTTCTTTCACAGTGTCAGAATTGTCAAAGCCTATACAATGATTTTCCGTCACTTGGCAAACTGAGTCTCCACTCAATGTTGTTATTTTTTACATTTCTGACACTCGGCTCTAAGTTATGCATCTACCTTCTTTTATTGTACCATGAGTCGAAGCAAGAGTTGACAAAGAGCTATCAATACTTTTTGTGCATTCCATTAATTGCTATACATACTAAGACTCAATTCAATCATAAAAGAAAGAAAAGAAAAGAAGAACTGATTTGAGCCCCTCAACTTAATATGTGACCAACTACGGATCACAGCGTACTGTGTTCAATCCTCAATGGAAGCAAAAATATGTTTATATTTTTGTGTAATATATTATACAACTAGTACGGCAATTGTTGTGTTGTTGTTTTCATAAGAACCATTTCGTTACATTGGTTTTATACGCTCCTTTAAAAGTTTCTCTTCAAAAATTATAAAATAAAAAAATCGATGTAAACTCAAAGTTGCAATCAAGGGTAATCCATAAATACTTTATTGGTTTCTACTTTCATTCAGAAAGCGAAGATCATAGTGATCTAAGCCGTACAAAACAAAAACTCAAAACTATTTCAGAAATATCAAAGAGCAGTGTAATCAAAGACCCAGACGTACACATGAACAACACAAATTTATTAAAATGTATAAAGACTCAACGGTTTTTCGGAAAATTGTCTAATAAATAAATTGAAAGGTAAGACCAGGGCCCTGTTTCTCAAAAAATACAAGACTTGTATTACAAGTAAAACACTTGAAAAAATAAAAATTTCCCCAAGTATTTTACTTGTAATACAAGACATGTATTTTTTGAGAAACAGGGCCCAGAGCTGCTCTGAAAATGCTTAAGTAAGTTTAAGTGCATAAACTCAACAAAGCAACCCACTCCCTTTCTGTAATATAAGAGCCTTAAACCAAAAATTGACAATTATATGCTTCAAGTCTTTTTAATCTCTCTTTAAGATCGTTTGCAGCAAAAAGATTGACAGATAATTTGTATTTCTGCATAGTAACAATTTTTTTAAATAAAAAAAAATGTAAGTAGATCTCGGTAACAGTTCACAAATCGTATACAAAACTAACAAATAAAAAATCATAGAAAAAAACTTTTGATACAACAACATATATGCATCATGTTAACAGGAACAAACTGCAAGATGCAAAGCAATCTAAAGGATTTTAAAAGAACGGTTCTTAAGAATGGGTGGTATGTGTATAGTTTATTTTCACATCAGAATTTCACGCTGATGATGGATTGACTGACTTCTGACTCCAAAGCTGGCAATGCGCAAACTTAAGAAATAAGAAATATCCGTATGTGTGCATGTGTGTTTGTATGTTTAAGAAAAAAAAAAATAATGTTAGCAAAGTTTATAAAACTTATTTTTCTAACATTTCCGAAGTTTTTTGTGCTAAGTGGAAGAAGTCAACAAAAAATAATAAAAATTTTCAATAAAAAACTATTTGTAAGTGTTTTAGCAGTTGTTGTGTTGGTTTTCAGTCATGAGATTCTTTATGCTCGACTGAACAGTGCCTGGCAAATATTTACATTGTGCAGTAGACGCTACTCTGGAAGGGCTTGATACAGAAACGGATCATGCAATATCAACACAATAACAACAACTTTCATATTTTATTTCTTTAATGTTATTTACTTGAGCTATATTTGTATATGTGATTTTAAATAAAATTTAAACTGCAACGATTTCTTATTATTACTGTATGGCTCAAGAAGTTTTAGGATTGGAACTTATTTTTTTCATGCTTCTTGTTTGTCGGGGATATTGAACGATATGAAGTCAACTTTTATGAAGTGGGTGTGTTTGACTTGTTCCCTGTCCTAATTTTGCTTATAACATGTTAGGAAAAAGAAGAAGATTCTGTTAAGACGAATTTATTACGTATCTATGAGTTGTGATCTACAGCTTGTTGAATGTTTTGTATAGATTTCAATTAATTCTGTTGAAGTTAAGAACAGACAGCAATCACGATTTTATGCAAAATGTTGACAGCAGACATATTTCACAGGCAGCTAGCCATCCATTCATCCATATTGTGTTAATTGCATTTAATACACTCCATGCGAAAAACTATTTGATAAATACTAAAAAGAGTTTTTAATTAACAAATGTTTTTTGTTATTTTTTGCCCCATAAAAATATCATAATTAAAGCTTTAAAGTTAATTAATTTCAGTGTGAATTCATTATCTTTTTATTGTTTATTTTAAATAGCCATATAAATTAATGCCACGTTCTTATGAATATCATCGGAAGTAAATCATATTTTAGTAACTAGTTTTGCATAAATATTTTTATGTGGTTTTTAAATATAACCTAATTATTATTCTAATTTTTGTTTTTCCTCTTTTTCTGTTGCAGTTACAAAATTTGTTCGCATTGGAATCGCGGATAAAAATGATTCGCCTCCATTCTTCGATAGATTTCTTTATGAGACCGAAATCGATGAAAATGCAGAGCTGCAAACAACAGTCCTTACAGTTAATGCCAAGGACCACGATGAGGGTGAGTAGAAGTGTACTATTCAACAACAAATTTTACTTTTTTGAAGCGAAGCTTTTTACGTCTTGTTTTGTTCCTTAGCTTGCAGGAAAATCGCAAAACCAACACATAAAAATCACAAACCTTTTTAATTTTCGTTGCTTTTTGTTTGAGTTTATTCCAGCAATGAAATTGTAACCGCGTGTGTTACGAGTAAGAAGTGAGGCTAATTAAATATTAGGTTAGGTTAATCCGGCCGCTTCCTGCAGGGGCTCTCCTTAGACCATTCTGGTCCTTAATGGTACCGGTTAGTTAAAGTCGGTAAAGATTTGCGTTGAGTTCGTGAATCTAAGGAGGGCTCAGTCTCGATCCAAAAAGAGCGGGGCAGGAGCATAGTATGTGTTCTAGGGTCTCAGCCGTGCCTGGTTCATTGCACTTCCTACAGTTGTCTTCCGTTGTAATGCATCTTCTTCGCGTGATCGGCCGCCATGTAGTGACCAGTGAGGATTCCAACTAATGTCCTGCAATCTTTGCGCGGTCGAGCCAGAATGAACAGAATAAGTTTTTCGCATCGTGTGTCATACATGATTTTTGAGATTTTGCATGTTGTCGTATATCTCCATCTATGGCTCACTGCTTGTGCGGCCCTATAGGGCAAAATACATTAAAAGCATGCATCATGCCTGTAGCAACCATGGTGAGAGTCATAAAAGAAAATATATGTTTTCTGTCAAACTTTTGAAAGTCAAAAACTTTTTGTGATTCAATATTTTGTGCTTCAAAATTAGAAATAAAATACTAAAAACTGAAATACTTTAAACAAGTTAGCTCATATTTGCGTACAGCAAACCAGAAACTTACCTGGATACTTGGAAGCTCCTGCCCAAGCTCAAGCTTTTTCCCGCTGCAGTTTCTTTTTAAATTCCCAGTTCTTCTTGTCGAATATGCATGGGAATTTATTTGTCTCATTTATGAGCAGCTCTTCGAATTCGGACATTTTTTAAATTTTAATTGAAATGTTTTCTAAAAAACCTTTTCACAATCAGCGGTTTTCTAGCTGTCAATGCCTCAAAGCTTGAAAAAAGTTGAAAAGTTGTCTACATACTTCAGGCATCAAGCATGCGATGCGTACATGCCTTGAAGTATAATCTGTATTGCCTCGTAAGCATTCGTGTATTCAACTGAAATGTCAAAGACTTGCGGCGATGCTTGATGCGCGATGCCTGCAATGTGTTTTGCCCTTATCTTCGAGGTTTCTGTACAGCTCTTGTAGTGGGATTGGTTTTAATTAAATATTAAGTATTAGTTTTTCTTTTCTCCCCTTCACTTTGGATTGTGCCTTGGCTATAGTTACGAGGGCCGTCTGATAGAAAAAAAGTTTTATTTCTTAATATAGTCTCCTTTTAGCTCGCTACACTTCGTCCAAGGTTCCTCAAATTTGTGATCCCATCCGAAAAATACGTTTTCGGAAGGTCCTCAGAATAGGCCTCTGTTTTGGTGATCCGATGTTGTTTTCGGAGCTCCTCTCTCGTGGTGAATCTCATTCCGCCAAGCCATTTCTTCAGGTTTGAAAATATAAATGGTTGCTAGGGGCCAAATCTGGAGACTATGCCGAATGAGGAAGCAATTCGTAATATAATTCATGGAATTTTTCCATGGGAGCTGGGTATGTGTAAACGCGCGCATTGTCTTGATGGAAGAGTACTCTTTTCGTCCAAATAGGGACGTTTCTCTTTCAAAGCGTAGTTGAAATGGTCCCATTCGGCTGCATAGCATTCGCCATTGATCGTTCTTTTTGGTGGAAGGTAATCAATGTAGATTAAGCCGTGTTCATGCCAAAATATTGTCGCCAGAACCTTTCCGGCCAATAGCGCCGTCTTCGCCTCTTCGAATCACGTTCGTTCGGTGAAGACCACTGTTTCGGCTGTTCCTTTGTCTCTGGTATATAGTGATGGATCCATGTTTCGCCCACGGTTACTAATCGACGGAAAAAGTCCTTCTTATCTTTGTTCAACATCGCCAAACACGCCCTTGAATCAGTCACACGATCGCGTTTATGGTCGAGAGTGAGCAAACACGGCACCCATCTTGCGGATAATTTTTTCATACATAAATGATTTCGCAAAATGTTCTACATCCATTTGTCTGATATGCCTATGGCCTCAACAATCTCGCGCACTTTAATTCTGCGATCGGCCAACACGATATCATGAATTTCTGGTGTGGTGACCTTATTTGGGCGTCTAGCATGTTCGGCGTCACTTGTGCTTGTACGACTGCATCGGAATTCAGTAAACAAGTTGCGAATCATTCCTAGTCTATTTTTAGATGGTAGTTGACAGGATCAGTGTTAAATTTAAAGTTACTACGCGGGAAATTAAAAATTTCACTGAATTATCAAACACAAAGTTCACCTTAAATGTAAAGTGAAGTAATAATCTATGATATTACACATATTGCTCAAATGCTGTACTGTGTTCTTGCCAACGTAAAACGTAAAAAAAGGGACAATGAGAACCAACAACAATATACATAGCGACACAGCTCTGTCAACATCGTTGCTGTAGGCATCATACACGAGCAAGTGTAGAAAGAATGCGTTGTTGTTTTCTCTTAATTCCTCTCTCAACAGAATGAACTTGCCACAGCGTCAGCGTTAAAAAAACTGTTAAACTGCTGCTTGCTTTATACAGGGTGTCCAAAAAATGTGAGTGCTGTTTGAAAGACGCGCCAGCGGACGGGTGAGGGACGTGCAATACTAAATAGCTCGATTCATGGAAATTTAGTAGTGATGCAGTCATTTACCGGTCAATGGTATACATTTTGTGTACGAGCATATTATCAGAACAATTATTCTGTCATTACTGCACAGCTTTAGTTTTGTGCTCATTATGACATCCGTACTCCGCCTCACCGGAATATCATTCGAAAATGGATAGAAATCGCTCACCCACCCGCGATCAGAGTCGAAGCCATCAGTACGATTTTAAGGCTCGACTTACATCTTAAGACCTGGCTTCAATACAAGAACCTGGTTTCAACAAGATGGTGCCATTTCTCACACATCTAATGATTCAATTGCAACTTTAAGGGTCCCTGAGTCCTTTGGACCTTTTCCTATGGGAATTTCTTAAAGGAAGGGTGTACGAAAATAAGCCGACGACATTAACTCAGTTCAAGCAGAATATCACAGCAGAATGACATCGGTATCTCGGGCTTTGCGTCAACGCATGCTAAGAAATCTTCGCTCAAGATTAAAAGTGTGCGAGGAGCATGGCGGACGGCATTTAGATAACATTTTTTTTCAGTAAAAAATTTTTCAACAACTGTTTATTAAGAATAAAGAAATACTTAGTCTAAACAATTTTTAATTTTCTTTTTATTTTACTTTTAAACTATACTCACTCTTTTTGGACACCATGTAAAACTCATGCAAAGACATTTATAATTGTTTATTCTGTTCAATAATTGGTTTATTTCGAGATAACGCTGCGACAGAGAGCACCGCTGACGCCGTTCATTCTGTTCCGGCTATGGGTTGGTGCGTTCAGAACAAAAAAAGAAAAGAAAAATCGATTTTGATATGGCCGATTTTGGCCACAGGCGATACTAGTAAATGATAATTGTGGAACCACTGCAAAAAATCTCTGCAAAAAAATCTCTTCCGATGGCTCAAAATGACTTCCGATGACTTAGTCTCAAAAGTTGCTATAAGATTATTTGCATCGGAAGAGATTCTTATATAATTATATTATAATTCGCTTAAATCATCAAATGCTATTCTTATTGAAATCAAATAGGTTATATTTTATGACATAAATATCTTTACGTTGAGACTTGGTCATGGCCGCGACAAATATCTGTGGCCTCTAGAAATAACGACTAAACTCTAAATACCGTACAAAACTATATTTTAATTGCACAAACTTCGATTATTTTAAACTCAAAATACCGTACAAAACTATATTTTAATTGCACAAACTTCGATTATTTTTCTGAAATATATTAACCGTTATACCACCGAAAATGTGCAGACATAAGAGGTAATCTATTCTGTGCTACATCCTTCCAAAGATTGGCAATAAAGAAAATGCCATATCGCTTTGTTACGATATTTTGAGTTTAGTCGTTATTCCTTGTGGCTACAGATATATTTTCTATTTTATGAGAATGAACCAATTTGTGGAATTACCATAAGCGGTAAAAAGTCTGCAATTTGTGAAATGAAACAGAAATTTTTTTTGAAAACTTGCGTTAGAAAGCTTAGGAGCAATTGTGTTAAAAAATTTTTTTATTTGTGTTGCATTTTTTTTTTTTATGTATATCTTGGTAACCATTATTTTTTTGTGTGCTCAGACCTCTTTGCTTTTCACCTCCTTATATAATCGTTCAATAACAGGAAGGAATTTTTAATTCTACCTTGAAATAATATACTTACATTGGATTTCCCGACAAGCCACCATAAAATAGTAGAAAATTTTTTTTTTTTTTTTGCTCAGGGTACTGCTCTGAAAAATATTTACGAGTATAAAAATATGTTTATATGTTTCGATCATTGCCCATAAAAACCTTATATGAATATTTCTTCTTATTCAAATCGAAGTCAATAATAATCTCTATGCATAAC
This sequence comes from Coremacera marginata, assembly GCA_914767935.1. Taxonomy (NCBI): domain Eukaryota; kingdom Metazoa; phylum Arthropoda; class Insecta; order Diptera; family Sciomyzidae; genus Coremacera; species Coremacera marginata. The sequence continues at coordinate 67,487,673 of OU612045.1, forward strand.
AGCTATTTATGTTTATTAAAATTATGATTTTCATCGAGGCACGATAGATTCCCAATCTAAACAAATACTTAATGTTAAAAAATATTGTATATAAGATATTCGCAATATTTAAAAATGTTTTCATCAAAACAACAAGATGCGACGGCGACACATGGTCTGCCTTCTAAAACGAAATCCAATCTCCAGACATTAACCCGAATAGAAAATGTGTAAGAGACGAAGAGGAATCGAAACAAAAATCACAAAAAAAAACAAACAGTTTTATGTTTGTAACAATTCAGTAACGTTTGGAATTTATGAGCGAAAAATTATTTATGGCCCGGATCTTTAAATATCCTTAATGTCTGTGCTGCAATATACGAGTTGGTATGTTTGTCTTTCCATGTACAAATAGCAGGCACAACCACATGCGCATGGATTATTGAGACTATGGGACATAAATATGTGTATGGGGTATATGTAGGAACATCAGTTTTAAATTCGTTTTTAGAAGCAGTTAGCAGAACTGAGTGGGTAGAATATTTCGGGAAACAGGAACATAGCCTTGCTTAGACCAGTATAAATTCTGACTTTGCGTGCTGTAAGACACATTAAACATTTTGGCATATAAATTTATGAAGATTTTATCAAATTTAGGACGATATAAGAGATTATGTAAATAAACGTTTTTAAATCATTAGAATTCTGAGGAGGAAGTAAGCTGCATGAAAAATTTAGAAAACAGCACGAAGGTAAAACAGCATTAAGCTGAAATAAAAATAAATAGCCATTTGTGAGTGTAGGGGCGACACGTGAAGTATTCTAACCTTTTAGCATTTTAATTAAGTTTAAAAGCAACGACTGCAAAGCATGGCAATTTTTGTTTTTGTTTTTTTTTTATTCTTAAGAACCCTTTCAGAAGCAGCAAAAATACGTTAAGCATTCTACATTCATAAATTAAGACATTTGCTCTTAAGACAAACACAAACACAAATACACAGTGACACAACCTTCTACATACTCTTTGTAGTTAAGCACCGTGGGGCAATTCTTCCTTTTGAATAAGTTAAATAGGCAAATTAAATACGGTTGTCTGTGTGGCGGCTGTCTTTTTCTGTACCTAAGTGTGCGTGAATGTTCTTAACGATCTTAATAGCTTGCTTTGACATCTATCTGACACTCCTGTTGAGAAATCCTTAGAGCCTTCATTTCATACAGAGAAATATATATTCAGTCTGCGAGCTTTGCACTTAACTTGCGCGTTGTTAACTGCGAGTTTCTTGACATGATTTCGTCTGGAACGTTCCCAAATTAATTAAGTTCTATGAATTTTAACTGGAATAATTTATAAATATGAATGATATAATTGAAGTTAAAATTAATCAAATAAAATTTTTATTCAGGTTTTTAATGCTTGTTGCTTAAGATTTATTTGAGAATTAGGAAGAAGCTTATTAAAATAGAAACTACTACAATTATTTATGCCTATCTCAGGCTGATGTATTCACTTTTTTGTTTTTGCAACATGCATTATATTCTCTTTAACGTGGCACCGGTCCATTACCAGTTCAGCTATAAACCAATCTTAGAGTTTCTTAAATATAATTTAGCCAATTTATTTTAAGGGTACCTTTATGTAATATAAGCGATTCTGAAGGCGTCTTTTGAAAGAAAACTAGGGTCAGAGATATTTATATAAAGTTTTTCTTATTGATTTCAGCAATAATTAAAGTACATAAAAAAAATGTTTTTTTTCGTTTTTGTGACTTCATTTGCCTGTACGTGACGTTATCATAAAGCGTTGCGAGAATAATAGGACCATTTTGCGTGCAGAATAACATGTTCTGTAATCATCTGAAAAAAAAATTTTTATTTGTAAATGAAGCACTTACGCCGAGGTAGTGACTTCGAGTTTATTTGAAAATTCTTTTTGTAAGAAAATAACGCGACTTTAATGTTGATTGTTTTAAAAATGGTTGTAAATTTGAGTACATAACGAGCTGTAAATTCATTTTCAAGCTCATTTAAAAAAAAAAAAAAAAGGTGAAATCACTCCCACAGAAATTACTTAAAAAATGTGCATGTACATTTTTATGTCAATCGGTGCAATAGATTTTGAGTTATTTGCAAGCAAATTTCAAAAAACGCATTTTGAGAAAACGTGTTTAAAGTTTCAAAACAAATTTTTTTTATTAACTACAAGAAAATTTATAAAATATTGTTATATTTATAAAATATTACTAAAAATATAGAAAATACAAGAAAAAAAAAAAAATTAAAATCCATCAAATATTTATCAAAAAAATTTAAAAACGCGTTTTTCAAAGAAGTGTATATTAAGCAAAAAATCATATTTTCTCAAAAAATTAATAAAATTTATCAAATTTTTGAAACTAACCAATCCACGTACATTTCAGCTCCGTATAATAACCCCTCCAGAGCCTCATATTCCACTTGCAGCTCAGCAGAATCCTCTTGTTTTGATAATTTTTGTCGTTTAGCCAGTTCAGTGCTCAGACGGTTGGTCTGCTTCGTGCGCATATAATTGCGGGCTTTTTATTATATAAACATATTATTTTACTATATAAATATTATATACTAGCTGAATACCCGGCTTAACTCGGGAGTTGATATAAATAATTTTCGATTTCATTCGTCGATTTGAAAAAACTTTTAACAAACTTTAGAAGGAATTTTGTGTGCATCTTTCAAACCGGTAACTTTGGCGAAATAAACAAAATGTAGCTCCAACATCTGAAAATTATGAGAAAAATGTGGGAAATCGTGATTTGTGTGAACGTGCCGCCGATCGCTCGCAAAAATATATTTTCAAGTTTTATATTGTATTCGATAGATGCACATTTTTGAAAAAAATCTGATCAAAAACAAATTCTTGGCAATTCGCGAGGAAACTGGACAAAAATTAAATAAGCATTGAAGATAGAAATTGAAATGTCAAAACAACGCCAACTTATGACGCAACTGACTTGCGCATGTATTGACTCAAATACCACAGAATTCGGCATCAGCTGTCCTGATTTGCGAAAAAAAAAGTGGAATATAAATACACATAAAGAAGAAAAGAAGATATTTATCACTTTTCGCGCTTTGCTACGCTTTACTGTATTTTGTAGTACAGCGCAATCTGGGGTTCAAGATATAGCAAAATACATAGCGCCAAAAGACTCACCGAACCCGAAAACCACTTATAAAAATCATACTTATCGGATGAGTTGTTTTGAGTTTTTTGAGGTATTTGTACAAAAGCGCCCTCTGGTTTTCGAAATAGAATAAAAAAATAACGCCAAAAATATCTGATATACAAATTTTTATCTAAATCGGATGAGCGGTTTCTGAGTGTTTCACGATTTCTTAAGTGATTTGTACTACAGCACCATCTGGTGTTTAAAATAGCGCAGAAAAAAAGATACCCACCGTATCCGAAAACTCCAATGTAAAAATGTTCACACAAATCGGATGTACAGCTAGGAGTCTTTCGAAATTTTTAAAACATTTGTACTGCAGTGCCCTCTGGTATTCAATACAGAACAAAATAGATAAATCATAAAAACTACTGTACCCGAAAACCCCCAAATACAAATATTGATGGAAAGCGCCACCTACCGGGTCCAATTGCAAATCTGAACTATCCAGGGATCCACTTAAACACACTCAAAAAAATGTATCCAAATCGGTGCAGCCGTTTAGGAACAGCTTAATAACACGCACACGTACAAATTGTACAAATGCGCTCTCTACTTTTCGAGACAGAGCAAAAGAGATAACGTCAAAACAGTTGTCGTACATGAAAATCCTTTAATAAAATTTTTTCATCCAAATCGGATGAGCGGCTTTCTACTTTTTCACGATTTCTTAAGAGATTTGTACTACAGCACCCTCTGGTGTTCGATATAGTACAAAAAAGATAAGTGCAAAACAGTCACCATATTAGAAAATCCCTATATACCAATTTTCATGAAAATCGAATAAACAGCTTAAAATTTTTTTTAAAATAGTTGTACACAGCGCCCTCTGGTGTTCAAGATAGAACAGAGTAGATAAGACATAAAAACTCACCGTATCCAAAAACATCTATATACCAACTTTCATGAAAATCCGATGAACGGTTTCGGAGATAAACTATAAAAACAAAATACCTTTAACACGATCGCAGCACCACCTACCGGGTTCAATTGTGAATCTGAATCATCCAGGGATCCACTCAAACATGCACAAAAAATTTCATCAAAATCAGTGCAGCCGTTAAGGAACAGTTTAATAACACACACACGTACAAATTGGACAACAGCGCCCTCTTGTTTCGAGAAAGAGCAAAAAAGATAGCACCAGAACCCTTGCCGTTCTCGACAATCGCTATTTACAAATTTTCATTCAAATCGGATGAGCAGTTTTGGAGTTTTTTACGATTTCCTAATATATGTGCTAAAGCGCCCTCTGGTTTTCAAGCTAGCACAAAAAGATAAGTCCAAAACACTTACCGTATCAGAAAACCCCTATTTTCCAATTTTCATACAAACCGGATGCACGGTTTAGGAGTTTTTCGAGGTTTTTCAAAATATTTGTATAACACCGCCCTCTGGTGTTCGAGAGAGAAAAGAGTAGATAAGTCAAAAAACTCAGGGTGTCCGAGAACCTCTACATACAAAATTTTATGCAACTCGGGTGAACGGTTTTGGACTTTGTAGACTTTTTTAAAATATTTGTACTACAGCGCGCTCTGGTGTTCAAGATAGAAACCAGTTTATAAGTCATAAAAAGTGTTCGTTTCCAAAAACCTCTATATACCAACTTTCATGCAAATCGTATAAGCGACTTAGGAGATTTTTGACGTTTTTTTAAAATAATTGTACTACAGCGCCCTCTAGTGTTCAACATAGAACAGAGTAAATAAGTCATGAAATTCACCGTATCCGAAAACCTCTACACACCAATTATCATGTAAATCGTATGCACAGCTTAGGAGTTTTTCGAGGTTTTCCAAAATATTTGTACTACATTGCCCTCTGGTGTTCGAGATAGAACAGTGTAGATAAGTTAAAAAAACTCAGCGTGTCCGAGAACCCTTACATACCAATTTTCATGCAAATCGGATGAACGGTTTCGGAGATAAGCTAAAAAAAGAATACCTGGAACCCGATCGCTAGATTCCAAGTTTCATTTAAATCCATCCAGTGGTTTTCGCGTGATGCTTTAACAGACAGACAGACAGACAGACAGACAGACAACAATTTAAAAAATGCGATTTTCGGACTCAGCGTCATTCAAAACGTCCATCGCAAAAAGAATTTCAAAAAATATTTAATGTACAGATTTTTTTTTTTTTACAATTTTATATATACTCGTATATAGATAGATATAGTTTTTACCTGTTGCAAAATAACCCAAGCTTGACAAGTTGCGAATGAGTTTGTACGACGTAAGGAAATTATCGAAGGTAATAATGTGTTGATTTGGTACGGGAACATGTGACAGCAATTGAAGGACAACATGTTCACCAAGTCCATATGAACTGTTGTTTTCTGATGAGGCTGCACCATAAGGAATAAATGGGTATAAGTAACCATTCGACGAGCAAGGGCACACATACTTGTAGTCAAATCTGATTGATTTTCCCTGTATGAACATTTTGCGAAGATGTTTACTACAATATGCTATAATTTGTTCGTCATTTGACAGTTCGTGGGAAAACAAACCAAATTGCAGAAATCGTTTATTCAATATATCCTTAAGAGAATTAACTTTTTGTCTGTTTTGTCGAGATTTTTTTGTCGAGATCACAGCTGAGAGTGATCATTGAAATCATTCCTGAGACATGTTTTTTTTAACGATTTGATTTCCGTACAAAGTGTTGTCAGACCAATACAATGTTATGTTTGACAGTGAACTAACACCGGTAAAATACAGAATTCCCAAAAATTTCCTCATTTCCGAAATATCTGATACAAAATTACTATATTTTTTATCAATCGTAAGCGTTAGTATAATCCACAATATGATTGGTTACTTCTTCATCAATAAACAGATGAAAAAGTTCCGATGGATTTTAACTACCGTATCTGGTATAAAGCAGGAATATTTTTTCATGTGAAAGATCAACGGGAGATTTTGAAAATTGGTAATGTTGACTTTTTGCCACTTTGGCTCTTTATCTCTTGCTGCCTTTAATGTTGTTGGAAAATCAGACAAGATATCAATGTCTTCTTCACTATTTACTTGCGCTGCACAGTGTAAGTTTTTTAATATCTGGCGTAACAAAATCAAAAAAAAAAAAAAATCAAATTTTTCAGAAAAAGTTTGTACAACAAATAGTTAATAAACCGTCTGATCTGTGCAACATATTTTATAACCGTAGTATTATTGCTTCTAGTATTTTCCGTCGTAGAAACGAGAGTCTTGTTTGCTGCTTTCGCAACATTTTTTTTTAGTAGATATTGTGTGCTTCAAAACAACGACAAGATAGTTACTTTTAAGTTTTGTTTGCAGCAGCTTTACAATGGATACTTATCATCAAGGTATGTTCTTTCTAATTTGAGACAAAAAAAAAATATTGATATTTATGAAACTTAATTCAATTTTACATACATATAAAAAAGTTAAAAAAATTCGAAGTTATAAATTTCGAAAGCCCGCAAAAATATTGTGTAAATTTGTTCACGGTGAAAGTGCATTTATTTTATTGACAGATTTATATTCCAACACAAGCAATGAGTTTTAAATGCCAACTTTCGCGACGTCTATAAAAAAATCCTCTTTTTTTCTAGCAAATCTACTGACTGTACGTAGAAGAGAGCTGTTTGATATGTTCAAAAGAAACAACAGTTCGTTCGCATCTCATAAAAAGCTGCTGTTTGACTATCTGTAGTCAAAAATAGTTTAATTTTTAGCTCTCCGGAAAAACTGGAAGACTTGCGGAAAAAAGTTCGCACACATGTAGTCAACATTAATCGGAAGTGGAACTCCTGTAAGCGCACTAAATATTTATTTTTGAAGAGTCATGAGAACTGGTTGGACACCAATTTATCGATTAAAGTTCCTGATGATCTGAGGAGCTTTAATCGTGGTAGACCAAAACGTGGTAGATCAAAAAAAGACATTGTCTCATGTGGCATATGCATATACATTATACCAGTTTTTGACGCATTTGAGAGCATAAGCCAGAACTAGATTAGTGGCTTTACAAAATAGTTATTATTCACAGTTACTCATTTTCTTCACCGAAGAAAAGTAAAGTTAACATTTCATGGAAGAAGTGGGGGCTATTTGCTAGTCCCGTTTTGGTTACATCGCAACTAAATTTGGACAGCAACTAAAATAAGTGCCAGAGCTTTTGTTTCCAAACTCTTAATACGAATGAAGGCCGATGCAAGTTGTAAATTACACATTAGATTGGTGATTATGGGTATTTAAGAGCATTAGCCAGAACTAGTCTAATATCTTCACGGTTCTTCACCAAAAATACTTTCTAATTTAAAAATAAAAACTGTTTGGGATTATTGGAGCTAGAATATTTTTGAGATATGTAGAATCGATGTATGCTAGTCATTTGTATTGCAGTAATCGGTAAGATGGTGCCTGTCAGCAAGAAAAATTGGGGTGTTTAAGGAACTTTTATGTATATGTATCGTGGGGAGGAGCGCATATGTTCCTGCGGCTTACGCCCATCTAACTTTAATGTATTCAAAACATAAGAAATCTGAATTTTGCTACGCCATATGCGAAAAACAAACACTGTGCGCTGCAGCATTAAATTCACACACTAACTATTTCTATTTCACCTGAACCTTCGTTGGGAAGTTAATGTACTGCAGAAATTATTTAATTTTCATCCAAATCTTCAATATCAGTAAGTTCATGAACTGTTAGTGGTAAAATGGCCAAATCTATTTTTTCAGCTTCCTTGATTGTTAAGTTCTCGCCGTCAGACTTGTTAAGAATATCTTCCACTTTTACACTGAAACACTTTTTTCTATACATTTTGACTTGCTTTCAATTTCACTATATCAATCTTCACTATATGCAGCTGCGCAAATAGCAGTTAGCAATCTATGCGATCAAAAATTTTACGATTTAAAATAAACAAACTTTTTGAAAAATTTTGTAAATTTTGTGAAATCAGCTGTTTTTCATAATCTGACATTTTAGTTGTTATGTTAAGGATGTGACACACCATACATTATGTTTAACCATACATCATGCTATATATGCCATACACTATACATCATGTTTGATATCAATAGATATATTGTAGAGGAAAAGGTTTTGTCAGCATAACTGTTCTACGTCTACGAAAATTTGTATATCGTTTAAGCCCAACGTTGCGTTTTTGCAATGTATATATTGTCCATCGCCTAAATCATAACAGACTAACTGATATCATAAAACCTTCTTTTGAAATTCAAAGATGCATGTATCTTCATACTGACAAAGCTGCATGGCGATGTATGTAAAATTATTAACATTTTTAAAATAATTTTTAAAAATACTCAAAAACATAGTAAAATGTTTTTTTTTTAGAAAATAGTATTTTTATGAAAAATTTATATATAAGAAAAAACCTGAAACACGTCAATTAGATATGGAATCCAACTTATTTAATCCATAAGCAGTTTTAGATTAAACAATCTTTAGCGGGTACTAAACGAGCCAAAAGTCAACGTTGCGAAAACGCAACGCTTCATATTTTTGCTTCCACTAAGGATTGAACACGATACGCTGTGATCCACAGTTGGCTGCTCTACCCAACTTATACATATAATTCAAATATAGTTTTTAGCTCAAATTTATATCGAAATTAAAAAAAAAAAATAGCATGGTGCGGTATTTGAACACTCATCTACTGCTTACAAGCTCTTCCATTACCACCTGAGCTACACTTCTTTGGTCAAAAAGTTCATCAGAAGGTTATGTTACTAAAATATTGTGCCGAAAATTAACTTATTCGTTAGTTGCGTTTTTCCAACAACCAAATCCGATTTGCATGCAAAACAAAATTCGGCTTTTCATGTGTACACACACGCCATCTGTGTGTGAAACTGATTTTTTGCAGTCTAAATCGTAATCCATCTGGATTCTCTGGCGTAAGAGTCACACACTCTACCCACTACGCCACGGCCGCCATTCTCCATCTGACACAGAAAATTTTTTCAATTGAATTAATTTTTCTGTTCGGCCGTCACCTCTCTGCAGACAATGGCAAACCTCAGAGAGTAAAAACTGCCATGAAAACCTTCTTGAGAACATAAGCCGTTCGGAGTCGGCGTAAAACATGTAGGTCCAGTTCTCGATCATTTGTGTGCAAACATTTCACAACACAATTGGTCATAAGAAGCTCGGTCAAAGTCCTTTCAAGGGCTGAAATGGCCATTTCGTTTTCGTTTTATTTTTTTTTTTTTTTTTTTTAAATCGTAATCCAAATCCAATTTGGATGTTAGAAAAAAAGCGGCTGTTGATGAAAAAAACGCTTCAAATCAATTTTTGCGATGTTTTTTTTCACTGACAGGTGTTTTCTGTTTTCTCTATTTCCTGCATACAGATGAACAGCCGATGTTCTTTTTAAGCTGAAAGGTAAGATAAGCAGCGCCATCTAGCCATCATCAAAAGGTCAAGTGTTGTCTAGTTTTGCAATTGCGGCCACAACACTTAAAAACATAGAATTGGATCAATTGAATTGATCAGGTCACTTGCTGGATCATGTGTGGTTTTGATTTAAGCGAAGTTATAATCGGTTAATAATGATTTTGGGTAAACAATAAATATATTTTTTTTTTGTCATCAGCTTGCTGTCGGGTTTGTTCGTATTTTGTTCGCTTTAATGCAATGGAGGCAATGGTGCGATGGTAGCACGTTCAACTTGTAGTCGAATCGTACGTGGTTCGATGCCAGTACGGAAAGGGAAATATGTATTATTCCGACAGAGGTTTTTCCACAAATTTTTTCTTTTAAATATTTATAAATAAAAATATAATTAACAAAAAAAAAAAAAAAAACACCATGATCTGTCGTATATGCTGCCATGAGGCAGCAGCCTGGCTACTACTTAAGTCATCAAATTAAAATAATAAATCCTAAGTCTGTACGTGAATATTGAATTTTTCAGTAACTGTCCATAAACAAATTGTACAATTCATATTTGCCATGATATCGCCTTGTTGAAAATACTAGTTGGCTTTATGAAAAAAATACATTCCTTGAAATACTACTGGCACGAGGGAAGACTACTTTTTAACCATTTGGATGCACTGATGGAGGGAATGTTAATAAAATAAACTAGCAATCTTCCCAGAAATTCCATTTTTGGGCAAAAGTTTCACTTATACCGTGCGTGGCGGCCACACACATATTTTCCTATGTTCAAAGCACACTGCGTAGTTAACTTCAAAAGTAGACAACATTTGAACAGTTGCTATTTTTGTTTAACCTATTGCCGCTTAGCATTGCCATATGATAACGCATCTTTTTTTCTGTTTTTCTTTGGGATTAAATAAACAAAAAAGAAATGAGTGCGTTATCATGTGGTCACTAAGCCACAATGCACTTTTCACTTTGAGAACTGAATCGCAACTAAACTAAACTCACTGAGAAAAGCTCAAAACTTTGTCTCTGTGCTGGCTCGCTTCGAGAGAAATGCAAAGAAAAACAAAAATCCAAAGAGTGTGCTTCTTTCCTGCTGGACCAGCAGCGGTAGAGCGCTTCAATCGGGATTCTAGATATGCTGCTGCCATTTCAGACCGCTGGCTATATCTAAGTCATTATGTTTTTGAAAATATTCTTTAATTTAAAAAAATTATTACTTAATTTTGATTTGAATTATATATTCTTTATTTCAGGTGCGAATATTCGATACCAGATCACAGGCGGTAACATAGGCAACGCTTTTAGCGTACACAATACAACAGGAGCAATATACATTGCGAATCCTCTAGACTATGAAACTAGACCAAGGGTAAGTTTAACAAAAGATATTATAAGTCCTCTTTCTTAAGAGAAACATTATTTGGAGTAACACAACAAAGCTGCGAAAAGTTATTTTTTAAATATACACTATATATTTAAAAATAAATATTAAAAATATAAAATTTTTCGTTTACCTCAACTGGATAATTAGCCAACTATATTTCATTTGCGGGCTGTAGTAGCTGCAAATGCATATTCAGTTGTAACTGACGAAAAAATAGCGTAACAAAATTCGTTTTCTAATAAAAACAAGCCCTGCACTACTTACAGGGCTCACAGCTTATTTTATGCAGTGCACACTTTCAACTTTAAGGCTCTATAACAACGGAAGTAACAGGAATAGAGAAAAAATGTGACATCATATAAAAGATCAAGAAGTCTTGTGTAACAAGCGTTTTTTATTGTGAAAAATTCATTTGAATAGCTTAAAAAAAAAAAAAAAAAAAATACTGCTTAATTTCGTGTCACAGCACTGAGGATACTTCTTAAAAATAAACCTTTTATGTGTAACATTCTTAGCAGTGGCGTAGATAGCTTTATGAAATAGGAGGGAATGAATGAATGAATTATTTGCGAGACAAGCATACATAAAAAAAGTTTTGTGAAAATTATAAAAAAAGGGGAAATTTGTATAAAAAAGTTTTACAATATTATCTGTCTGAAATTTTTTTTTTTTTTTTTTTTTTTTGTTTTTGGCAGTATTTTTTAAGCAACGGCTTTTTTTGTCTTCACAACATTTTGTTCGTTTTTGTCATTTAACTCCACTTAAAATCGCTTCCTGTTAACTTAAATTTCATGCAATTTTATTCATTGAACAATCATGACGCATAGTAAGGTTTTTTATAGTTATGTGTAGTGCGATTGCTTGATCGCTGTGATTTCCCAAATTTAACTAAGTTGCCGTAGTTGCTTAGCCTTGATTACAGCAGATCTGTAAAATCGGAATTCATATTCAGAATTTTAAGTACAACTGAATAACGACATTTGTATATCATTCTATGAATGTACAATTGATTAATAATTAAAATTTTTAACTCAAATTCAATTTTCAAAAATTGATTAATAATTCATTTCAATTATTCATTTTCGTTATTGAAAATAATGAACCAATTTTTTTTTTTATTCATATGAATGCTATTCACAAAAAATGCAATTCACAAAAAATTTCCGTATTTTCAATAATTCTTGTTTTATTCATAATTCTTGTTTTATTCATAATTCATTTTTTATTCATTATTCATTTGTTGTTCAATATTAATTTTTTATTCATTATTAATATTTTATTCATTATTCATTTTATATTCATTATTCATTTGATATTCATTTGTTATTCATTATTAATTTTTTATTCGTGGCTTCGGTGCAAATGAATAAAAAAATTCAAAACTGAATAACAAATGAAAAATGAATAAAAAAAAATAATGAATACAAAATGAATAATGAATAATAAATGAATAACAAATGAATAAAAAATGAATAATACATAAAAAATGAAAAATGAATAGCAAATGAATAATAAATAAAAAGTAAATAATAAATACAAAAAGAATAATTGATAATTCCGAAATTCTTTGTGAATTGCTTTTTTTGGAAATAGCATTCATATGAACAAAAAAAAAAAATAGATTCAGTATTTAGTATTCTGAATAAATAATTGAAATGAATAATTAATCAATTTTTAAATATTCAATTTATAAATCAGTTGTGCATTCATTGAATGATATTCTTATTTCGTTATTCACTGATTCAAATTTTTGTAAATAAAATTTAATTGAATGCATTCTTGTACAGCTCTGAATTACTGTGAATCGAACATAATTGAAGGTGAATGGAAACTCAAATTTTACTTTTTTTTTTTTGATGGATTATATGCTCCAGAAAAATTTCAGGCTGGTCTCAGGCCGTTTAGAACTTATTGGGTCCAAAAATTTTCCTGAATAAGTTGTGATTTGTTTTTTAAATTTCCTACAAAACTAAGCATTATGGGTATCTAAAGAAAGGTATGTTACCTATTCAACGAGCTATTACCCATAAACATCTGTTTATAACTTTTGAAGATATACATTTTACATATTATGCACACTTTACGGTTAACCCTTTTATGAAATAACCAAAACATTTTCCAAACGATTTTTATTTTACATACTAGTATAAAAGCTCGTTCTACGATGGGTTGGAAGCATTAACACTAAACTGTAATTATTTTTTGCCATTATTACAGTACTTTTACAACATACTGTTCTGAAAAATGTTCAGCCTGAACGTATGCACACACATAAAAGGCATAAAAAAAGTTTTGTGAAAATTATAAAAAAAGGGGAAATTTGTATAAAAAAGTTTTACAATATTATCTGTCTGAAATTTTTTTTTTTTTTTTTTTTTTTTTGTTTTTGGCAGTATTTTTTAAGCAACGGCTTTTTTTGTCTTCACAACATTTTGTTCGTTTTTGTCATTTAACTCCACTTAAAATCGCTTCCTGTTAACTTAAATTTCATGCAATTTTATTCATTGAACAATCATGACGCATAGTAAGGTTTTTTATAGTTATGTGTAGTGCGATTGCTTGATCGCTGTGATTTCCCAAATTTAACTAAGTTGCCGTAGTTGCTTAGCCTTGATTACAGCAGATCTGTAAAATCGGAATTCATATTCAGAATTTTAAGTACAACTGAATAACGACATTTGTATATCATTCTATGAATGTACAATTGATTAATAATTAAAATTTTTAACTCAAATTCAATTTTCAAAAATTGATTAATAATTCATTTCAATTATTCATTTTCGTTATTGAAAATAATGAACCAATTTTTTTTTTTATTCATATGAATGCTATTCACAAAAAATGCAATTCACAAAAAATTTCCGTATTTTCAATAATTCTTGTTTTATTCATAATTCTTGTTTTATTCATAATTCATTTTTTATTCATTATTCATTTGTTGTTCAATATTAATTTTTTATTCATTATTAATATTTTATTCATTATTCATTTTATATTCATTATTCATTTGATATTCATTTGTTATTCATTATTAATTTTTTATTCGTGGCTTCGGTGCAAATGAATAAAAAAATTCAAAACTGAATAACAAATGAAAAATGAATAAAAAAAAATAATGAATACAAAATGAATAATGAATAATAAATGAATAACAAATGAATAAAAAATGAATAATACATAAAAAATGAAAAATGAATAGCAAATGAATAATAAATAAAAAGTAAATAATAAATACAAAAAGAATAATTGATAATTCCGAAATTCTTTGTGAATTGCTTTTTTTGGAAATAGCATTCATATGAACAAAAAAAAAAATAGATTCAGTATTTAGTATTCTGAATAAATAATTGAAATGAATAATTAATCAATTTTTAAATATTCAATTTATAAATCAGTTGTGCATTCATTGAATGATATTCTTATTTCGTTATTCACTGATTCAAATTTTTGTAAATAAAATTTAATTGAATGCATTCTTGTACAGCTCTGAATTACTGTGAATCGAACATAATTGAAGGTGAATGGAAACTCAAATTTTACTTTTTTTTTTTTGATGGATTATATGCTCCAGAAAAATTTCAGGCTGGTCTCAGGCCGTTTAGAACTTATTGGGTCCAAAAATTTTCCTGAATAAGTTGTGATTTGTTTTTTAAATTTCCTACAAAACTAAGCATTATGGGTATCTAAAGAAAGGTATGTTACCTATTCAACGAGCTATTACCCATAAACATCTGTTTATAACTTTTGAAGATATACATTTTACATATTATGCACACTTTACGGTTAACCCTTTTATGAAATAACCAAAACATTTTCCAAACGATTTTTATTTTACATACTAGTATAAAAGCTCGTTCTACGATGGGTTGGAAGCATTAACACTAAACTGTAATTATTTTTTGCCATTATTACAGTACTTTTACAACATACTGTTCTGAAAAATGTTCAGCCTGAACGTATGCACACACATAAAAGGCAAGCATTTCACTAATAAGTATCAAATGAATTTTCTGTGCATACTTTCAGGCTGATCGCAAACAATAATTACAGTTTGAGCGATATCGGGTGCAGAGCAGCATGCTTGCCTTTAATATATAAGGATATGCATTTAACATATAATGCACACTTGTTGGTTCACTCTTTTACGAAATCACTAAAAAACTTATAATAAATTTGAACATTGTGAGTACAAAAACAGTTATATCTTCAAAAGCATTGCATGGATTTCTATGTTTAATATCTCGATGAATAGGTAATAGCAAAACTAACGTGACCAACCGTACTCCTTTCGGGAGTTTTGTACCTTTTATTTTGTGCATAAAAGTATTTTTTTTTTACTTTTTGTTGTTCTTTTTAACGTTTATTCATTCTAAGCTCATTTTTAAAAATTTTACTTTAAGCATTTTAATGAATATGCCAAATATGTTAATATATACCTTTTATTTTTAAAATGATCTTAGTTATAATTTAGTTGATGACAAAGAGCATTATGTTAGCTCACGCTGTACAAAATCGTCACAACTCAAAGTTTTCGGAATCGGAAATTTCGGAAAAAATTTTCATTAATCAATTCACAATACACATCGTTAACTACTGCAATAAATAATTTAATATCACTATTTTCTTTAACTGAAAAAGTTCAGTTTGTCTGTTTCTATGTCAGTTTCGTTGCATCTGCAGGTTCAAGAGTTTTTGGCTTTCCTGAAAATTTGTAATTTGTAACGGTTATATACTGCGGGCGCGATGTGTGGTTAGATATATTTAATATTGTTTTTTTTTTCTTTAATCTTTGATTTTTGATTTGTTGAAACAATTTTTCCAGCAATGAATTTATATTAATAAAAAAATTTACATTATTTTGCTTATATTTTTAAATTGTAAGCTTAATTGTATTTTAAGCTTAATTTTAACGACGACGAGGGAGACCATGCCAGGCTGAGGAAGGCCGCACTTGGTGTATCCGGTTTGAGAAGGCGCGCGCAAAGCAAAGGCGCCTGGCGAGAGCTGATGAGGTCGGCCGAAACCCGGACACGGGTTGTTACGGCCACCTAAGTAAGTAAGTAAGTAAGCTTAATTTAATTTTGAATCTCTTACAAATAAAACTTCTTGTGCAATGGAATTATTCAGGAATTTATTCATGCATTCATTTATGAAATTATTAATTTTCATACATTATTCATACACATTTTTAGTGTACATACCTTATTTGTACTTCTATTTTTATTCTATGTACTTCCTTTGTACTTCTTTTTTAAATCTGTGCGTGTACTTTTGCTGTAAAAATAATGGTCACATTAAGCTTAAATTTTCTTTTGATATCCATAACGCTTAGTTTTGTGGGGAAACTAACAAAAAAACACCCATTTAGTCCCATTTTCTTCACTTCTAACGCCTATAACTTCTAAACTATTTTTGGACCGGCCTGAAATTTTTTCAGCATTGCCTTTCTTAGCTCCAAATACACATTTTGAAATAAAAAAAAAATTAAAAAAAATCTCTTTTCCACTCATCTTCAATCGATCACATTTTTTGCGAATCGATCACATTTTCCAGAAAACTTTGTTTTTGCGTCACCAAACAGGCAATCTCTAAAGTCTACTTTTACAGAAGTACACACTAAGCAGCAGTGCATATAAATGAAATAATTGCTAGCAAAAGATACCAGTCATCATCTTATAAAGATATTTTAAGGAAAAGGGATTATATATTTTAATTAATAGTTGCAAGTCTAAACTTTGTATAAGCATATTTTTTCAAACCTTAAATAATCTTTATATATCAATGTAAATCAGTGCAAAAAAATCTATCGAAGGGAGGGGATCTGCCCCTTAAATTTGTCCCCTATCTACGCCACTGGTACTTAGTGTGATACCCCTTCCACTAATCGATTCCACTAATTTTTGTGACGTTTCTGGTACGATTGTGCTCCATTCTTCCAAAATTGGTTTTTTCAGCTATTCTTTACTTGATATCGGATGATTTCGGATATTGTTTTCTAACGTTGACCACAAATTCTCTATGGCATTCAATCGGACATTAGGACATTAGGATCGTTGTTCTAATAGAAACGGAAATGGTGGCGGATTCCCAATTTTTCGGAACTTTGCATCAAATTCTCTTTTAATACATCAAGGTACAGCATTTTTTTTATTATTTTCAATAAATACTAGACTTCCAACACCCGCTGCAGACATATAGGCCCAAACAATTACACTACCGCCACCAGGCTTCACTGTGGAGTTTAGGTTTTCGTTTTGGAGCACAGTATTCGGTTCGCGCTAAACATAGGTCATAGGACTCTTCTATGTTGAGTAGCAAACGAAAATCGGCTTAGTTTACTTTTTTTGCTGATAAATGGCTTCTATCTAGCTACTCGGCCATTGAAGTCGTGTTCACAAAGTCCTCTTCGGACAGTTTCAGCACTACAAGATTTCCCCAACGCCTTTTCAACTTTAGCGACCAGTTCAAGAGCTGACAATTAGCTCTTATTTTCCGAAGTATGTATTTGGACAATTCTGCCTTTATTTTCGACGCGATTTTCACGAACGAAGCTCTCAATAATTTTTGTACCGTAAATGAATTTATATTAACAGTTCATTCTCAAAACGATGAATCACTAGTTCGCGCTACTCAATCGTTTTACGGCGATCCATATTAGAAAATACACGTAATGACCCTTTGACTTTCGCAATAAAACTAAAAATAAGTAAAATCAAATTTTAAACGGCATTCAGAGACCATACAAAGTAAGTAGCCGATTATTGAACTTACAGTTAGGCCGCGCTCATAGTGAAGCATATGAGCGTTACATTGCCGTGCGCAAAGCGTTTTGCTAATGAGTGCAACAGAGCACACATTACTTGCATCTCGTTTCTTCGCACGACTTTTGCAAACACTTCTCACAACGCAACGTTCATATGCTTCACTATGTGCGCGGCCTTAGTTTCCGAAGAGTAAATTAAGCATGTGCATATTTTGTTTTCTTAATTTTAAGGTTTTAAATGAGTATTTTCACAACAAATGAATTCGCCTTATTACACAAGACTTCTTAATCTTTTAGTAATGTTTGATTTTTTCCTTATTCCTGTTATTTTAGTTGTTATGGAGCCTTAAAGTTGAAAAAATGCACTGCATGAAATATGCTGTGAGCCACTGTATGCTGAATTTTAACAGTGTGCAAAAATTTATTGACTTTGGCGTGATGATAAAGCACTGATGATGACTGATTATAGAGGAACTATTTTTTGTTGTTTTTATTTTTAAAATAACATTTTAATTTCATTTAAACATTAATTTTGAACACATTCATTTAATATGATTTGAAAAAATTTGCACTTTCTTACTTCCATCGTTGGGACTCGAACCCGGACCGCGTCAATGTCTAGTTTACTGTGCGCTCTGCTTAACCTGTTGCAGCACCGTCAATTGTATTTTCAGTTTTCTAATATTCATGTAGTGCTGCTTATGCTGCTGTTGAAGTAATGTTACACAATATTTTTTCGATTATGGCAAAAAGTTAAACATTTATCATCGACCAAAGTTCGATAATAACGAAAATTTTGTACCAAATTTTTGTGGTGGCCGTGGCATACTGGTTAGGGTGCTTAATTTGTATGCGAAGCAGCCCAGGTTCTAGTACCCGGCTGACACAGAATAGTTTTTCGTTTTTTTGTTTGGTTTTATTATTATATTTTATTAAAAATTTTAGTTATTTTTAAATTTAAATACAAATTTCAATTGGTTTAAAATATGTTAAAAGTAGCTGCGAATTATGCTCAAGTTTTGCTTAATCTCCAAACAAATTAAGCAAATATTTTTCTCCATGAACAAACGAGTTTTAAGTTGCAACAAGCAAATTCTTCATTTGAAGCTATTGAAAATTGGCTCGCGCTTATGACAAACGAAATTCATTTCCTGCAACTAAGTGACCCATTTCCCGCCACTCTTTCCGTTCCTCCTAACTGTTGAAACGTTTGCAAGAAACGTTTCCAAGTACGATAAACAAAGTTCATTTGCGACAAACTGGCTATAAACGTTTTTTCTCTGCGTGTAGCCTATCTTTATGAGTTTGAAATCCTTTTTTTTTCTTTTGAAAAATGGAATTATCATACAAATTAAAGTCAACAAATTGATGTTTTTTATTTTTAAATTAGTAGTTAAACTAAAAAGTCATCAGAAACTTTTTTCCAATAGACGTGATCGAGTTTTTGCGTCACATGATTTTCAATGGTGTTAATTGCAAATTCCGCAAAGAATCAAAGTCTGTAAAGAATTCTTGAAAAATGTCCATTCGAGGTTGCTAGCTGCGCTCTCAAACTTTCAAATGACTTGCATCGCAAAACCAATAACTTCACATTGCTTCCCTTAGGATCTTTGTACAGCTTCACACCAACTCAGTGCAATTTCGACACTTGGTAATACGAGCTTTTCTTGCAGAGATTTATTTTTTTTTTGAATTTTTTCATGCATAATTCATGTAGTTGCTGCGTCACATTTTGCAGTTTTTATTGCTTGGTCTCTACCGGAAGACAACAAAAGCATATCCGAAAGTGTTGCCTTACAACACATGCAAAAATGTAATCGAAGACGAAAACTTTTCAACTTTTCTTTCGACAGACAAGTCAACATGTTAACATGACGCCAGGCTGCGGCTGCAATGGAAGTGTGAGTGTGTGTGTGTGTATGGGAAAGATTGTGTGCATTTTTGTGTACATGTATTTGCACTGATTGCAAGTCAGCCATGTTGTCATTGGGCTGTGGGCAAAGTAGAGAATGTGTAAAGTTTGTTGGTGCATTTTTTATGTTGACTTGTAAGCTTCGTTGGGAAACGGAAATGGGAAGTAGTTACAAACTTCCTTCCCACACACAAGCTAGAAACATTTGCTACAAATAATCATCTGCCTTTAGCGTTTTATAGCGTTCCATTGAATATATTTTGTTGTTTTCTATGAAAATTATTTTCGAATTTTCAATGCAATCTTAAGGGAATCAGATATATTAATGAAATAGCATTTCATAAGAAATGAATGGAGAAGAGTTGTTTTTCAAATAGATCTTTTGATATGTTTGTATTGCATTTAATGTAAATGATATTTTGTTTTTCCTTAATTAATATTGAACATTTTTTTTTTTCTTAGTATGAGCTCCGCTTGGAGGCCGCTCGGAATCGAAAAACGAACTACACCACCGTCATAATCAATGTACGCGATGTGAACGATCATCCGCCAGTCTTTGATCGTCAAACTTATCGCACACAAATCACGGAGGAGGATGATCGAAATTTACCAAAGCGTGTTCTGCAGGTTAGTTAAAAAAGAAGAAGCCTCAAATACTTATTCAAAAATCTTTCTAAACAGGAACGTCAGACAAAGGTTTATATATTGACTAACTTTCGAACCGATACACTCATATTAGACCAACCCCGATATAAATGGAATGTGCGTTTTTCTGATTTACTTTGCTCCCCGTTTTATTATCGTATTTATTATCATTTTCTGTTAGATTATGGCTAAAAAATAAGATTTGCCTTAAAATAGTACATGGCTATATTTCCTTACTCCCAATATAACAGTTAAATTCTTTAAATATTTTTAAGCACAATAAGCAGACAAATTTTTTTTTTGTAGTAATTTTTCTAAATCCTTTAAACATTTTTATGCACAATAATCAGACAAATATTTTTTTATAAGCAGTTTTTAGGCCAGCGGGACTTTACATTTTCACGTTTTCTTATTGCTTAGAGCACAACAATTGCACTTTGGATGAATTGGGCACTTTTTTTTTATTAGCTTAAGCGGTTTCATTTCATCAGGTGAAACATTAACAATTACCTGAAAAATAATTTCAGGTAAAACAGTTTAACCCCTTAAAACCAAGCTCTTAAAACCCAAATTGATCCTATAGATCAAAAAAAGCCTGTGTTTCGTATAAAAGCGTTGTTTAAATAAAAAACTTAAGCTTTTATTCACTAAATTCAGCGTCCTCGAATTATGCTGAAATGTTAAGGTATAACTTGCACAGTGTTACTATAGGATAATTTTTTTTTTAGTCATATCCGAAGCAAAGATTCCCTATATTTAACTCAACGTCTCTATAAAAAGTATACGATTTAGTGGTCGGTTCGTGGTTATTTTTAGCATGTTTTGCTGAGGGTTTTATTCCAATAGCTTCATTATGACCAAAGTTATTTAAACATATGTCGACAATTTCTTGACAATGTCGAAAACTATGTACGTGGCTGACACAAAATGGATTTTCGGGGAGTGATACTTATTTATTATCATTCCTCCCTGCAATGAACAAATTAATTTAAAAGCAGTCTACCTACAACCAGTCTACCTACAACCAGTACTAGATCGCGAAATTTTTTAATTGCGATTTTTAATTTTTTAATTAAGATGCGTTTTTTTCATTTGAAGATTTGAGTAGTACCCTGGTCCTCACAGCACAGACGACAGACCGTGCTGTCTTATGTTTTTGTTATATATCTTTTTTATTTAATTTATTTAAGTCCTTAAAAGAAAAAGTTGTAAAAAAACCTGCCAGGACTCAATTATCTTTTCCCGCTCAGTGCTCGCATTGAACTGTGCACCATACGGATACAAATTTAACAAGATACTATCGCACCATTGCCTCTCTTGTTTTTAAGGCGGGACATGACATTCGCGGCAGAGAAAACAGACATTTTTTTAAAATTCATAACTCATTCATAACTTCATAACATGGTTTCGAGATAAACTCGTTCAAAGTTTGTGAACAAAGAAATAAAAGGTTACCTTCAATCTGCCATGCCTGCTTCGTACTGTATGCCTTCGTTATCTTGTGTTGTGCTGTTTCTTATAGTTTTTTGCAATCGTTTAGCAATTCAGGATTCACCCTCCACCCTGCACCCTTCAAGTAGGTGCGAAATAACAGCCACCAAAAGTCAGGTAGCAAGTAAAGCAAGTATATACCAGCTGCCGTACGTAGGTAGCGCAAAAATTAAAAATGCGCTCTCACTAATCCGGCTGTAACTTTTGAACCCATAGGAATTTTTCCATGAAATTTTTTTTTTTTAAATCTTAAGAATATTTACTAAAATACCAAATTATTAAAAAAATTTGATTTAAAAAAACTGCCAATGTCATGTGATCCCTTAAGCGAAAAAATATGAACGAGGCTGAAGCAGGAGTTGTATATGTTACAAACTTAACTTAGCATCTCGTCGTCCGGGGAATCATGTGCTCCATACGCTATTTTGACAATTTTGAGTTAATGGTACCATGCCGGGTTTTTGATACCAAATTTTTCAAATCTGCAATCCGTCTATGGCTATCGCTTTCAGAAACTGAGATATTTCGTGTCCATTCTGCTCTTTATCCCTTTAAACAAAAATTTTGGATGACATCTTGCCCCATACGCCATTCAATGGCGTATAGAGCAAAATTTCAGTACAAAATTATGTTCTTTATTTACAAAAACCACTTTTTTAATTAACTATTTTGGTTTTTCTTATTATTTTAATTTATTAAAAAAGTGAAAAAGTAGAATATGTTGAAAATAAGAGGTATGCTGAGAATGACGAAGTACTTGCCATTATTGACATTATTGTCTTTATTTTTATTAACAAAACAGCATGTCAAGAATATCCAAATACACCATTCTTACGCTTATTGTGCGTGTGCTGAATTTTAAAGCAATTTGCAATTTAAATGTTAGAAAATATTAAGAGTTGAGAAAATGTTTTCAGGAAGGGCGGGAGTTCAGAAACTTTTGATTTATTTTTATACTAAACCTACTTTAGAGTCTACTAAGCTTACTTAAACATAATACATGCTAAGTTTTCTGAAATTCCAAAGCAGTTATCCATTACATACATTTTTATACCGACTATATGGAAAAAATTATTGGAAGATGCTTAAAACTGGAAAAAAATTTTTAACATCAAATTTGTATGTGGTAAAGAGGCATTATGTAAAACTTTTAGGTTTGAAGTTTTTCGATTGTGTACACAACCTTGGGCAAATATTTAAAATATTTGAAAAACAGCATTTTGCAGCTCGTGAATTATCTAAAAAATTTTCAATCAATTAAAATAAAATTTAAAAATCAATTAAAATAAAATTAAAAATTATTAAAATGCAGTCCACAGATTTCAAAGGTTTCGGAAAAACATAGCCCTATTTAAATATTTCTATTACTCAATATACAAAAATAAAAGTCTTGGAGTATCTTCCAAATAACTTATTTAGAATAAAATTTAAAATCTGCATTTTGGAACCTTCTTTTCAAACAGAAAATATAATAATAAAAGCATGTAGAAAACATATAGCTGCCCGGCAGTTATTTAATACACCAAGAAATATTTTTCGAAAAGAGAATGTTGATAATAAAAACCAAAAATTAAAGATGGAAAAATTGTTGATATACAATTTCCATGTAATTTTAGAACTGAAAGTGACGAAAATTATGACGCGTAACTAATTAGTTAATTAGTGTATTTAATTAGTGCTATTTTAGCGAATTAGATCAGATGAGTTGGTGTAGCGACCAACGCAACAGCTGTCTAGTTTGCTGTGTGATAACTACTCTATACCGGGTGTTGTTATTGTTGTTTGTTTTCTTCAGAAAGTAACATAGACCTAGAGCTCAAAAAATATAATTCTTAGTAATTGAAAAATTATTAGAATCATAAAACATATAACATAAAATTTATGAAAATGGTCGTAATTATGAGTAATTTAAAAAATAGCTTGATTTTATTTTATCTAAATGAAAAAAAATTTTTTATTATTTTCGTTAAAAAGCTTTATAAATAACCTTTTCTTTTATTGTTTTTGTAAATTAATAGATTACTGTTGACCAAAAATTTTAAATGTGTGAAATTTTTGATTAATGCTACTTTGCTTTACGTGTATGGATTTACATCAAAATGCTTTTGAAATGGCGTATAAAGCAAAGTGGATTTTTTTTTACCGTTAGAAAATGTCCTTTTGTACGTGAGATCAAATTTATGGTGAGACATTTAAAAAATCCCATTGTACAGTTTTTGAAAAAAAAAACACATTCAAACTTTAGCTTCGATTTACTCAAAATGTATTTTTTGCACGTAGAGCACATGAATCCCCGCACGACGATCTGGCATACAGAAAGAAGGTTTTTTTTTTAACTACACCCGAAATAAATAAATATATATGCATATATGTGAATGTAAATACATATTTAATATGCCATAGTGCCTTCTTTCACAGTTTTTCGACGTTTAAAGAAAGTTAGACTATGGAATATGACATTCAGCGCCAAATTCAGCGTTATTAGTAATCCGTAACTTTTGCTACAAATATTTACTTTTTCTGACGTCACACCGTTTCGTTTCAAAATACTCACTTTTGCGAAAACTAATGTTTCTGAAACTGATAAGCGAGTAAATAGAGGTACGTTATAAAAAAGATACACGAATGAAAGAGAAAACATGAAATTGTAATAAATATCAAATCACTTTGCTAACAATTCTGTGTGCGCTGATTTAGCTAATTAAAGTAAATAAATATATGTATATTGTGCTGTTCTTATACGAGTAATTATGGAAATTTATATGTTAATGCATGCCTTTGTTTGCTTGTTTGTTTAATAATTTTTAGCTGTTTGACACTAGTTATGTTTATTTATAATAAACGAACCCGCTACGTATTGTGATCCGATCACTTCTTTAAACGGTTTGCTTAGTACAAATTTTATTGTATTATAAATAAACCGAGTTTATGAAATAACTCAGTTTTTATACATAATGATATAAACATAGCAGTATACTTAATTTAATAATAAACGTGTAGAAACAAGTATACGTTACATGGATACATTTAAGACCTCTGCCCACTTACGGCCAGAGTTCTTTGGTTTTATATCCACCGACTTTTTCGTCGGTTGCTGCCGTTTCGTCGCCGGCTAGTGTGTATATTTTGTAGTTTCGTTTCGTGCCGTGAGTGGGCAGGGTTTTCGATTCGACAACTTAGTCGAAAATGACAAAACGACATTTTTCTCATCAAGACGAGTCACCGATTTATCTCATTTTATTACAGGAACAGTGCAAGTAAGAATGACGTCACAATGACGGCAAAGTGAGAAAATCTGTTAAAGACTGCGGTGAGAAAAGTTACAGAGCCGAGTAACTGGTATTAAAAATAAAATTTGTTAGGGCTATTATTTTTTTTCAACCTCCTTCCCCCCAGAACCAAAAGCTATCTATGCCACTGAATAGCAATGTCTAACATCGTGTCAAAAAATGAGCGCGAGCGGCTCGTTTTTGCATATGCCCCCCATTTTTAACTGCTATGGTATGTAAAATGTATATAGGGTATACATGGTATCTTTCGTAGTTTTGAAGATATCCATTTAAGATAAGAAAGGATAAATTAAAAATGTTCTATAAAATTGATTTGTAAAAGCCTGCAACGTTTTATCTCATCTTGTAATCTCAAAATATTTTTTTTTTATCTGTTGAGTATTCTGCAATTTAGAAAAGAAAGTCAAAAAATTATTCTGTTATAAAAATATAAAGCTATGTTTTGCTATGTTCAATTATTTGTTAGGTGTTATCCTTATTTGCCTTAACAAAGCCACTTTTCAGACATTTTTAATATTAAACAATGACATCAAAAAATCAGATTTCATTATTTTAAGGCTTTTGATATTTTCAAGAATATGATTACAACTGACTGAATTTCAAAATATAATATTTTTGACCGCTGATATGCTGAAAATTAGCTTACAGTTGATGACCGTTGATGATTTTCTCTAATACCACCTTCTGTTGACTAAATTTAAATCTAAATAAATAAAAAGTTAAAAAATAAAAAGTTATAAAAATATATAATTTTAAAGCAGAGACCATTGTATGATTTTCAATAGCCCGCGGTCGACATGTGTTTTCATCTATCACTTTATTAACTATCCTGTATATTACCTCTCACATTCGATTCATTTACATTTTTTGATACTTATTGATATTCTGATCTTATTTAAATTCCTTTTTTTTTGCATCATTTATTAATGTAATTAAAATGTGACAACTTTATTTATATTGCTTTCTGATTGGTAATAAGCTCCAATCAAATGAGGGCGTCAAACAGTTTGTCATATTGTAATTACAACTGTCTGTAGCATTTAAGTTTGACAGAATTTCCAAATTCATTAAAAACTTTAGGATAAATTGGTTTTCAAAAACAGAACTGAATAAAAGCAGTAATATTGGCTTAGTAAATGCAAATTAAATTAAGGAGAGGCCACTATCATAATGTAATTTATTGAGTAATCAGCTTCTGATTACTTAATGAGAGTCAAATTAAGTAAGCAAAATACAAAAAATTATTTACTAAAATATTGACTGCTACCAGTTATGATTTTGCTTATCTCTTTTTATCATCATAACAAGAAATCAATCCCAAAGGCCGCTGATAGATAAATTTACTTTTTCTTTTAACATTATTTTAGGTCACTGCCACCGATGCTGACGTCGATAGACCAATAAATATTGTTTACTTCTTAACAGGACAGGGTATCGATCCAGATAATCCGGCGAACAGCAAATTTGATATAAATCGCACTACAGGCGATATTTTTGTACTTAAGGTAAACTTTCTATACTCTCATATATCTTGAAACTAGCCAATATTTGTTTCTTATTTAATTGGCGATTGCTTAATGTTTCCAAATATTTTTTTGGTTTTATTTTACACTTAGATTAAGCATTGTGCATCGTATTTATTGGTTAACATTAAAAGAAAAAATTTATATGTGACATAATTTTCTGCTCACTCAAAAATGCGTCCTTAATCAAGAAGGATTTGTTTCAATTTCATGTCAACGTCCTGATGGCTACATAGCAAAAATGTTTCTATCTGCAATCTCTTAATTTGTCAACAATATTTTGTTCATTTCCACAAATTTGAATAAAACAAGTAGACAGAAAATCACTTGGCCGAATATATGCTCTTGCAAGGCTGTAAACGACTCTGACATGCAATTGTATGCAAGGGCATTCACTCAAACCATTCACTCAAACAAAAACATTGCTTATGCCTAATCCGCCTTCTTGCTTTGTCCCATCCTTGTGCCTTACTTAGTTTGCTTGCTTATTCCTTTAGTTATAATAATATTAAGAGGACGGACAAAAGAGACACACAAATTTGTATGGTTTTGAGCCCCAAAAGCAGAAAACACAACAATTTTACTTAATGGTAATCGAATCTCCTTCAACCGAGTGAAAAACAAGACCAGTCAGAAATGCAAACTTGTGTTGCTTTTAAGTAGCAAATGTCAGATGCTTTGAGATGAGTACCATTTTATTTAAATTATTCATAAACTCTAGCTATAGTATCAAACACAACATGTTCTTTGTTTCCTCTGCATAACTTAAAAATGAAACTTTACAGCATTTGGTTATTTTGTAAAAATGTATTTTCTTTTGTTCAGCCACTTGATCGTGATCAACCCAATGGTCGTCCACAATGGCGATTTACAGTTTTTGCCCAAGATGAGGGCGGTGAAGGTCTGGTGGGCTATGCGGACATTCAAGTAAATCTTAAGGATATCAATGACAATGCGCCGCATTTTCCGCAAGGTATTTATTTCGGAAACATCACTGAAAACGGTACAGCTGGCATGCCGGTAATGACATTGACTGCCATTGATTACGACGATCCCAATGAGGGCACGAATGCAAAACTCATCTATTCGATTGAAAAAAATGTTATCGAGGAAGAAACGGGTTCAGCGATTTTCGAAATTGAACCAGAAACCGGAGTTATTAAGACGGCCGTTTGCTGTTTGGATCGGGAACGTACCCCAGACTATTCGATTCAGGTGGTGGCCATGGATGGTGGTGGTTTGAAGGGTAAGATTTACACAAATTAACGAAAAAAAGACAGAGAACATCAGGCTGTTAGAGTGATTTTATATGTGTTTCATTGATAGCAAATTTCTAACCACAAAAATTCCACTCATTCCTCTAATAGGAATATTTGAGATATATTTTTCGTATTTTGGTATTTTATTTTCCTTTAATCTTATTTAAAAAAAACCATAAGGTCTTTATCAATTCCTTGAAACTCCCAGGAGTTTTAGCCTTAAGCATTTAGGTTTATGAAGTTTGATTTTGCAGGTTTCTTTTTCTAACCTTTTAAATCTAATAAATAATTTTAAAAAAATATTTTTACCATTATAACATCATCTCCCTACAGGTACAGGAACAGCTTCCATTAGAGTTAAAGACTTGAATGATATGCCACCCCAGTTCACAAAGGACGAGTGGTTCACTGAGGTTGATGAAACAAATGGCACGTTTATACCAGAAACGCCCATTCTTACAGTCACCGTGCAGGACGAGGACGAAACAAATACATTTCAATATAAAATTGTGCCAAACAGTGGTTTTGGTGCTGATAAATTTGCCATGGTGCGAAATAGTGATGGCACAGGATCGTTGAAAATAATTCAACCACTCGATTTCGAGGAACAGATGCAAAGCAGTGGCTTCCGCTTTCGCATTCAAGTCAACGATATGGGTGACGACACTGATAGTGACAAATATCATGTCGCCTACTCGTGGGTAGTTGTCAAGCTACGTGACATCAACGACAATGAGCCACATTTTGAGCGTGATCATATTGAAGTATCAATCTATGAAGACACAAAAGTCGGCACAGTGCTCGAACAGTTCAAGGCAACCGATGCCGATCAGGGTGGTCAAAGTAAAGTTAACTATAAAATCGTACGATCTTCGAACAAACAACGCCAGTTCGCTATAAATTCCAAAGGTGCTGTGAGTATCCAACGCCCTTTGGATCGTGAAACGGCAGATCGACATATGGTGCAAGTGCTCGCAATTGACGATGGTCAAACTCCGCGAACTGCCACCGCTACACTTACAGTCATTGTGAAGGATGTAAACGACAATGCACCTGAGTTCTTTGTCGATTATCGTCCAGTCTTACCGGAAAATGTGGCGCCTCAGAAAATCATTGAAATTCATGCCAAAGATGCTGACGACCGAGCCAGAGGGAATACCGGACCATTCCAGTTTCGTTTAGATCCCATGGCAAGTGATGTGATACGATCAAGTTTTAAAGTGGAGCAAGATAGACGTAAGTTACGTGCCTGCACGAACAACAAGTTTTAATTAAAAATGTGAAGTTTTCGCTATATTTGTGAAAAATGTGAAGTTACTTAATTTTGAGTGGTATACCTAATGTGGCCAACTACTTTTGGAGAAATTTCGGAATGAATTCCAGAATCTAGTTAGAAATTTCGGAATGATATACAAGTATTTCTATTCTTAAATTTGACAACTTTTTGTGATTTTAAGACAGCATTCAAGTGTAGAATTTTAAAAAATCTATATTTTTTTGCATATTTCTGAAGATAAGACCTTTAAAAATATATCCTCCAAAAGAATTTTCAAAATTTCAATTATTTACAAAGTTATAGATATAAGTACAGCGCCCGTTCATATGACTTTGACTGTCTGTAACTTTGCTCAAATCTTTAAAAGAACACATTTGCCATGATATCTTAAGTTAAAGTGAACCAATTAACTTAAAAGTTAGTGTGGACATTTTTTTATATATATTCTTCTATGATCAAGGCTAGAAAACTTTGTTTTTTAATATATCTAAAAAAATTCACAACATTGAAAATAACTAAATTTTTTCAAACAGTCGTCATTTCTTGAAAAATGTTCTTTACCTAGTCCGGGATATAGCGACATTCTTACTAATCGTGACAACATGGAGAAACCCCTTTTTTTGTTCGCTCCCCCTCCTTCCCCTTCTCTACCAACCTATAATTTTTTCAATTCTTAATTTTTCTTTCAAATTCTTTATGTATTATTGAAATATTAATACACATACAATAAAAATGTATAGAAAAAATATTTTTGGTTTTTTTTTTAATGAATTTAAAAAAAAACGCCCAAAATTTATCACTTTAGACTAAAATACTGCCTCAATATAGTTTAAAAGAGCGAAGCAATGTGCGAGTATATATCAAACATTAAAATAAATCATTTCTGACGTTTGGCAAATCCACGTTTAAGGAAGAAGTACTAGCAACTGGATTGGTGTCGTTCTTATTTTTCGTTTTAAAGCTATATTTATCTTTCTTAGCAATTTCTCAAATAATTTGGGGTTGGATTCCAGCAATTCAAAGAATCCCAAGCATGAAACTTGCTAGTTGTACTTGACGAACCTAAATTATTTATATTGTGAAATTGAATTATATATGACTTTGTGATAACTGAAAAAAAAGTCAGCTCACAAAATATTTTTCCAGTAGGTCGACTGAAAGTAAATATCAGAGATAAAGAGACAAAATACTTATATTTGTTGTATCACATGTAACCGGGGAAGCTTTCGGTGGCTTTTTTAATAATGAACTGAATTCGACATAAGCAGGGCAGAAGACTATCCTTTTTCGCCTGAACTTTCCTAAATCTTTTTTTTTTTTTTTGTAGTATGTAGTAGAGGAAACAAAAATTACAATTTGCGTTCAAAAATCAATTCAATCATCCAAAAGTATGCTTTTGTCATTCTCGCCAGATAAGGTGATTTTTTGTCAGTTGAGCGACATTTTCAATATTTGACTTAATTACTATTTTTTGTTGATATGAGAAAAATGTTGGTATATTTCGGAATAGAGCAGAAAATTTCGGGATTCCGAAGCTCCGCTTTGGAACACCAGAACTTGCTTTTAAATTTCGGAATGATTCCGATTTTTCGGAACGGTTGGTCACTTAGGTATACCCGAGCTATAAGCTTAAAAAAAAATACTTTTTTCCATCAAATCAATTTTTAGTTACTAAGTATTAATGTAGAGATCAAACCAAAATTACTGAGACAACAGTCAATGCAATCGAAATACTGATTCGAGCCCTATGGCTAAAATCATTTCAAGGATATTGCTTTTTTAAATTTTTTTTTTTTTTTCATTGTGTCAATTTTAACAGGCCAGAAGTAAAAGAATTCCGAAAACAAATGTAGCTCATTTATATTATTGAAAATTTGATTACTTAAATTCATATAAACTCATATGCCGATCGGACTTATTTTACCGTGGAACTTGTAAATTACAAAAATCGCGTTGTACGCTTTTTTTTTATCTCAATGGAGCAATACATAAAAATCGAAATTTTTCTTATGTCCAAAAGTAACACTTTTACTAACTCTTGATAACTAAATGTCACAACAGAAAACGTTTTTTTGTCAGCGTTATGCGTTATTAGTCAAAAAATACTTTAAAAATTTAATGTGCTGCGTTGGCCTTATTTCTGAGACAAAAAAAATTGACAAAAAATAAAGAGTTTAAAAAAGAAAAACCAAATGTTGACAAATAAAGGCTTGCAAAAGGAACAAAGTTTGGCAAATAAAGTGGAAAATATGACAATAAAGATTTTAAACTTAAAGTTTAGGGACATTAATAAATTTTTATAAAATTTTAATAGAACTAATTTAATAAAATTTATGAAATTTAAATAAAATGAAAAATGCGTTAAGTGTAATGTTAAAGAAAATATAAAGTGAAAAAGAATAAAATATCTCCGTATCTTCTTCATTAAAATCCTTTTTTGTCATATTTTCCTTTTTATTTGTCAAAATTAATTTTTCCTTTTAAAACTCTTTATTTCGCCGCCTGAGAAATTAAAGGTCGTGTGTGGCTTTCGATAGTTTTGAGTAAATTGAATTCAAAGTTTACGTGCTCATAACTTTGGTTATAGTGATTCCATTTCTTCAAATTTAAGCAGGATACGCATGTGGAATCTAACTTTATAATTAAAAAATTTTGAGGTCGTACCTCATTTCGGTAAGGACTTAATGTGATATTTGCTAAGAATTGGCTTGTCGTATGGGCTATTTTTCACACCTTTTTAACTTACATAGGAACATACGACATACATTTTTTTAAAACCTGTGGAGAAACTTCTTTGTCATTATATACCACAATTAATTTTCGAATTTGATAATAAGTTGCCACACACCACATACGACATACGACAAAATAAGTCCTCTAAGTCTCGGTAACGAACTAAGATATCGAAAAAGCGACCACGCCGAACGAAAGAGACACCCTCAGTACATAAGGAACCTATTTGAACTCAAAACCGATAAAATACCACATACGACACTTAATTTCTCAGGCGACGATTTGTCAAAATTTATTTTTCTTTTTTAAACTCTTTGTTAAAATTTATTTTTATTAAAATTCCACATCGTACATTCGGAATTGCCGCATTTTTTATTTTATTCAATTTTGATTAAAATTCATATTAAAATCCTCAAATTTTAACCTTAAAAATTAATTTTTTCTGTTAAACATTACGAAATTTTTGCATTTTAATTTTATTAAAATTTTTTAAGTTATGTGTTTATATAACTCCAATAATTTTTCAATTATTAAAGGTTATATTTTATCGAGCTCAAGGTCAATGTTGCTTTCCGAAGAAAACAACTGAAGGAAAAACAACTAACAACAACAATACCCTATATAGAGTATCAATCACATAGCAGACTAGACAGCTGTTTCGTTGGCCGCTACACCAACTCATCAGTAGCCTTTTTTCCTGATTCCTGCTGTGATCCACTAAGCTCTTAATTTTCTACTTGTTTCAAGAATGCAATTAGTAAATTACCCTGAATTGCGGTACGAGAATACAAATGATATGAAAGCAGCTTAAAGTTCTTCTAATTTGTGATTCATACTTTCAGGGAAAGTAAGTTCTATTATTCGAAGATAGATCAAAGATTTTGTTGTGCTAGTTGTTGTTGCTCTTCTATTTCACAGTTGATCTTAGCTTCAGCAGTTAGCTGATATTAAACTATGACGACATGAAGATTTGTTTCTTTTTTGAAAACTTAGATTTTTAATTTATTGTGTGTAAACACACACAAATAATCATATTTTCAACGGCCGCTCTGCCATAGAATTTATTTGTAAATTAATTACTACCTTCTTTTATAATTTTTTTAAGTTATGTTATGTTTAAGTTATTTATACAACTCCAATAATATTTCAATTATTAAAGCTTATATTTTATCGATTTCAAGGTCAATGTTGCTTTCCGAAGAAAACAACTGAAGGAAAATCAACTAACAACAACAAGCAACATTGACCTTGAGCTCGATAAAATATAACCTTTAATAATTGAAAAATTATTGGAGTTATATAAACACATAACTTAAAAAACTTATGAAAGAAGGTCGTAATTAATTTACAAATAAATTTTATTAAAATGTTATAAAAAGTCATTTTAATATCAACAAATTAAAATTTTTAAAAAATTTATTTTTTCCCTTAAAACTTTTTATTAAACAAAATTTATTTTTGAAGCGCAGCTTTTTACACCTGTTCTGTGATTTGCTTGAGTGAAATCTAAATAACGACACTTTTTAATTTCGACAGCGTTTTTCTTAGAAATTGATGCTTCTTTGTTCTTTACGTCTACTATAACAAGAAATTGTAATTTCAATATTTTGAAAAATATTTCGTCGATCCTTCGCGTGGAATTGAACCCGCAACGTTGTGATCAAGAGTTCAACACACTATCCACCAAGCTTCAAAGACCTGTTAGAAACAGTTGTTAATTCAATGTTAAGTATAACAGATACTATGCTGCAGTAGATAGTCAACATCTATCAATAGATAGAGGATTGTGTATTTCCTTTACTACAACAAACAATTTGCTTCTACTTGGCACAAGATGTCACCAGCATCGGTGTGCTTGCGATGTGAATGCGTTTATTGCGTTGTTGGTACAAGAAAATGTTAGCAATGCCCACAATTGCGTGAGTGTAAAAAAAAATAGATATCCATTAATATGGAATCAACTACCGCATGCATGGCATCGGCAAGGTATCAAAAATGTTTGTTAAATTTTGTTTTATGTGTGTTCTTTAATTTAATTTAATTTATTTTATATTATTTTAAGTTTTTGAACTTAAGTTATCATAAATTATAATATGTATAAATTATTATATCAATAAATTTGATAATATGTTTGTTGTTTGTTGAAATATTTAAAGAAAAATGCGGGAACAGCATTTAAAAAATTTACCCAGTTTTGCGGTAAACTACGACAAGCAATCGCTCCTCAGTTGGGCTCCAAGGCTTCTTTTGCTCATATTTTTTTTTTCATGTTAGTGTCATAAGTAGATAAGTGTTTTCTTCAAATCATCATTCAGTTTTCAAAATCACTATTTTGACAAAAGCTGAATGGTGCTGCATAGAACTGTATAAACTTTCAGGGATGCCGCATTGAATTTGATGAGATTTTATATTCGATTGTGATAAAATCTCGAGATTTTAAAATCTTAATTTTAATGTAGATTTGATTAAATCACGCAAAATCGCAAGTTTCGTGCAGGAGGAAACATGGAAACAAAAGGCATTTTTTTATCTTTAGCGCAATTCACTTAGAAATGGTGCGTTGTATCCACTAAAAAACTAAAGTTTTTTATAAAAATTAATTTTTTCACCTTTGAATGTTAGTACATCTATAGAACTTCAAAAGGGAGTAGCAATGTTGTCAAAAAATTTGTTAAATTATAAGTATACTAATAAATAGCATTTAACTTTTACCCCAACTCTTGATTAAGTTGGTTAAGTTATTTTTAGTGTTTAAAAAAAAAACCGCGCAAATGTTAAAAACAATAAAAAAGCAATTTGTATCATGGAAATTACTTATATCACCTGAAGGAAATTACTTGAGTTGGGGGTAGAGCACTAAATGCTGAGTGCACTTTTTTACCAGCTTAGTGATAGTGAAACATCTCTTCACTATCACTCTAGAGACTTTAGTGATATCTGAATATTAGTGATATCTGACTAAACTGCATTACACTCAAAAAGCGTAAAAGTTCACTCAACTTTCAAATATTACTGATTTTTAAATTATTACAGCCAGACTCGAATAAAAAATCTATAATAATAAAACATAATTTTCTAAGTGGGGCAGCGTTTATTTTCGTTTGCTGGAATAATAGACGTTCCTCGAAGAAATAAATTAGCTTAATAAATTGTTTTGCTTAAAGCAAATAATTGTAAGCATCTTTTGCTTTTCTTGTTTTTGAATAATCAATATTAGAAATACTCTATTGATCTTTTCTGTTTTCTGAAAGTTTCTGTGTTCCACTATCATAAGTGCAGGAATTTTTTTTTGCACTCTTAATTTTATTGAAAGAAAAGGTTGCACTAAGCTGTACAATTTTTTCACTGTCACTATCACTAATGTATTGTGAGGCTTATATTTTTTTTTAATTCATCAGTAAACACTAATAGAAGTAGTGAATAACTTTGCACTATCAGTACATGTTAGCTAAAACTGAAAATTACTGAAATTACTTCTATATCGCATGGAACAAAATCATCGTTGGCCCTGTGTGATTATATCTAAATTTTAAATGAATTCCTAGCATAATATGACTCCAGACCAGGCCCGTAGACAAGGGGGGCTTTTAGGTGTTCAAACCCCCCTCCTCCCTTAGGGTCCAGAAAGTATAAAGAATTAACACAAATGAGACTATTTATTTTCAAAATGTAATTCTTTTTTTAGATAAACTGTGATAATGATGTTAATTTTCTTGAAAACTTCACTTAATTATTGAAAAATTTTTTTGGCCAAGTGAAAGATTAATATTGCTTTTAAGAGTCATAATCATTATATTGGAATTCATCTCCAAGGAGTTGGTATATTAAAAATCAGTTTCAATGCTAAAAAAGTCCCTGATATCCAGCAAAATATATATATATATATATATGAAAGATATACCTAGAACATATATAATTTTGAGAATTGAAGAAAATTAGCTTAACATTTTTTATGCCATGTCTACCCAGCATACCATAGTTGACTATGGCTATGACTATGCCGAAATTCCGACTAATTCGTAACTATTTCGAGCTGTCTTAAAGAAATCAGTACAATTTCGTTACGCAAATATCGGAACAGTATCACTTTTTTAAACGAATTTATATAAAATTTTGTTATGCGACAACTTGTACGACATATTAAAATGAGTAAAATTTCCTTTCTTTCGAACAGTCTGAACAAAATCGTAACTTTTTCGTTAGGACTCGTTACGAAACCATTACGATACTTCGTTACGAAATATTCTAAACGAAATCGTAACAAACATTTCACAATCTTTCCGATTTCGGAATCCGATTTTGTTACGAAATCGTAAAGAATATCGTATGAAGCGATTGACACGACTTCGTAACGAGTCTTAACGAAAATGTTAGGAAAAAGTTACGATTTCGTTCAGTCAGTTCGAAAGAAAGAAAGTTTACTCTGTTTGCATTTCAATATGTTTTACAAACAGTCGCATAACGAAACTCTTTATAAATTCGTAAAAAAAGTGAAACTGTTCCGATATTTGCGTAACGAAATTGTAACGATTTCTTTAAGACAGCTCGAAATATTTATGAATTAGTCGGAATTTCGACAAAGTCGTCAACTATGGTTTGCTGGGTAAGCTTATTAGACCCAAAACTTTTGAAAAAGCATTCATTTGAGTGGGGTTTTTTATCATTTTTAAAAGTGTAAAAAATATATGAACCAAGAAATTTAACACATTATGAAGTATTCCACGTAAAGCGATTGACTAAAAATTTTGACATCTAAAATTTCCAGCTTGGCGCAAAAATTTAGCCCTGTGCGAAGCCTTTTCCAAATAACAGTTTTCGGAAAATCACCTTAAATCTAAATATGAAAAAATTTTTGTAAAACATTTTATACAGTCCAATTTTATAGTGATTTGATGATTTTTTAATCATGTTACCAAATTTTCATAAAAAAATTAACAATTACAGTTTTTTAAGCCTCAGCATTTTAAAAATGTTTATTATATTAAAAAATTAAAAAACAATTTAGAAGTTCAAAACATTTTGTTTTTAGTGTTTTTAATATGCAAATAATTTAAATATAAATCCACAACCGATTAAATTCTTAAATATTCAAAAAAAGTTACTGTTTTTTTTTATAAAAATTTATCTAGCAGAGTAATTATTTTAATATTAACATAAACTTTTTTTCATGTGATTTCTTATATAATAAATTGGGTATAAGATACTGGTGCTGTGCAAAAACCAGTATTCGAATTACGGTTTTTGAAAAATAGTCTGAAATTTAAATTTGACTTTATCGGATTCGATTCCTCTAATCAAAAAATTTTAATAAAAAAATATATATATAGTAATTGTTATTGAAATTGAATCATGAGAAAATAAAACTGTTATATTTTTAAAGATCTTCAAATATTTTCTTTTGAATTTATTTAAATTGTCGAAATCATTTTCGAGAACAGTAATAGTTAAGCCTTTAACGATAACTCGAACTAGGGTTCACACAGGTTCAAATAGTTGTACACAAGCTGGGGATCAACAAAAGCGTAAGATAGCCAAAAAGAAACCAAATCTAAAGACTAAAATTTTTGTTCTCCCGTTTATATGGAATGTCCATAAAAGTTGTGAATACAGCTTCACCAGCTGAACTTATTAAAAAATGTTTGCATTTTTCATAGCTGATTTTACTTTTGATTTTAATAAACTGCAAGGAATCTAACCTATTTTTACCGTTCACATTAATATTGTTGAATTAGTAAAATTTTGTCACAGACATTTTTACTGTTTGTGCTAATTTTCGGAATAATACTTTTTAAAAGGAATTAAAAATTCTCAATTTCGACCATTTTTCAATAAACTATAGGCAAAAATCAAAACACTTAGTACTCAAAATTGATTTGTAAAACAAAAAATTAAAAAAACTATTCTCATTTATCTTATGGTCATTTAAAAACAGTCATTTAAAACATTCACAAATAGTTTTAAAAGAAAACGGATTTGCTTAAACATTTTCATATCCTTTCTTTCAGTTATTACTGGTATCTACTTATAGATTTTTTATCAAAACCCAACTCCCCCAACCCCCCGGCCCCCCCTAAGGTATATCCTGGCTACGGGCCTGCTCCAGACATTCAGAAAAAATTACCAACGTATCAGTCGGTGTCAAAATAAACCTCATTAAAATCAAAGGTGTTTGCCTTTGATAATTGGTTGTTAGCTCAATGGTTGCTTGGTAATAAACGTCAACTCATATTTTTAAAACAATATTGAGGAATACACATAAAGCTGAGATTTTTCTTGTTTATAGTTATATCAATAAATTTAATTACTTCCGCTTCACACTTAAATTCATTGAAATAATTGACATAATTCTTCTAGCTTTAACAGTCGATAAAGTACACACATTCTGACATCATTTGTTTAATACCAACGGATGTCAAATAAACGCTTTTTTATTGATGATGTTACAATGCATTGTCATCACTCCGATAATTTTTAGCTTTATATAAAGTTAATTTTGGTTCTTTTTTCTCTGTTTCTATTTTCTTTTCATTTCATTTGCATCAAAAATCAACAAAATAAACTTACAACCACTTCATTTGCTAACAATCAATGGAATTAATTTGACTCACACAACTTTATAAAACCGTTTATCATGGCAACACACTCACACAGGAGGTGACAGTGGCAATGGCGTCGCAGTCATATCATCATTGCGCCCCTTTGACCGTGAAAAGCAGAAAGCATATCTTATTCCCATCGAAATAAAGGACAATGGCTCTCCGGCAATGACGGGTACAAGAACGCTCACTGTCATCATTGGCGATGTGAATGACAATAAAATGTTGCCGGGCACAAAGGAAATTGTCGTCTACAATTACCAGGGTCAATCGCAGGATACACAAATCGGACGTGTTTATGTGTATGACTTAGATGACTGGGATGTGCCAGATAAGAAGTATTATTGGGAGGCTCAGGAGCACGCACGCTTCAAGCTTGATATCGACACTGGCATGTTGACTATGCGTGCGGGAACTCGGCGTGGACGTTATCAGCTACGTTTTAAAGTATACGATAGGGAACACGGCCAGGTGGATGTGCCGGCTAATGTGACGGTTGTGGTGCGCGACATAATACAAGAGGCGGTGGGGCATGCTGGCTCAATGCGTTTGTCAGGAATTAGCGATGAGATTTTCATACGTGTGTGGAACGATGCTGAGTTCAAATTGATTCGCTCCAAGTTGGAGCGATTTCGCGATAAGCTGGCGGAATTGTTGTACACTGATCGAGAAAACGTCGATGTTTTCAGTGTACAGTTGAAATCAGCTAATCCGCCTACTACGGATGTTCATTTTACAGCGCGTTCGACCAGTCAGCAGCCATATTTCAAGTCCGTACGCTTGAACGGTATCGTGTTGATGCATCGCGAAGAGATCGAGAAGGAGGTGGGCATTAATATCACTATGGTCAGTATTGATGAGTGTCTGTTCGAGCAACACAACTGCGATGGTTCCTGCACCAACCATATCGAGATAAACAAGTCACCTTATATGGTGAATGCCAACAAGACTGCGCTGGTAGGCGTGCGCATGGATATTACGGCCGATTGCGTTTGCCAAGCACGCAACTTTAGCAAAAACGATACCTGTCGCAACTTTGAATGCTACAATGGTGGTCGTTGCGTTGAAACGCGTAGTGGACCACGCTGTCTTGCCTGTCCGGTTGGTTATAATGGTCCACGTTGCCAGCAACGCACTCGTAGCTTTCGTGGCAATGGCTGGGCCTGGTATCCGCCTTTGCATCTTTGTGATGAATCGCATCTGAGCTTGGAGTTCATTACTATGGAGGCAGATGGACTCATTCTGTATAACGGACCAATAGTTCCTCCCAAGTTAGACGAGTTGCTGCTCAGAGACTTTTTGGCAGTTGAGCTCGAGCAGGGCTACCCTCGTCTTCTAGTCGACTTTGGCTCAGGAACGCTCGAGTTGCGCGTTAAGACTAAAAGGACGCTCGACGATGGTGTTTGGCATCGCCTCGATATCTTTTGGGACACCGAAAATGTGCGCATGGTTGTAGATTTTTGCCGCACTGCCGAGGTATACGAGCTAGAAGATGGATCTGCACCAGAGTTCGATGACAACTCCTGCCAGGCACGTGGTCAGATTCCACCATTTAGCGAGCATCTTAACTTGAATGTGCCACTACAGTTGGGTGGTTTATACCGTCAGCACTTTGACCAGTCACTCTATCGCTGGCAATATGCATTTACGTCGAAAGGATTCGACGGTTGCATACGCAACCTCATTCACAATTCACAACTCTACGACCTGGCCTTTCCGGCCATGGCACGCAACAGCTACCCTGCCTGTCCGCAAACAGATGAAGTCTGTCTTAAAACCGAACATACAGCACGCTGTTGGGAGCATGGTAACTGTGTGGCTAGCCTTGTGCAAGCAAAATGTCACTGTCAACCAGGCTGGATGGGGCCCGCCTGCCATATTCCAACTATACCGACTACGTTCAAACAGCAGAGTTACGTGAAGTTTGCGCTAAGCTTCGAACCAGACCGTTTCAGCACTCAACTGCAGCTGAGGTTTCGCACACGTGAACGTCAGGGTGAACTGTTTCGTATCAGTGACCAACATAATCGTGAGTATGGCATACTTGAGCTCAAAGAGGCTTGCCTGCATTGGCGCTATAATCTAAACTCTTTGCGCCTGGAGGAACAGCAACTGGCTCTAAATGCCATCACCGTTGACGATGGCCAGTGGCACGTAGTGCGTGTCAACCGCTTTGGCTCAGCAGCAATTTTGGAGCTCGACGGTGGTGAGGGACGTCGGTATAATGAAACATTTAATTACATTGGCCATCAGTGGCTCTCCATTGATAAGCAAGAAGGTGTTTACGCCGGTGGCAAAGCGGAATATACGGGCGTTAAAACATTCGAAGTGCAATCCGACTATCACAGAAGCTGCTTGGACGATATAAGGTGAGTGAGTTTGTGTATGAGTTTGATGGTGTTTTACATAGCATTTTGTCTGTTTGTGCCTTTAACGTAACCCTACATAAATGTTGCGGGTCGTTGGTAGGTTATTGCAATGCAGAGGCTTGACTCTCTGTCATTGTTACAAGACTTGTTACCCTGACTTTTGCTTTGTTTTGAAATTGAATCATCAGCTGTGCTTTTCTTTTATATTGTGTACCTTAGGTTGGATGGTAAACATCTGCCGTTGCCACCCTCTATGAATGGCACGCAATGGGGTCAGGCAACAATGGCAAGGAATTTAGAACGAAACTGTCCATCAAATCGGCCTTGCTCGAATGTCATCTGCCCGGATCCGTTTGACTGCGTTGATTTGTGGAATGAATTTGAATGCACGTAAGTTGTGAAAATATGGCGAAAATCTTTTCGGTATAGGTACTTTAATCATTTGCATGGAAATCACATATTGCACTATTCAATTATTAAAATTTACTTAACCCTTAAAACATAATCGCAAAATAAAAGATAGCTAACTAAAAGGGAACTAAATTGACATGATTTATTCTTAATCGGAAAAAGAAACGAAATTATTAAAAAAGGAAAAAATAATTTGCGGTGTTTTAGCGATGTTTTTGCGATGGAATAGTATCAGAAAGAGAGAAAAGCATAAAAATTTTGTGATAGAAAAATTCCAATGTCACCATAGCTACCCTGGAGGCTATAGAAAGGCCATCGGTTTTTTATTGAAAACTCGTTTATTGAGAGTAGTTTTAACATAAGAATCAGATTGAAGTGCTAAAAATACCTTCTTATTTGATGAATATTATCCACAAAAATTATTAAGTGACCAATTTGCGCGATAGTATGCAGCCGAAGTACCGGTATGGTACTGCCTTTACATATATTTTTAAACAGAAGTTAAATATTCCTGTCGAAAGGGTATTCTAACTGAATACTCAGGCGAATAGTAGTTATATTTTTAACTAAATAATTAGCGTTAGAGTAGGACTGAAGGCTGAGCCTGATCCGGAGGCAGACTTTTAATAACAACTTGTCACATGATGTGATTTGTATTCCCCTTGAAAAATCACCGCTATTGAAAATGTGAAAGGGAGGAATTGAATTTTTTATTACTACCTTCTTATTTTTAAGATAATGTAAATTTGATCATCTAT
Organism: Coremacera marginata; assembly: GCA_914767935.1. Classification (NCBI taxonomy): domain Eukaryota; kingdom Metazoa; phylum Arthropoda; class Insecta; order Diptera; family Sciomyzidae; genus Coremacera; species Coremacera marginata. The sequence continues at coordinate 67,529,656 of OU612045.1, forward strand.
TCAAGTTATTGAGTAGGAAAGAAGCCTTTATTTTTATAATTTAAATTTTCTTTTAAAGTATAGTATTAGAATAGAATAGAATAGTATAGAAAGGTCATAGTTTTTGTATTTTTTGTTGTTGAACTTTTTAAATACCGATGAATTGCATTAACGGTCGTAAATAAAATTTCAAAAATATTCTTTGCAAAATTTTGTATAATTTTTTGTTAAAATGAATTCAGTAATTAAAAACATACATTAATTTTTTAGGGTGGTTGGTTTTATATTAATATTACATGTCTTAAATTGCGAATGGCTCAAACTTTAAGTTTAAAAAACTAAAGTTATTGTAAAAAAAAATACTATTACGTAGTTGAAATTAGCAATGTCGAATATAACACAAGATACAAATTCAAAATATTTTTTTTATTATTTTACCCCTACAGAATATACAAATTGCTTAGAAAAAAATATATTTTTTTAAAAGCCAAAAAAGTGCAAAACATTTCACAACATTAGAAACGAAAAGACGAAATGGCCATTTAAGCTCTTGAAAGGACTTTGACCGAGCTTCTTTTGATTAATTGTGTTGTGCGTGTTGTGAAATGCTTGAACTCAAATGATCGAGAACTGGACCTACAAGTCTTATGCCGAATTCGAACGGCTTATGCTCGCAAGAAGCTTTTCATGTCAGTTTTTTACTCTCTAGAGGTTTGCCATTATATGTAGAGAGGTGACGGCCGAACAGAAAAATTAATTCAATTGAAAAAACTTTAGGTGTCAGGTAGGAATTGAACCATGGTTCTCTGGCGTATGGCCCACGCACTCTACCCACTGCGCCACGGCCGCAACAACATTAATTTCGCAATATTTTCGGTAATTTATCAGCCAAAATTGTAAAAGCTTTAACAGAGATTTTTAAAAAGAAAACCAAGTAATAATTTTGTGTCGCCAATTTTAAATTTGAAAAATTTTAACTTCTTAAATTTTCCTCATATTTAAATTATTTAATATTTATTATTCATTCCATGTTTAATTATTGAGTACAAAATATATTAAAAACCTTTTAACATTACGATATGTTTATCGATGCTATTTAAAAATGCCGCATAGATAATAACACGTTGACCCCTCCTTAAAGTCACTTTTCGAAATTGAGAAGTTCAAAATTTTTCGTTGCATAATAAATCAGAAGCTATTGTTAATATTCTTACGTGTTTAACATTTTGAAAGCATTAAATCAACAAACCACAAATTCCGTCTTAATTTGATAGTTTGAATAGTTATGAATAGTTTTGAATAGTTTTTGATATTGTTTTTAAATTTTTATTTAATGGGTTATCAAACTTCAAAAGAATCTAAGATAAATGTTAAATCCAGATTAATACCAAACTATTACATTTTTGCTAAAAAAATTAATATCATTTTTTATTATGCTCGTAAGTTAAAAGTCGGTTCCCTTAAGTCGCTTAGAGACCGTAAAATATTAAGATATATTCATAGATCTTAGGCTATAGCTTAGTTTTCATAATGATATACGTATCATTTGTAAAATATTATTTATAATGTTTGAGTTTCACATTTGAAAACCTTCCTCCTTATGAGCATCTTCTGAAACTATTTAAAATGCATGTCTGTTTTAAAATTATTTTACCGTTTAGTAGAACAAATTATGTGAGTATTAACTGCATTTTTAAACTGCATGAGTAACTTTGTTAACAACTTTGGCTTTTTCGATGCTAACTTGTCGAAAGGTCAACTCAAAAAGTAGATTACAAACGTTTGTGTAGGTATATTAAATGCAAATATTTGCATTCAAGAAAAATTCAAACCCTTTGTCGTGAATCTGAACTATTTTCAATACCATTTTACTAGAATTTAAAAGTAATAATGATTGTTTGAGCCGTTATCATATCGTATAGTTTTTTTTTATTGTAGTTACTGAATCACCTATATAAATTTTTGGTTTGGAATTACTTATTTTTCATTTTCTCAATTTACTTTTCAGATACTAATTTAACAAATGCCTCTATATTTCTCCTACAGATGCAGTGAAGGACGTGTGATGTCGCCGGATACAAAAGGCTGTGTGGATCGTAATGAATGTCTAGACTTGCCATGTTTAAATGGTGCAACATGCATTAATTTAGAACCTCGTTTACGATACCGATGCATCTGTCCCGAAGGTTATTGGGGCGAAAACTGTGAATTAATACAGGAGGGACAAAGACTGAAGCTCAGTATGGGTGCTTTGGGGGCAATATTTGTTTGTCTGGTTATTATATTGAGTAAGTATAAAAAACCTACTATTAAAATAAAAAAAAAAAAGTCATATTCGCGTAACTTGCGCACACATCTACACAAAAAAGTCTAGCTGGCGTATAAAACATGTTTGCTGTGGCAACTTTAAGCAGCTTATCGGGTGTTTTTTTTATGCGATTACATGGAAATCCTATTTGTGATTTAGTGGTGGCCTCAGTTGTTGTTTATGTAATGTTTTTTTTTAATTTTGTATGAATTAAAAAGCTTTTGCGCATTTGTGCTTTGTATTAAATTTTACTGATAACGGATGAGCTCACGTTTTGAATGGAATATAGTATTAACTGTTAAATACGCATTAAATCATTACTTAACTCTTCGGCCGACACCTATTCAGATACCCTTTGGATCGACACATGACTATATTCTTATAAATTTACTTGCATTTGTATAAGTTACCTTAACTCTCATTTTTACCACAAGTAGGTAAAAATTTGTCAAGCTATTAACTTCGTAAGGTTTTAATATTTTTAGAACATGTTTCGATTTTTAGAAAAACATGTTTTTTCTCATGTTTAAAGAAAAACGAAGTACTGCAATAAATTTTTATGGAATATGATTCGAACATTTGAATGGGTTCTAGGCAGGGATGAAAAATGAAAATTTAAAAATGTACCTAATTTCCCAAAAACATGCACCTTTTTGGTCACGAATGTACCTAAAACTATTCACCATTGACTTTTGGTTTTTACATAAAAACTGGAATACCCAGCGTCGCTCGGGGGTGGTAATACACGCACAATGCGGGTAATCCACCTTTAACAAGTAAATACAATAAGCAGGGCTGGGATTTTGTTGACATGTCAACCTTTTTCTGCTCTAGCATAGACAATTTCTGACGATGCAAAAACACCGTTCATAATATCCAGGTACCGAGGCCATTTATGTTTTTTATGTCTATTTCTATAGTTTAAGGTCATATTTTGAGTAATTTCTTTATAGATTTTAATATATTTTTAAGTTATGTGTTTATATAACTCCAATAATTTTTCAATTATTAAAGGTTATATTTTATCGAGCTCAAGGTCAATGTTGCTTTCCGAAGAAAACAACTGAAGGAATAACAACTAACAACAACAATACCCTATAGAGTATCAATCACATAGCAGACTAGACAGCTGTTTCGCTGGCTGCTACACCACCAGAAAGCAGCTTAAAGTTCTTCTAATTTGTGAAGCATACTTTCAAGGAAAGTATGTTCTATTATTCGAAGATAGATCAAAGCTTTTCTAAATACTCAAAGATTTTGTTGTGCTAGTTGTTTTCTTCGGAAAGCAACATTGACCTTGAGCTCGATAAAATATAACCTTTAATAATTGAAAAATTATTGGAGTTATATAAGCACATAACTTAAAAACTTATGAAAGAAGGTCGTAATTAATTTACAAATAAATTTTAATATATTTTCTTATAATTTTTAGTGATTTTAGCGATTATTAGGAGCAGTATATTATTTCGTTAGTACTTTTAAAAGCCTTCAAGTCATAGAAGTTGAAGAGCTCAAACATTTTACAATTAAAAAAGCAAAATTAGAAATTTTCAATTCATACCAAGAGCCAATAGAAATTTGCCAATACTGGTGAGACTGCTAATGAGAATGTATTGAGAAATTTTTACAATACATTTCATCGATGAAAGGAAATACACTTGTAGGCGGTAATGTACACATATTCGTATCCAATTTCAACTAACTTTTAGAAGACAATGGCGGCTTTGTAGCAGACGGGCTACATTTCGATTACAAAATATGCCAACGAATAGTCAAGCACAGAGGTTACATTTTTGATTACAAAGTATGCGAACAAGTAGTCGAGCTTCCTTCTCCCATATACAACTTCACGTTCAAATTCATATATGAATAACATAACACAAGTGTACTGCCTTTCATATATGAAATATTGGAGTACTCCGTAAATTTGCCGCTGGGTATTTAATAAAAAGCTTCTGGTATGAAGATGAAATATTAAGTAGATAAAATGGAGATATGAAACTAAAAGAACATTCGGATGTAAACGGTATTTCATCTTTTAAATATCCGCTCTTTTAAATTGTCTGTGGAAATTGAAGTAACAAGAAGTATTTTTGATATAGAAGACAATTTATGCTAGCAATGGATGGTGGCTTGATTTTGATAATTTAAAAATGTATATTGTTAGTTATTGCAACGTGATGTAATTACAAGCATTAAAAAAAAAACAATTAAAAATACATTCATTAACTTTAATTTTTAGTACCAAACATTTTAATTAAAAACACATAAATTTATTTTAATTTTAAATTGCATTTTTATGAGTTTTTGGGGCATTAGGACATTAGGTCATTTTTGGATGTTTTTAAGGACATCACAATCCGAGCCCTGATAATGAGTACTTTGTATCTGAGGAATAAATTTGATAAGCTTACTTAATATCGCTGTAATATTACAAAGCTGCCAAAGGCAAATCGCGCAAGGGGAAAGAGTTCTTAAAGCTTATATTTTCGTTCTTTTTATATGTACTATTCCAAAAAGTGTGGGATTGAAACCAGAATAGAATTAACAAAAGAAATTTTTGGTCTTAAAGCCAGTAGTTGTTAAATTAACTACTTGTTTAAGAACAAAAAATAATTTTTAGAGCACTTAGTGGAAAATTCATTGAAGCAAAGGCGAATGTACCTAAAATGAAGTGATTGTACCTAATGTACCTTTCTCGTCAAAAAAGTCGGAAAAACCCTACAATTTTACCTACTTTTCCATCCCTGGTTCTCAGTAATACAACTGAAATAAGCTTATATGGTTTATCAATGTTGTTGATGCATTGAATTTGAGCATTTCAAACAGAATATACGAGTTTTTCGGCATATCTTCTCATTTTCTTGTAAACAGAGTCTAAAGCAATGGTCTCCATTTCATAGTAGTCATACTCAAGGTTCATTGATATAGGTTAAGTCACTTGAGAGAACCTCGGTCGAACTGGTAAGGTTGAAAAGGTAGGAGCAACTCGGAGATAAAAATATGAAAAAGTAAAACATTGGCGTAGGTATAATGTCAGTTCTGACATTTGCCGTTTGCTCGTTCAGCCATAGAGATGTATAATTTACTTGTAGCCGTATAAATAGTTTGAGTACCCAGTTTTTATGTGTTGAAATGTAAGAAAAGTAAGCAAAAACTTACAAATTTAATAAAATTAACAGTGTTTTTTTAGATAAAATACAGAATTAATTGTATTTTGGCTTTGAACGAGGCAAATAAAAGTTAACATTTAATATCTTTTCATTCGACTACTTAGTTCGTTTGTGCAGTAACCAATTTATTTGTGTCACTATGTACGGCTGCTTTGAACTGTCATAATATATTTTGACAAGGGAAATTACTGCTGAAAAACATTAAATTTATTGTTTTATAAAGAAATCTGCGATTATTCGCTTATTTTATCGTTCAAAGCCACGAGATGATATCGCATCTTTCAACAGTAACCTCGCTGTTAAGCAAAAACAGCAGCATCAGCTGCGCCGCGATAGTAAAATATAGGCAGCCAAAATAAAACGGCCTTAAGTACCGTCGCCTGATTTTGACATTATACCTACGCCTTTGTTATTGTTTTGTTGTCGGAGAGAGCGTGTCTCAATGCACCTACCTTATAATTGTATCATGGGGCACATTCAGCGTAGTCAACTGTTGTGAATTATGATTGTAGCGATACTTTAGTGAGCGATGTTTTTCTCTGAATGTGTTGTTACTCTAAGTGTCAGAAAAGTTGTCAAAGTTTAGAATTTAGATTCAAAGTTTAACCCTAACTTTCCTTAAAGAAAGAAAAGATTATATTTATCTCATTATTTTACCATTCATTCTCTAACGCTCAGTACATTTCAAGCTTTCAGGTGAATGCATGCTATCGCATTGATCAGTCGTGTTGTTATTCAAGGCATTCTTTGAAAAAAACATAAACTTGTAACTACATTTTTTGAGGTGTACCAGTTAAAGGTTAAAGCACTCAACAGTTGAGTTCAGGTAGCATAGAATTTTTTCGCTCGATTAAATGGCGTCCGCTACCTACAGATTTAATGACCGCCCAAATAATTGTTCCATTTTTTTTTACACAACTGTTGCCAACTGTTGACTACGCTGAATGTGCCCATGGTCATTCTCGAGTTCGAATTCTAACATTACACCTACACAATCACACTCACGAAGTTCTCTTATTCAGTTGTCGTTGAGACTTCAAACGGAAAGGTTCGCTTTGCTAAGATTTTTGTTATTTTATTTTCTATGCTTAGTATGCTTCCGTTTGTAGAAAGTGTAGAAAATTTATGTTCAGTTTCAGAAGTTTTTTGACAACAGAATGAAGAAAAAACGAGTCGAATTAATTTTTGTATGCACATTAGTTTTTATCAGTGCAGAGAGCTAGAGAGCTACTTACATAAGCACAATATCTGTAAATTGTAGTAGAATGGGTTTGGGCAAGGTTCATTAATACAGGTTAAGTCACTTGAGAGAAGCTCGGTCGAACTGTCAGAATGGATAAAAGGAAATCAAGAAAAAAAAAACCTGAATCTGTACAATTTTTAGCTAACACCTACTTTGACAGTTCGAGCAAAGGCAGAAAAAGAGTGCTTTTCTCTCAAGTGACTTAACCTATATTAATAAACATTCGGTTTGGGGACCACTGGTCTATAGTATCTCTTTCGTTAACAGTTATATTTTCATGCAGCTCGGCTTTTGACTAGGCTTTCTTTCAAAAAGTTCCAATGTCGTGAATGGTGGTAGCTTTATCGGATCTTTTTTTTAAATTCACGAGTGCGACTATAACGATTCATAACACTTTTACATTGGTATCTCAGACCGAAGTGAAGAAAATGTTAATTTCCTCATATAAAACACACTTTTTATTCACACCTTAATCAACAAGAGCACTGATCAACGGAGAGGTACACGAAGAGCGAAAGCTCAAAAAGCTCAACTCTGGCGTACAGAAAGCTTAAAGTAGTTGTTCGGTCTGTGAGACCGCATGTAAGCAACGGAAGGTTAAAAAGTTTATATCGAGACAATTCAGCCAATGCAAGATCTTTAAGATATCGCAGCTCCGAAAATGGTCAGAACACTTGAAATTCACACGACTTCTAACTTTTTGTGAGTGAGCATATTATTGTCTGTACATCAAGCTGGCAAAAGGATTCCGATATATCCATTAAGTTCAGTCCAGGTCACATCATTTTTAAATTGTCGGTTTTGAGTTGAGATTCTTCTAATTTCATTTTTGAACTGTATCTCCTGCACTACGATTATGATAATGAATGAAATATTCTGTATAAAAAATTGCTTGAATAGCTCAAATGGAATCGCATTTGGTTGCTTGGACTCAGTTCGAAAAAGAATTATATTGTGTTTGTGCACACAAACAGTAGCAGCTAATGCACCCATTTTGTATTTTGTGACGTATTTACCTTAGAAACAACTTTCAATGGTATTTTGTTGCTAAACATCTTGCATTTTAAACTCTCTCTTGTTTTCCTCCACATCGCTGTCAAATATTTAATTTGGTCCGACTACTATGTCGTCCTCTATATTCGATGCATCCTCATTAAGTACGTAATCCATATCTCTATCGTCGTCATCGAAACCAAATGGATCTACTTCTCTTTCGGTTTGGTAGATATGTCAACTATACTCTGCATTCCTGGAAACGGAAGAGCCTTATAAGTCTCAGCAGTTAATGTCCACTGAGATTTAGTAACACAGAGTCACAATTTAGAGATTTATTTTTTGTTTCTTCTTGTCTTAAATTTATAACTGCAGGTGATTACAATATGATTACAATATGAAGCACTCGTTTTGGGGATCCCGACTTATGTCTCCTTAAGGAAGAATACACTCTCAGTCATATCACAAGCTGATTAGTTAGGTAGGTTGAAGTGGCTGTAAATTGAGCAACTCTTTAATTCGTTCTCAGGAATGCGGCGGAAACAATTGGCCCACAAGCCCCCGGCGCGCGCAAAGCAGAGGTGCTTGGCGAGAGCTGATGAGGTCGGCTGAAACACGAACACGGATTGTTATGGCCACATAAGTAAGTTAGTAAGTAAGCTCCCGTAAAAAAATATCCAAAGACTCCAAATCCTCGACTTGTCATCCGACCGTTCACCCTTAATAATTACACTTGAGATAACCCTTTAATGCCCTTACACCAAAGAAATTCACAACCCAGAACAGAAACTGGCTTAAATATCGCAAGTATATAAGTTCGCAAATCAAACCTAATATAACCTTAAAAAGCGAACAAAATATTGACTCCACTTTACAAATTTTCACATTGCTGCGATAATTGCAACATAATAGCAACAGCATACACCCAAACTATAGCTCTTGTCAAAGAAAAACCACGAATTAGGACAAAATGCCAGCCCACTTAAAAGCTCCAAATACACCTCCAAGAGAATAGAGGTGAATCATATCCAACTTAGGTGCTACAAAAGCATAAAATTGCTCATTGTGGAAGGCTTTTCGAAAGTTAAAAGACTTAATCAGCATACACACTCCCATTCGGTTGCAAAACGGAAAATGGATACATAGTAGGAAAAGGGAGAATAGAAATAGCGCTAAAATCAATTTTATATATGATGCAATTAGAAGCATAAAAATTAAAGAACAATTGGTATCGATAAGATTAACGGAAAAATGATAAACGATCTACCAAATTTTTCTATAAGACTTTTAAAAATTTCCCAAGAGACTGAAACCTATCTTAATAACGATGGCACCAAAGTACGGTAAGGACGCAACTCTTGTAACTTCTTACAGACCAATTTCTCTACCTTTACTATCCAAGCTGTTTAAAATACGCCTTTCTCTTGCTCATACTAACCTCTAAAAATGTTTACAGAACTTGCCAATTTAGCTTCAGGGAAAAACAAAGCACGTTAGAATATATTGAATATGAAACATAGAAAAGATTTTTTTCTAGAAAAAATGAATCATATTTTGAACAGTTACATCTCTAACATAATATTTACTTTACGTCATAAAAGTTTCAACACTAGAAAATATCCTAACTGTGCTACTGAACTCCAAGGAAATGCTCTTGGTCCAATTATTTATTTTATTTACACCTGCGACTTAAAACTTTAATGAATCCAATAAACAAACAAGTATTGCTGGTTAAGTTGTTCTTGTTCTTATAACACGTAACAACTTTTTATTTAATTAATGTTACAATTTCCTCAAAAAAAAATCTCTGAACACACTCTGTTACACACTTTCAGATAAATAACTATAATAACTTTTCTTTTTCTTGAACCAGAATGCGTAGAGCACTCAAAATTCGCTCTCGCTCTTTCAAGTTATCATTTATAAAAACAGAAGCAATGAATAATCTTTTTATAAATTCTAATTATAAATTATAATAAATTATAATAATCTTTTTAGAGCAATTCGTTGAACGCTACGCTCTCGCATAAGCTCCTCAAACACTTGTATTGGTTATTCGACCGTGTACAAAGAGCATCATTGTTGTGAGAACATCGTCACTGTTTTTATCCCTCGACTTCTGCAAATGACGTGCTCTTTATTTGAGCAGAAAAATTTTTGAATTCATCAATGATAAGTATTTTGATATTTGTAATTTTGATTCTTGCTTATTAAAAAGCAATATAAGTAAAAATAAACCATTTCTTTGGGGGGTTTGTAAGGGGGGAACATTTTTGAGACACACAAATAGAAGGGTCTATCATTCCCCATTTTTTACATTTTTAGGAGGGGCGTCGAAACACGTGTTTCACTGTCCACTGTAAGTCCAATTGTAAGTCAAACACGTGTTTCGGCCCCTCCCTAAAAATACGTTAAATGGGTGGTAGATAGATCTCCCTATTTGTGTTGCTTCCTTCCTTAGTAACCCCCAAAAAATGGTTAGTTTTTACCTATTTTGCATCCCCTTCGAGATATGGAACATAGATCTGCAACGAGTCACAGTTTTGCATCAATGCCAGCCACTTACTCAAAACTGAGTATGAATGAGTATAAGTAGTTTCCAAAGCACTATTCGGATGTGATTGATTTAAAAAAAAGTGAATCAAATTTTTGGATCATGAGCCACTCACTCAAAAATGAGTATGAATTTTCATTCAAAACAGCTCAAATATCATGAGATATATATCAAATATCATCAGCTCATTAATATTAGATTTTTTTATGCTTTGATTTAGAGTATTCGTAATATATTGACGTACTTAGAGTATTAGAATCACTGTTGATACTAATTGTGTTCATGGCTGAACCTATAAAATTTATTTGTTTTGTTTTTCAAGTTTAGTACATGTTCTGGTTGTAATAAAGGGTCGCTGATTTCAAATTTTATGCCAAAATTTTAAAAATAATTTGATACTAGGTTGGACCCTAAAATTTGTTGTTTTTTTTTTTGGTTTTTAGTATAACGTCATGTTTTGAAAGCATAAGGGGGTCGCTGATTTCGAATCTGATGTCAGAATTTTAAAATTAAATATAATTTTGGCATAAGATTTGAAATCAGAGACCCTCTTTTACAACCAAAACATGTACTAAACTTAAAAAACAAAACAAATAATATTTTTAGGTTCAACCATGAACACAATTAGTTTCAATGGTGATTCTAATACTCTAAGTACTTCAATGTATTACGAATACTCTAAATCAAAACATAAAAAAATCTAATATTAATGAGCTCTGAGCTGTTTTGAATGAAGCAAAGATGAATACTACTTTCGAAACTACTTATACTTATTCATGCTCATTTTTAAGTAAGTGGCTTATGATTCAAAAATTTGATTCACTTTGTTTTAAATCAATCACATCCGAATAATGCTTTGGAAACTACTTATACTCATTCATACTCAGTTTTGAGTAAGTGGCTTAGTATTCAATAGCGTGATTCATTCCAAATTTTTGATTGGAATCACTGAGCTGTGAATGAATAGTACTCGAGTACTACTTATTTTTAAGTATTCATTGCAGTTATCTGATATGGAACAACATAAAATCGAAATATATTGAAAAATCCTCGAAAAATTTTCGAAAAAATAGAAAAGGAGACATATCTCGAAGGGGAACCAAAATAGGTAAAAATTTACCATTTTTGGTGGTTTCTAAGGGGAGAATTTCTGAGACGCACAACTAGAGGGGTCCATCATCCCCCAATTTTCACATTTTTAGGGGGAACGTCGAAACACGTTTAATTGTCCACTGTAAATCAAATTGTAAGTCAAACACTTGTTTCGGTCTCCCTTAAAAATATGGAAAATAGACCCCTTTATTTGTGTTCGGATTTAGCGACCCATTATTACCTAGTGTTCGCCCCAGCACCGAATTCGTAAAAAACAGAAAACAAACAAACTCCAATAGAAACGAATGATAAAAAATGATGACTCACTCACTCAGAGCGAGCGCACATATCGGCCTATCCTCTTCAAAAGCGCATGCTGTGAACAGCAACGAAACAGAAATGCAAATAAACGATTCGATTCATTTACAATGAAAGAAACAAAACGAAATGCACTGAGTTGAGTTGTATTGAGGTGAGTGAAAAATAGAGATAAGAAAATCTATAGCATTTTTAGAATATTATTATATATAAGCTAAATGGCTAAGTTTTGTATATGTTTAAAAATAAGAAAAAAAAAAAATTAAAAAGTGCTTACAACTACTTAGCTAAGTCCCAGTTAAAATTTTTTAGAAAAATTTTAGAATTTTTTTTTATTTTATTGGTTTGAAAAACAATTTAAAAATGTTTTAAAAAAAATTCAGAATAAAAATCGAAGCCATTTATCAGTAGTAAACGCACATAAAGTAAGGTAAACAAAAACTTTAAACGAGTTTTTCTCGAAATGACATTTTTTGAAACAGCTTGCACTCTAATTCGAAAAGCATTCGTCCGATTAACTCATATCTTGTTTTATATTCTAAAAATTAAAATTATTCTAAAAATTAAATACGTTCTGATTGAACTGATAAAATCAAATACAAAAATATACTTTTTAGCTCTTTATTTAATTTATAAGGTCCGATTTCGTGCACGAAAAATTGTGTTTTTTTTTTTAAATTATGCGCCATTTTTTTTTTTTTTTAATTTTAAACTTTTTGTCGGAATGCAAAACTGTTCTTGAAACAACCTTTTTTGATCTTTTTGTTTTTTCGCTCTCTGGAGAGAAGATATCATACAAGCCGCAAGAGACCTTTAACAATAACTATTGATGCATAAAAATAAAATAAAATAAAAGTATTAATTTCAGACTTAACTAAAAATGAAAAAAAAACTTATTTCGATATTTAATAAAAAAAAAATAAAAATAGGCCTTCAGAAAAGCCCGCTTTTTTACTCAAAAAATTGAAACTGGGCCTTAAGAATTAAAGCAAAGCTATAAAAACCTTAAAGCTGTAGAAAAATGACTAGAAAAATGGAAAATTTTAGCTAATGAAAATTAAAGCTATTCATCTTAAGGAAAAAAACGTGAGCTACTGTTGCACTCAATAATCACTCAACGCCACAAAAATGTGGGTAATTATCTTGGTAGGAATATTAATAGAAGACTGGCTTTGAGGAAACATCCAAGCAAAAAGGACCTAACATCAAAAGAAATTCAACATCAAATCTATCAATTGCTATTAAGTATAAGTTTAAAACTCAGTCCGGAGAACAAGATTTTACTCTACAAACCAAAATTTAAACCAATGTGACAACTATGGGGAACAGCGTCGCGAACAAATATAGAAAAACTGAAAAGAATGCAAACTTAAATACTATGAAGGGTAATGGAAACTCCTTGGTTCTTTTGAAACTCTAATATATACAAAATGTCTCAAAATGTCTAATGTTGAAGAAGAAACACAACAATTCTGTGCGAAATATACCCTCAAATTAAGAACCCATCGAAACACTCGAATACTCGATAACAACGAATGTACTACAACGTCAATACCAAAAACGACTCAAAAGAGATACTATAGATCTTAAAATATGAAAATTCGTTGCACATATTCTGTCTAATGAACCAAATATATCTTTTCGGAAATGGGAGAAAAAAAAAAGAATACACGCGAATAATCGTTTTTCATGTGCACGTCAGAACTATTTTTATACGCGTACTGCGTAAGAAGTATGTTAACTTTGTCATTCCGTTTGTAACGACAAGAAGGAAGCGTGGCAGGTATAGAAAAATATATATATTTTTGATCAGCATCACCTCCTGAGTCGATTTCCGTGTGTCCGTCTGTCTGTCCTTCTGTCCGTCTGTCGACACGATTACAGCCGAAATTTTAAAGCTATTGCGATGAAATTCAAAATATAAGTTTATTTTTAAAAAAGGAAGATCAAGTTCGAAAGTGGGCCAAATCGGATGAATACCACGCCTACTTCCCATACAAAGTGACTTTATTTTAACAGTAACATCTCTTCAAAATCCACAAACGTTAATGAAATGCCTTGAAATTTTGCATATAAGGTTGGATCTTCAATATAAATTATAGCAATGAAATTTGGAAAAATCGGAAGAAAACCACGCCTACCTCCCATACAAAGTGACATTATTTTAACGGTAACATCTCTTCAAAATCCACTAACATTAATGAAATGCCTTGAAAGTTAGCATATAAGCTTTGGATTTCACTATAAATTCTGACAATGATATTTGGAAAAATCTGATAAGAACCACGTCTACCTCCCATACAAAGTAGCTTTATATTAACCGTAAAATCCCTTAAAAATCTGCTCAAATTGCAGAAATGCCTTGGAATTTTGCACATAGGCTTTTATATATAATATAGACTATCACTATGCTATTTGCCCAAATCGAATGAAAACCACGCCTACCTCCTATACAAAGTTGCTCTATTGAAAACGTTAAATCTCTTAAAAATCTGCAAAAATTAGAGAAATGTCTTGAAATTTTGCATAAAAACTCTGATATTAAACATAAGTCACTCTTTGATATTTGGCAAAATAGGATGAAAACCACGCCTACCTTCCATACAAAGTGACGTCATCAAAATTGAAAAACTTTCATAAATGTATAAAACTGAATGACATCGTGTATGTATTTAACCTCTGCACGGGTAGTCTTAAAACGACTTTCCACACATTCGTTTGGAAATGGAACGACCGTTTCGAAGTCAGCGACCCCTTAATACTGTTAAGCCATGTTAAAAACTCTTAAAAATACATTTTAGTAGATGGCAACACTCTTATAAAAAAATTACACAATTTTGGAAATCTGGCAATGAATTCGGATTCAGCAACCCATTTTTACCTAGTGTTTGCTCCAGCACCAAATTCGTGAAAATAAAAAAATTTTAAGATGGCAATGCCATTAACCATCTTGAATTTTAAAATTCTGACGGTCTAAATTGCGATCGTCTAATTCTGCCATCGCATGTACAATCCTAATTTCCAATTTTTAAAATCTTAAATTTAATTTAAAATCTTAAATTTATGCACCGAGTGTTATGTTGTTGTGTAGATAACATTCGACTCATATATTTATGCAGCATTAATCGTTTACAAATCCTTTATGCTGTTATGTTTGGTTTAGATTCGTTTGTCGTTCGGAACGACTCAAACATAACAATCAATCGTTTCCAAACGAATGTGTTGAAAGTCGAATTAAGACTATTTATGGATATGTTGTTAATTTCACTCGCTGTTATAGTTATGTAAACTACTGAACTCGACACCGAATGCACTATTGTTGTAGTAGAAACAAGTTAATCCGTGCAGAGGTTTAGTATGTATGTACCCAAGTTCCGCCCACGTCGATTATCCAACCCATTCCCCAGTCTTTATACTAGAAAAATGGGTGCGGCATTTTACTTTGTTTACAAATTACTCTATGTGGCAGCTAATTAAATTCAGCGTATGACACAAATATTTTTGCAAATTATACATAAAAACTTAATAGACGTCTAAAGACTTCGGATATACTTCAGTACGTCCGCGGGGGTATTTCAGCTTCGGTACCCTGCCGAAGCTCCATTCCTTACTAGTTTTTTATGTTTTAAGTTCTGTGGTGCCCCACAGTGAAATGGTTTCATACATTTGTTGGGAAAAATGGAAGAAGTTGTTAGAGTTTGATGACACTTCATTTTTAAAGTATAATGGTACGCTGGTTCGGAAATTGATATCTGTTTCTTTATACTGCATTCGTTTGGTTAAAAACCAGTTTTTTTTCTTATTGAGTAATTTTGTTTATACCTTTATACATTTAGATATTTGGAATCTTTAGGTAGTGATTTCTGAAATTTATTAATCTCTTTCATTAATTTTTTTTTTCTCTATATTCAAAATTCACAATAATTACCTGTAGCATAGAAGTTTCCTTTAAAATAATGTTTTTTCAAAAGTTCTGTTTTTTTCAACATAATTTTGTTCATAACGGGGCTTATTTATACATATATTATGTATTTTGAATATTGTGAAAAAATTAATCAAAAAAATAGAAAAAGACCGTAACCATGTACAAAAAATCCAAATGCTCTTCTTGAAATCACTACAAAAATTATTTATTTGATTATTGACAAAATTACTCAATAAAAAAAAATAATAATTGGTTTTTTAACCAACCTAAACCAGTACAAAAAATCGATTTTTGGAACCAACGTGCCATTACACTTTTAGATAGGACTTAATTCATTTACCTGAAGTCAAAAATTGGAAGGTTATCTCACGAAGCTAATAAAAAAAATAAGGCACACTATCTATATGTAGTTATTCTTAAGTAAAGAATGAAAAAAGAAAATATTTATTTTTCAAAATCCGGGAAAACACCCTCTGGATTATCTTCAGTGATTGGCAAAAGTCCCATGAGTACATTTATTCAATATGAATTCAATTACGCGACTCTTAAGATGACAGCCACTGTAATGCTCCCATTAACTAAAACAGTGCCCCTACTCACTCTTATCTCACACCTCCTTGTATATATTTTATGCTCAAAGAAAGAAAATGGTGCAAATCATGAACCAATCCCATATAATTAATTATTGTACCCCCACAACTCATGCTATACGAAAAAATAAAATTATATAAGAGAAGAAAAATAAACAACAAAGGACAAAATGAGCAAAATGCTTCCTGTCAAGTTTTATTAAGTGAAAATTAAGCTTAAAATTGTTGGGTTTGCTTGGATCGAGAAAAAAAATTATAAATAACAAAAACTGAATAGAAGTAAAAAAAATACAACATTACGTTTTTCATTTGTTGCTTCAAATTTCAAACTCGTCGTGGCATAGTTTAAACAACTTCAGCATAAAAAAACCATGTTGTACAACCGGAATAAGTTAAAAAATCGAAGCAAAAAAGGAAAACTTAATGGCCTCACTTGCAATATACTTTGCAATATGAGTGGAAGTACAGCAGAAGCAAGAGAAGCTAAAGAACACTTCTATGTTATCGTTACTAATGAAAGTAATTGAGAAAAAAAGAACAAAAACATCTTTCAGTAAGTAAGGCTGACGTGTTATGAAGATACGCTTCGTTTCGCGACTTTAAAAAATAATTTTTAAGTAATGTTTAAAATACTGTCTCTTCATTTTTTGTGCTTTAATATGTTTAACAAAATATTTAATCAAACATTTTTAGATATTTTCATATATTGCGGCGTTCGTTTTTTATTTAATTTACTGAAGTGCTTATGTTATATCCTAGAAGATCAATATTAATGCAAATCTTGTCAAACTTTATTCTATATTATTTGGTTGATATATGATTATTTTCCTAATGGAAAACGTTTTTATAAGGCTTCACTTTGTCTCTGCTAACATTGCCAAGTTTCTGATAGTTGATGAATACAAGAATTTATATTCTTAAAAATTATTAATCTTTGAAGAAATGTATTTATTTACTAGCTGAATACCCGGCTTAACTCGGGAGTTGATATAAATAATTTTCGATTTCATTCATCGATTTGAAAAAACTTTTCACAAACTTTAGAAGGAATATTGTGTGCATCTTTCAAACCAGTAACTTTGGCGAAATGAGCAAAATGTAGCTTCAACATCTGAAAATTATAAGAAAAAGTTAGGGAAATCGTGATTTTTGTGTGCGTGCCGCCGATCGCTTGCAATAAAATATTTTCAAGTCTTATATTGTATTCGATAGATTACACATTTTTGAAAAAAATCAGAGCAAAAACGTATTTTTGTCAATTCGCGAGGAAACTGGACAAAATTTCAAAACAACGCCAACTTACGACGCAACTGACTTGCGCATGTGTTGATGCGTACTCAAATACCACAGAATTCGGTATCAGCTGTCCTGATTTGCGGAAAGAGAAAGTGGAATATAAATACACATAAAGAAGAAAAGAAGATATTTATCACTTTTAGCGCTTTGCTACGCTTTACTGTATTTTGTAGTACAGCGCAATCTGGGGTTCAAGATATAGCAAAATACATAGCGCCAAAAGACTTACCGCACCCGAAAACCACTTATAAAAATCATACGTATCGGATGAGTTGTTTTGAAATAGAATAGAATCTGGTTTTCGAGATAGAATAAAAAAATAACGCCAAAGCCCTTTCCATACTCGATAATAAAATTCTATATATCCGATATACAAAATTTTTATCTAGCGGTTTTTGAGTGTTTCAGGATTTCTTAAGTGATTTGTACTACAGCACCATCTGGTGTTTAAGATAGCACAAAAAAAAGCCCAAGATACCCACCGTATCCGAAAACTCCTATGTAAAAATTTTCACGCAAATCGGATGTACAGCTAGGAGTTTTTCGAGATTTTTTAAACATTTGTACTGCAGAGCCCTTTGATGTTCAATATAGAGCAAAATAGATAAGTCGTAAAAACTACCGTACCCGAAAACCCCTAAAAATTCGTGGAAACGGGTCGCAGCGTCACCAACTGGGTCCAATTGCGAATCTTATCCATCCAGGGATCCATTTAAACACACACAAAAAATTTCATCAAAATCGGTGCAGCCGTTTAGGAACGTTTAATAACATGCACACGTACAAATTGTACAACAGCGCCCTCTAGTTTTCGAATCAGAGCAAAAGAGAGAACGCCAAAACAGTTGCTCTGCACGAAAATCCTTTAGTAATATTTTTTATCCAAATCGGATGAGCGGATTTCTACTTTTTCACGATTTCTTAAGCGACTTGTACTACAGCGCCCTCTGGTGTTCGATATAGTACAATAAAGATAAGTCCAAAACAGTCACCATATTAGAGACCCCTATTTTACAATTTTCATGAAAATCGGATAAGCAGCTTATAAGTTTTTTAAAATATTTTCACACAGTGCCCTCTGGTGTTCAAGATAGATTAAAATAGATAAGTCATAAAAACTCACCATATCCGAAAACCTCTATACACAAATTTTCATGCAAATCGGATGAACGGTTTCATAGATAAGCTATAAAAACAAAATGCCTTAAACACGATCGCAGCGCCATCTACCGGGTCCAATTGTGAATCTAAACCATCCAGGGATTCACTCAAACAAAAAATTTCATCAAAGTCAGTGCCGCCGTTAAGGGACAGTTTAATAACATACACACGTGCAAATTAGACAACAGCGCCCTCTACTTTCGAAAAAGAGCAAAAAAGATAGTACCAGAACCCATGCCGTACTCGAAAATCGCTAATTACAAATTTTTATCCAAATCGGATGAGCAGTTTTGGAATTTTTCACGATTTTCACGATTTCCTAATATTTGTACTGAAGCGCCCTCTGGTTTTCAAGATAGCACAAAAAAAATAAGTCCAAAACACTCTCCGTATCAGAAAACCCCTATTTTCCAATTTTCATGCAATTCGGATGCACGGCTTGGGAGTTTTTCGGGGTTTTTCAAAATATTTCTACTACAGCGCCCTCTTGTGTTCAAGATAGAACCAAGTAAATAAGTCGTAAAAACTCACCGTATCCGAAAACCTCTACATACAAATTTGCATGCAAATCGGATGAACGGTTTTTGACTTTTTCGACGGTTTTTAAAATATGTGTACTGCAGCGCCCTCTGGTGTTCAAGATGGAACAAAGTATATAAGCTATAAAAACTCACCGTTTCCGAAAACCTCTATATACCAATTTTCATGTAAATAGGATAAATGGCTTAGGAGTTTTTCTATTTTTTAAAAAATATTTGTACTACAGCGCCCTCTGGTGTTCAAGATAGCACAAGAAAGGTAATTTCAAAACACTCACCGTATCATAAAACCCCTATATTCCAATTTTCATGCAAATTGGATGCACGGCTTATGAGTTTTTCGAGGTTTTTCAAAATATTTGTACTACAGCGCCCTCTGGTGTTCGAGATGGAAGAGAGTAGATAAGTCAAAAAACTCAGCGTGTCCGAGAACTTTTCGATACAAATTTTCATGCAAATCGGATGAACTGTTTCGGAGATAAACTGACAAAACGAAAGACTGGATTTCGATCGCAGCGCCCCCTACCGGGTCCAACCTTTTTTACTGGATAAAAAGTAGCCTATGTTATGACCGGGTATATAAGGAACCTAGATTCCAAGTTTCATTTAAATCCATTCAGTGGATTTCGCGTGATGCTTTAACAGACAGACAGACAGACAGACAAACAAAAATTTTAAAAATGCGATTTTCGGGCTCAGCGTCATTCAAAACGTCCATCGTAAAAGGAATTTCAAAAAAATATTTCATGTACAGATTGTTTTTTTTTACAATTTTATATATATATATAGATAGATAGATAGATTTAGCCAAACAAGGCCATATACTTATTCTAACTAATTTTTCTAACAGGTTGTTGTTGCATTTATTTTTTTTTTTTTTTTTTCTCTCCTCTTTCCTTGTTTTAGGTGTAGAAGATATGCAATTCTCAGTGGGCGTAATCCGCCCACATGAATCGACACATTTTCAAAAACACGTCAAAAAGCAAAGACAAGAAGAAGAACGAAGGGGGAACTTATATACTAAGCTTACATACTAACAAATTTTATACACATAGTAAAAATATGTACTAATTTTTAATACTATGTTAGAATATTATTAAGATGGAAGGCTAAGTGGGAGAAGAAGTAAATTTTGTTTAGGTATGGGTGGTAGACGGCAATGTAAAAAGAGGCATTTGGATATGGGAGGATAGAGTTAATATTACAATGCGGTGTTTTACTTATTTAACATTAGAATTTTGCATTTACAATTTTTCTACAAATACTAGATCAAGGAAATAGAAGAGGGATCAGAATGGTGAAAAGGAATTGGAGAAGATTCACTTATATGTACAATTGGGCATAGAACGTGAATTGGTGTTTAAAAAGGGGATAGTTATGTAAAGGAAAGTGATTTGGAAAGGGAACGCTTGAATCTGAATTTCGATATTGGCGGTGTATAATGCTCGCTCATATTATTAAATATTTTACAACATCTATTCAAGGGCTCGTTCAATGCGTAAATAGTGTTGTGATGCGATTCTTTTAATAATTTTGTATACCTTGTTCGCCTTATTGGTTCATTAAATAGTACCTTGCTCGAGATGTATTCGCTACCGATGTTACCAGTAATAACATCAAATGTAAAGCATTGATCAAAGTAATATTCTTCTTGATGACAGCGACATTAAATTGAGGATTTTAAGTCTACTCTCGTATGGTGGTAAATTTGTATAGTCACGAGGATCGTATAGGTCTCTCAATGCAAGAAGCAAGAATTGTCTTTGAATAGATTTTAGCCTTTCACTATGCACTACAAAAGCTGGGTTCCAAATTATGCAACAGTATTCTAATATTGGTCGCACTAATGTGTAGTATAAGGTTTTAGTTACCCAAAGGTTTTTGAATTCTTTTGCACGTCTTTTTATGAATCGCATTACGCATGTTAAAGCGCATCTTACTATCAAGAATTATTCCAAGATCTGCTATGTGGTTGACCCTTTTAAGTTCCACCTTATTTAGCATGTATCTGCTATATGTTATTACGTTTTTACGGGCAAAACTTATAACGTATCACTTATTTATATTTAAAGAAAGTTTATTTTGACTACACCACTGTTCCAGAGACAAAAACTTATTCTGTAAGAATACTGAATCCACTTCTGATCTAATGGTATAGTATAATTTTAAGTCATCTTCATATAAGAGATGGGGGACATCATGCAAAACTTCAGATATGTCTGCAATAAATATGTTGAAGAGAAGTGGGCCAAGATGGCTACCTTGAGGTACACCCGACGAGACAACAATCTTTTTAGACAAAGTACCCTGAAATTTTACATATTGGGATCTTTCGCAGAGATAAGACTTGAGCCATTTCAGCACAGTACCTGATATACCAAATTTTTCTAGTTTCTTAGCTAGGATATCGTGATCAACACGATCAAAGGCTGTACTAAAATCTGTATAGACTGCATCTATTTGGTGGCCCTTTTCCATTTTAGTAAGAATATCTGATGCCATGATTGCAAGATTTGTGGTTGTTGATCGTCCTTTACGAAAACCATGTTGCTGCTCGTTTAAACACGGACTAGTTACGCTCGTGAGTTTGGAACATATAATTTTTTCAAATAGCTTTGGAATAGCTGACAATATTGCAATACCCCTATAATTTTCAACTGATCGCTTGTCGCCATTTTTATAAATTGGCGTAAGATGACAAGATTTCCAAAAAGTTGGGAATATACCTGTATGCAAGGATTTGTTAAAAATAAATTTAATTTTAACAAATTTAAATTAAGTTAAATTTATTTGAATCTAATTCTTTAATGGAATTTGTTATGTCACTCCGTGTTATATAAATTTCCAAACCAATGTCGGTCTACTAGTTATACTGGCAAATGTAGGTTGATTTTAGGAAGTAGTTGAACAAAAGACTTATTTAAAATGATCCGCAAAGAGATTACAAATTTCCTGTGAGTAAGATGAAGTAGCATTGCAAGTTTGGGTATCCGGTCGATTTCCGTTTTACATTTACATAATCGAAAAATTTTTTCGGGTCTTCAATAATCCTTTCTCCAATTAAATTGATGTAAAGCGTATAAGCCTCCTCGTACTTAATGGAGAACTCCTTAGCTCTTCGTATTTAACCTTTACCTCATCACTTACAATGACGCAATTTTTAATGACTCTGTAAAGTTTATTTCTTTGATTTCTCAAATTTCTAAGATTTGAATCAAGCCACGGTTCCGATAGTTTATTTTTTTTTCTTTATTTTTGGAACATGAGTATCAAATACAGAAAAGACTTTTTGATAGAAAGACGATACAGCATCGTCCAATTCTAGTGCAGACAAGTGGTTCCAGTCCAAACAATTTAAGTCATTTTTAATGTTATTGCAATCGGCATTGAGGAAATCGTATACAATAGAATTATTGAATGACTGTATAAAAGTTATGTTGTTAGTACATAACTCAGTAGTAAAAGCAGTATGGTGGAGGGTATTGGAAAATATCTGCTCGGCCTCACAGGTTGGACTAACATTTACTTCGTCATATGAGTTAGTAAAAATCAAATCTAGCCAGTGATTGTTTCGGTTTGGAGCTGGAGCTACTTGCTGACAATCATTACTATAAAAAGCACTTAATAAATCGAAGTCGACTGCATTGGACAGGCTAATTGGAAGGAGATGGTTGTCATCATCATCGTGCACAAAAGTTATATTGGGACGGTTGAAGTCTCCAAAAATAGTAATTCTATCATCTTCGTTTAACGCGGCTGTTATTGACGTTATGATTTCACATAATTCATTGTAGGAATTGTAGGTTGGATTCGGAGGAATATAAATAACACCTATGTATACGGAAGCTTTTTGACCTAGCCTTACTTTGATTACTTTGTTCTCGAAGCATTTGCAGGAGCAGGATACAATCAATTCACTAGATAAGGAGTTATGTGTGGCAATTAAGACACCGCCTCCTCGAGACTGGCCAGAGCTTGCATAGTCTCTGTCATTCCGGTATATTGTCCAGTTGCTATCTACAATTTCTTCATTTTTGATAGCGTCATTCAATCACGTTTCCGTAAAGACAAAAACATTGAAATGACAAGATTTAGCTTCAACAAACAGTTTATTGAGTTTGCCTCTCATGCCACCACAATTGTGGTAGGATATATTAAAAGACGCAATTGAAGATAGTGTATTTCGGGAGGCTGGATAATTGGACATTGTTTTAGGATGAGAGTTAGGGACAGTAAAAATTTTTGAAGTTAGAACGTGCTCTTTGTAAATGCCATATATACTTTGAGCTAGTATGCGATGCAAATGCCGTGAGGTCGTTTTCAACATCATTGGGTGAAATGTTGAGGCTTTCATGGAAGTTAATGAACATTTTTTTCAGCTCGACAGGGTCGGTAGGAAGACCTTCTTGTTGGACGGATACCATAGCACTTGTTCTCGTTGTACCTCAATACAGACTGACTCAAACTTATTATGTAAATAAGACAAGTATAATCGAACATTATCATACAACTGACGGTCTCTTAGACGAGACATAACGAAACGACCCTCACTACTAACGTCAGCGAGATTTTTTGTGAGCTTCGCATTAGGTGGCAAAAGAGGATCCAGAAAGGCTGGTGTAGCATTAGTGAACGTTTGAGTATTAGTGCAAGTAATTAAGGGGGGGAGGTGTGTTATTGGAGGCTGTGATTGCTGGTGAACGTGTTGCAGTAACAGGTTGTGTAGAAGTAGGTTTTGGTATGACTATTGCGGGCTGTGGGGATTGTTGAAGTCGGTGACACTTTCCCAAAATGTAACCCTTTCCATCTACTAGTTAAGCCCATTACACTTATCCATGTAATTTTTTTTTGTATTTTTTTATTTTTCTTGAAAAGCAAACATATTGTATTCAATTATTTTCTTTTTTAAAAGTTTTTAAATGTTTAATTAAAGGATTTAGAACATGTTAATACATTTTACTGTTTTATATTTTACTAGCAGGTGAACTAATTTTAGTAAGTCCCAAGTTAGACATGCCGATATTCTATCCCCGATTTTCTTATTTTTTTCTTTTGTTGCACTGCGATTTATCTTACTGTTTCATTCTTTATTCATGTAAGTGAAAGAGTAAGAGCGATAAATCATTGCAAAATCGCTGGTACGTAAAATTTTTTGGACGATTTCTATTTATGCCTTCTCCTCGGCTACTGCATCCACGAACAGAAAATCGGTGAGAGAAATCGTCGTCATATCGGTATGTCTAAAATGGGACTACAGAAGCTTACAATTTTTTATAGGTACTTTTTACGAACCTTTTTAAAGGCGGCCGTGGCCGTGGAAAAAACGAAATGGCCATTTCAGCTCTTGAAAGGACTTTGACCGATCTTTTTATGATCAATTGTGTTATGTGTGTTGTGAAATGTTAAACACAAATGATCGTGAAATGGACCTACCAGCTTTATGCCAACTCCGAATGGCTTATGTTCTCAAAAACCTTTTTATGTCAGTTTTTACTCTCTGAGGTTTGTCATTGTCTGCAGAGGGGTGACGGCCGAACAAAAAAATTAATTCAATTGAAAAAATTTCTGTGTCAGATGGGGGATTCGAACCTGGGCTTCTGGCATTTGAGCCACACACTCTACCCTTACGCCACGGCCGCCAAGAAAAAAAAACAATCAAAAAAAAAATCACTACAAAGTAAAAAGTAGTTTTAAATAACTTTTCCTTTTAATTTCTTGGTCAAATGTGTTAATTTTTTTATACATATTATTACATTTGAAATCTTATTTTTTGAATTTTTTTCTAATTTGTTTTATCATAAATATATTGATTTTTTTATGAATATAAAACTTTCAAGGTCGGCGCTAATAAAAGCAGAGTTTTATATAAAACAAATGCTTTCGATTACTGAACACAAGAACGAGAGCTTCTGTTTGTTGGGAAGTGCACCTATTACTCGCTGATCTTAACTTTGGGACTTAAATCTCGTTCGTATTGGCTCAGTAAAGTAGACGAGTGAATTTCTGATTAGCAGCAGGCATAGTAGAATAAATGAAGGTAGTCGCACGACTGAGAGCCGACTACCATAACTGCCAAAAAGAAGCAAAAACAACACTACGCAAAGACTCAGTTTGCGACTCAGTAGTTAGTGACAGAAAATTATTTGCATTGATTTTGACAACTATCGTAGTTGAGGAAGAGACTATAATCAGCCGCGATGCTACCTTATTTTCATTGTACCATGGCAGCAGCGGTTAATAAGTTTGCACCGTTAACTATTTATAAAGGGTGGTTAAATTTTAAGGGCCGATGTTGATTTTGAATAAAACTATGTCGCTAATGTGTCAAATTTTTGTTGCTGGCTTATCGATGTACACCTTTTCTTTCAAATAACCCGAAATAAAGAAGTCCAACGGTGTCAAATCACATGATCTTGGCGGCCAATTGACATCGCCACCAAGTGAGATAAAACGGCCATTGAATTTGTCGCGCAAAAGAGCCATTGTTTCGTTAGCTGTGTGGCAATTGGCACCGTCCTGTTGAAACCACATATCGTCCACATTCATATCTTCCAATTCGGGCCAAAAAAAGTTCGTTATCATCTCACTATAGCGAATATCATTCACAGTAACTGCCTGACCGGCCTCATTTTGGAAAAAATACTGCCCGATGATGCCGACAGCCCATAAAACGCACCAAACAGTCACTATTTGTGGGTGCATTGGTTTTTCTACAATCACTCTTGGATTATCATTCGTCCAAATGCGGCAATTCTTTTTATTGACGAATCCACTGAGGTGAAAATGTGCCTCATCACTGAAGATGATTTTCTTCGGAAATTGATCATCCACTGTTGCCATTTCTTGCCACCATTCTGACCATTGACGACGCTTGAAATGGTCAAGAGGCTTTAGTTCTTGAGTCAATTGCATCTTGTAAGCGTGTAAATGCAAGTCCTTATGCATAATGTTCATCAACGACGAGCGTGAGAGGTGCAATTGTTGAGCACGATGACTAGTTGAGGTGGACGGCTCTTCAGCCGCACTATCGCGAACAGCAGCAATATTTTCTGCAGTACGAGCTGTACGAGCATGCACTGGTGTTTTCACATCTCCTACAGACCCGGTTTGCTCAAATTTTTGCACGATTTTTCCGATTGTACGCACATTTGGACGATTAAATTGACCGAAAATATCACTAAGTGCACGGTATGCATTTTGATTTGAACGCCCATTTTTATAATAAGCCTGAACAACTTTAACGCGTTGCTCGATTGTGTATCTTTCCATGGTTCAAATTGAGTTTGTCTGAAATTGAGAAATGTTAAATATAATGCAAAAAAAAACTTGATGCTTAGGTGTGGTTCACATTCAACATCGGCCCTTAAAATTTAACCTCACTTTATATGGAACACATTGAAGACGACAACAAATTTACGAAACTACAAAAGAGAAAAATGTAGTCATATCGACGTTTACTTGTTTATTTTCATGTTCTAAGCCGATGACAGCTTTATTAAAAAATCATTGACCGCATATTACAACTAAAAAAAGAAAAGAAATGAGTCAGCTTACCTACAAAAGAAAATAGACTAAACAAAAAAATAACAACAACATAATGTCGCCAAGTGCAACTGTAGGTTCGATGATTGTTAACGAAGTTAATGCAATAGAAGGAGATAACACCTGTGACATCACTCTTCAAATGGTTTAATGGTTTATTAACTGCCGGAGTAACGAATGTCTGCAATGAAAACTCAAAAAATATTTGCAAAGCAAATTATTCAAGATGAGTTGTCTGTTCAAATTACAGATGACCAAATAGAACAATGTTACGTCAAAGAAATTAGGAAAAAAAAATAACGCAGATTCTGATTTTCCTTCGAAAAAGTTTATTTGCATCAAATTCAAAGATGGTGCGGTCAAACAACGTATTATGCGTGAAAAGAGGAAAAAGAAAAATAAGCCATTATCTTCAATTATCGCTATCGAAATTGTTGGCGACAGAGGTCAAATTTACACAAACGATTCATTTACGAAGTACACACAAGCGTTGTTTTTGAAATGCAGAATTATTAAGAAAGAAAAGAGCTTAAGAACAATATTTTTCTCCTGAAAAAGTTGAAGGTAGTAGGCCCATTGCAGTATGATCTTATGAAGATCTTATAAAAATGTAGTCTCTTTTTATAGTTTCAACAACTAATTGTTTTTGTTAAATGAATTTTCTTGAAGATCTTACTGCAATGAACCCTACATTTAATTCATTAAGTAATAATTGTAATAGAGCTTTTGAACTTAACAATATCTGTCATACTGGTCTGTGTATTGTACATCAGAATATAAGAAGCTTAAGAGAAAATTTTATTTAACTCGAATCTAATTTGGAGGTTTTTGCTAGCGCACCAGATCTTGTTTTTGTGTCTGAGATTTGGATCTATAATGTAGAAATTACTGACGTCAGTTTACCAGGTTAGTTTGATAGTTTTGCTGCAGAAGGTGTCTCGGATGTTTTGTTATATATGTATGCACATGTACGGCCTAGCTAGCTCTGAAATTTTGAAAATATCTTGCAAATCAACAGCGAAATTTACACTTTTTATTGCGTTCCATAGGAACAATTGTAATATATTTCACGAGGAGTTTCCAAAGTTATTAGAAATTGAGAAATCTAAAATTTTTATAATTAGTGGAAATTTGAATATTTTAAATAATAATGATGAAGTTTCTAACTACATGTCACGCCTTGCATAGCATGGTTTAATTTCTTTTTTAAATGAGCCTACCAGATTAGCTTCTGGGAAATGCTAGAATCATATATATGCACTGTTTTTTCTTTGGTTATAATCAGTCAATGTGTAAAAGGTAATTTTGACCTAAATATCACCGATCACTTACGATCAGTTACGGCTTTATTGATTCAAAATATTTTGGATAGAGGTTGTTAGGAAAAATCTTGGGAAAAAAATAATAAAACAATCAATTTTAATATGCCATAATTCGGTCTGTGTTTTGAATTTTGGCAGGATGTCTTTTTAGAAAGTGATATTTCCGAAGTATATGACATTTTTAGCAAAATTTTGAGCTATATTAATAACTGTAGTTTTACTAAGTTAGAAAAAAAAGAGGCATTTTGAAGACGAAAACGATGGCTGAGTACATGCTTAGTTCAAAAAATAGCTCATAAAAATAAGCTCTCTCAATTCTAAATATAAAAAATTATGTGATGAGCTACATATCCTCCATCCGACACAGAAAGTTTTTTCAATTGAATTAATTTTTCTGTCAAAGCTCAGAGAGTAAAAACTGCCATGAAAAGCTTCTTGAGAACATTAGCCATTCGGAGTCGGCATAAAACATGTAGGTCCAGTTCTCGATCATTTGTGTGCAAACATTTCACATCACACACAACACAATTGATCATATGAAGCTCGGTCAAAGTCCTTTCAAGGGCTGAGATGGCCATTTTCGTTCGTTCGTTTATGTGATGAGCTAAGAAAGGAAATTCCTGTTTGCCGTGAATAATTCCACACAGGAAAACTTAACTTAGCTAGTGGCGATCTCAAAAGCGAATGGAAAATTATTAATGACATTTTAAAGAAATCAAAACATACTGCTACTTTTATGTTACTAAAGAGGAGTTACTAAAGATAGTAAAGAGACAGGAAAATAATAACAAACTAGCGACCAATACCTTACGCAGTACGCGATGGGGTATAAAAATGTTCTGTGTCAGATGGGATAGGACATGGCTTCTGTGGCTTACAGGCTACGCCCTTAATCAGTATGCCTCGGCCGCCATGCAGAAAATAACATGCAGTTTTTGTTTTGCCACACCATGTTATTTGAGCCGGCTTAAAACCATCTTTCTTATAAAAACTGAAACTGTAGTCCTAATATTTTAATTTTATAACCAGAAATATTGACAAATAAAAACTTTGTTCGTTGAGATGGGACCATTGATCCTTGTGCATTGGTGGTTGTATCACATTCCATACATTATGCACACATTGAATGCAAAGCTGACATCACTACCACTGCTTAATACTGGTGTTACAATTAGTTTTCCCCAATGTTGCCAACTATGTTCTCAATTAAAAAGTTTTTTATTGATTCAATATAAATTCAACAACACCACTTAACTTGTTTTTACAAAGTATCGTTAACAGTTCCGTTCCATTATCCCACTGAAATATATAAAAACTTAATCCCACACGTACTCCGCACTCGGCACATCTTGCCACAAATTTTCAATTACCAATTTGTTAGTCATTCAGCGTATTTTCCAAACGTACTTCTATTTTCATTTTCTTCGTCATTCTTTTCGAGATTCTTCAAGTAGGTATACAAGTTTTTATAAAAACTCAAACATTTCGCGAAAGTCTTTTGCCACTTTTTGCAAACTAAGTTAGAAGTGAGCAGAACTTCACTTAAACAAACACGGAGAACCACAAACTTTCGGACTCATTGCGCTACTTTTTGTGCCTGGTTATGAGCTGGTTTTAACGCTGCAGTTGCATGCATTCATTTCAAAATTAGTATTTAATAAAGTACAATTTTGTGCTTCGTCCATGGTTCCAGTGAAAAACTTTCTACAAAACAAGTTGTTTGAGAGCCAGTTGGGGACATTTATTACTGTTGCGTGCGTTCCAGCAGAAGTTGTCAAATTATATTTACACTTGGGTAAAGTGGTAAAAAATTCATCATAACTTTCGAGAGTTCTCGTTGTAAGGACTTGTGTTAGTTTGTGTAGGTGTAAGTTTGTGCTGGACAGAAACTGGGAAAAGTATTTGTAGAGAACTGAGGCGGTCGTCACGCTTTGGTCTACATTTTGAGCTTTTTATTTGAATTTTAAGTTGAGGTTACTCAAATGCTAGACAGTCACAAGTGCATCAGCCTTACCCTAACTTACCACCACCTATTAATTTTCTTTTAGTCCTGGCGCTAGTTTTTGTACTCTATAACCGCAAACGTAAAATAACGAAAAAACGTACTGGACCTGAAAAGGATGTGCGAGAGACAGTCATAAGCTACGATGATGAAGGAGGCGGCGAGGATGACATGACAGCGTTCGATATAACGCCACTTCAAATACCTATTGGCGTGGGTGGCACAATGCCACCGGATATTGCGGCTTGTAAGGTGCCAATTATTTGTAAGTACAAATCACGTGATGCACACAAAATAGCGACACGAAGAAAATGGTCGGATTTACCGCGGCATGCATGGCGGATATCCTTCTATCCCTTAAATATTAGCTTTGTTTTTTATATGCTTTGAATTTTAAAATGTTCACGCAGATCCCGTTATGGCATTGTTACCCAACCAGGAATTGAATGTTGGCTTTTTGATGGAGGAACGTAAGCGGCGTTTTGACAAGGATCCGAATGCGCCACCATTTGATGATTTGAGAAATTTTACATTTGAAGGCAGCGGAAGCATAGCCGAATCGCTGAGTTCACTAGCCTCCGGTAAGTAGATCTTTGAAGTCATGGACTTTGATACATTCATTGGGCTGGTTTTATATAAGTAATTTTTAATAGAGAGTTGTGGTCAGTCTAATGTAAAATTCCAATACGTTTTTCATTTTTTTCTTGTTTGACTATGGTATGTACTGTGCAAAAATGTGCAAAAAAATTAATATTTATTTATGTGATATTTTTGGCAATAAAGTGACATGTCAAATCAAAAATGGGACACCAAAATCAAGCAATAGGCATTCATTTATGTCATTAACTTAAATATTTCAATATCTAAAATTAATTCACATATCTATATATATACTCACATTTACTGATTTCTATGCAAACGATAATTTGGAGTCTTAATTGTAAGAAAAACGATCAGTTAGCAGCAGTTTTAAATATAAAATTTAACCCTTAGCTGCCATATGGCCGCTAAGGCCTTGCGAATGTTTTTTTATAAATATCTGATGTTACGATTAATTGAACATCGGATCTTGAAAAGCATATATTAAACAAAGTTCATATATTTTAAGTCAAAATACAAAAGAGCGATGTTCTGTCGAATTACTTCAGTGTGGCAGTTATGTAACGTAAAGGAGGTGTGGGTCATTATGAGCTTATGAGTCATTATTATAGGATTGCGATTCTATGTCAAAGTGGATACTTTTTAAAATCGGATACTCCTAAAATATTGCAAACTCTTAAAATCTTTCTTTTTGAACTTATTTGTTTGAAGCTTTAAAAGAATACATATGTATTTCAATCATATATTGTACATATAAATGAATTAATTATACTAATTTTTGAATTTGTTTCATATTTTCCAAAGAGAATTTATTCCATACTTAAATTAAAAAAAAAAGAATTATTGATACGTATAACAATTGTATTATAGAGTGCATAATACAATTGCCATGATAAAAATACTCGTATAGAATAATATTGGTGAAAGTTTTTCGCAAAGATATTTGATGAAATGAAAGTCAGGAAAATACGGTGGCCAATCCAAAATATCAGTAAGTTTTGTTTAAATCACCATTTTTGGCTGATATTGATTGATCTTGAGTTTTCAAGACTTTCTATGCTTAAAGCATTATCTTATTGAAAGTATTTTTTTCCCAGAATTATAGAATACTGTTCATTTTTCATTAAATTAATTATTGTTCCAAGAATATAAACCAGAGACCCGCAAATTTTTTTACTTTCTTTCGAAAACAGCTGTCTATTGTACTAATTCGAAAAGCAAACCTCTAAAAATCGTTCTTTATTTAACCCACTATTCACGAGGCAGTTATCGTTATAGGTTTAAGCTTATCATAACTCTGTTGATAAAAACAAAACAGTTTAAGTTTAGTTTCTATGTTTCGATAAATTTTGTTTCAAAGTTTTTAATTGCAAGCCAACCAAAAAAGATTATAGGTATATCATAACTTTGGCTAGGTCAAACGAGAATATTTTTAGAAGCTGCAGATGTTGTGTGTATGTAAGAATATTTTCAGAGAACACCGGTATATCAATAACTTAAAAATAGATATTTTTAAAGAGTCATAGCTTAGATTCAGTAAAAGACATAGGCCCTCTTCTTTTTCCATGGAGAAGCAGAACGATAAAATTTTTTACGACTTTTAACATATTTTGTCATAAGAAGTCGTCTACTTATCCTTACCAGAAGTCAAATATTGTGAATTTCTAAATAAAAATATTTTTTTAAAATATTTTGGAATATATATATATATTTGTATATATTTATACAAAACATAAATAGGGATGAAAACAAAAATTTCCGTACGATACCATAGCTTCCCAGGTCACAGGATACCGTGGTGCATTTTCGCATCTTTAGGCTTATGTAATTTCCCAATTAGTATTGTTTGTAACATTAATTTCTTATTTATTTCCCAGAAGTTTTATTCTATTCAACAACATTTTGCAGTAGTAATTCAGAACACATTGCGGCCTAAAGGACCGAAAAGGCACCTTCGATGGTCTAATAAGAGAGGGTGTTGTGGGCGTGGCAGTGAGTGCTTGCGCACTATGAATGGGCTTAAGTACTCCACACAAAAAGTTTTAACCTTCTGCGCCTACGGGTTTCAGAGGCAGGCTTAATGGGTCAAGCGATTAGATATTCAGACTAAATTTTATTAGTCGGGATATGCTTTCACATTCAAAGTCCATGCTAATAACTCGATTTTTTTGCAGTGGCGTAGCTAGCGAAATAATGCTCGCAGAGC
This sequence comes from Coremacera marginata, assembly GCA_914767935.1. Classification (NCBI taxonomy): domain Eukaryota; kingdom Metazoa; phylum Arthropoda; class Insecta; order Diptera; family Sciomyzidae; genus Coremacera; species Coremacera marginata. The sequence goes on from OU612045.1 coordinate 67,562,499, forward strand.
TAAGAAATTTTTTTCAATATTAGAAAACACTAAAATTATAATTAAAATAAATATTTTATGGGGGGGACTTGAACTGAATTTTTTCTAAAATTATTTTTGTGATCATTTAACAACAATTATATCTATTTAATTTTTCGTAAAATGATAAAAAAATGCTGTCGCACTTCGAAAAAGACTATTTATTAATAATTTGTCTATTTGAATTTAAACGTACAGTAGAAATTATTTAAAAAAAAATTACATTTTCCACCTTTTAAATAATTTTAGAAAAAAATTAGTTCAAATCCTCCCTCTCTCCGCATAAAGTTTTAATTTTTATTATAATTTTACTGTTTTCTAATTTTGAAGAAATTGATATTTCTGCGAACAATATTTCTCTAGCTACACCACTGCCTTTTCATAATGTCTTTTCCCCTAATCGAAATACTTGTATTCGTCATCACAGAAACAGCTCAAGATATGCTAGTTCACTGATCCCAGAGGGCTGATATTTTTACAAATAAAGTTTTTAAACACGAAATACTTTGAAACCCTTCTGGATTTAAAAGTTACAAGTGCTTGCCTATTTATAACGTAAGATGTATGAAGTTATTCTAATTAAATTACATAAAAAATAAAAAATCTTCTCTTATCTAAATCTACTGTTACATCAAGTGAACTAGTTAAGTAAATCAGCACAAAAATAGCCTTGATTGTGGTAATGATTATAACTTCCGAAGCTCTGAATTCAAACTACCTTTACATTAAAATTTATAATATAATTGAGTCCACCAATTCTTTACATAATTTGATGCAAATTTTTAATTAAATCATGTTACTGATTTTATATTATGAAAACAGTCTTTCAATATTAATTTTATTAAAAATTTATTTAAAATAATGCTTGTAATGAATAAATACGTATACTGTGTTTAAGATATAGTTAAAAATTTTACGTAATGTTGTTTTAATACTGTAAGCAAATATTTGTCTTAAGACTTCTCAATACGGAAATCAGACAGGATAGGTTACCGGGTATGATGGCGTATGTTTGAAAGCCATCGAATATTACAATGTAATGCAGTCATATGCGTTAAGGCTCACAAAGAATATTTATGTGTAGGTCGTTTATTATAACTCCAAGCATATAAAACTTTTCTGAGGCATAATTTTTCCAAATCGTTGTATTTTATATTTTCATTTTATATACTCACAATTTGTAACTTTTTGGTAGAAGATATATCGTTTCATATTAGAAGTTTTTATCACCTATCGGCTACACTGCTAAAAAAAAATTATTAAAAATTCAAAGGAATCGTGTTTCTGCAATCAAAATTTAACATTAAGAAAAAGGACGGTGCTTTTTTTATCAATTTTTTTACTTATCCATAAATTGAATTTTTAAAATTATTTTTTTTTTTATTTCAAAAATGACAATTTCTAACAATTAGAATTTATTGATATCGCGAATCGCATTTCAACATTTTTGCGACTCGTAATCAAATGAATTCATTAAATTTTAGCGATTCGTTAGCAATTCGCCTCTCATTTGTAGCAATTCGTTTACGAATTATCGCTTCTTGTTTTTCATATAAAATGAATGAAACAAAAAAATATCCGCTATAAAAAGTAATGTATTAACAATGTAAGTTCATAAGAGATACTTTCCTAAAAAAGAATTGTTTCATATTAAAAAGTCAGGTTCGTTATTTATTCGAAACAAATTCAAAAAAATGCAAATTACCGAATACAAAAATACTTTTTCTTTAAAAAAGTATTTTAACTTACTGCTGTAAATATGTAATTTGAGTGAATTATTATGTTTTAAAAATTTTATAATTTAATTAATTTCATTTTTTCATTAAGTTTTTTCCTGAAAAAAATGTTGGTTAAATTTTTTTAAATTATCTTGTTTCATGTTTTTTATGTCAATAATAATCATTCATAATATTTTGAAGATTTTCATATGAAAAAGTCTACCCGAACAATTTTCGGAGTCGTTTATATAAATAATTACAAATCCGCGATGGTGAACCCGAAATCTCAAATTCGTTTTGAATGTATAATGAAGCCGACTTAAAAATATGCAAAGTTTTTTTAAGAAAAGTAATATATTTTTTTTTTATACGTCTTTTAAGTTAATATTTGCTTTTTTAGTTTTATATAAAAAAATTTAGTCAAAAAATAATAAAAATAAAACTAATTTTGAAATTTTGTTAAGTCAAATCTTTAAAAAAACCTAAAAAAAATATGAAAAAAATTGTCTGTCAAAATAATGATATATAATTCTCTAATTGGTTAATAGAAACCTCGAAAATTAATCAGTGGTTTGTTTTGTTCACATAAAATAAATTAAATTTGAATTTGTACTGTAGTTCAACAAACATAAGAAATAAAGAAGTGTTATAAGAAATGTTCTTTTACAGTACAAAAAGAATTTTACTCGTTAACGAATTGTTTTTCTCGACTCGTTCATTTTTTCGCGAATATAATATCGCTCGCAATATTATAAGTGAATTGCTTCTAATAATTGCTAATGAATGAAATGTACGAAAATGTGATTCGTAAACGTTAACATTAGTAAATCATTACTGAAATTATAAGTATATTTAATACAGTACATAAACAAAACTAGCCCTAAATAAAGTAGATTAAACAAATTCATTAAGACATAACATCACCATTGTCTATAAGAATATCAAAAAGTAATATTTGGGTTTTATTTATTTATTTTTATCTTAGGCACCGATGATGAAAACCAGGATTTTAACTATTTAGCATCATGGGGCCCGCGTTTCAACGCCTTAGCTACTATGTATGGGCCCGACAAGAACGAACCAAACGATGAGGATATCGCTGTATTATAAAATAGGGAATAAGAAAATTTCGAGAGCAAAACAAAAAACAAAAACTATACATGAACATTTATGTTGGATAAAAATTTCTCAATAATTTAATTGCCAGAGTAAAGAAGAAATACGAATCAACAACAGTTAAAAAACCTACCGTCAGCAGCAAGTGTCTGTCAAGGCAATTACGGCCCAACAGTGGAACTTCATATCTAGCTATATACAAATTATATTAAAAAAAAAATACAAATATTATTTGCGGCATTGGAGTTCAAAGGACGATTACCGACTGCTGATGATGATGATTATGGCAACTATGAAAAACAGCAACTTTACTAAGGAAAAACTGCCCAGCGCATTTTCACGACATTGACTTCGAAAGACAAATAGAGTTGGAAATGCACGGGCTGCAACAAAAACTAATAACTTACATCAAAATATAAAAAATTTAAAAAGAACTTTCGAGTAAAAACTTAGAATTAATAGAAAAATCGACGTTTACTAAAAACCTATTCAAATAAAAGACATTGTTAAGAAACCATACTTAATCGATGCTTAGTGTAAGGATTTTTCTTCCAATAAATTACAATTTTAAGAAAGGATTAAAGGAAACCAAAGAGGCAGCTAATCAAAATAGAACCACACAAATACGGAAATTATTGATCACAATTATTAATAGAACTATTTAAATAATAAACTATATAAACCAAAGCAGGTCGAATTGAGTTACTCTACGGCAGGCACTCAAACCTCAAAATAAAGATGAAAAAGCATCGAGACACGAAGCAGTCTCCAGCTAGCCAGATCAAGAACAACATGTTCGAGCTAGCAAAACGAAAGCGGGTCCCACAGACAGGTCACTTAATCAAAGCTTGAGGCAGAAAGCAGGTAAGCGGGTCGATGATAACATCTTAAAGCTACATAATATCTTTGAAATCTGTTACAGTTAATTTCCTCATTACAAAGACGCTTAAAACTAGCTACTATCTGCTGAAGCACGGATGGTGTCATTAGTGGGGCGGAGCGCTCCAGCAAAAGTCAAAAAAGTTTTAAGTATTTTGTCAGAATGAAATAAAATATTTGAAAAACATGGTGAATAGGCCTACTGGGGAAGTCAGCCATGTATAAAAATAAAATTGGCTAACGCACTCGCATATTGCAGTACCTCCAGGGTGAGTGTGGAAACCTGCAAACCAAAAAAGCACTTTTCAGTGCTACCAATTTACAAAGAGATACAATTTTATTTATCTGCTCTTTTTTTTAATTTTATGCATTGCTGCGGTTGACCATCTGCACACAAGCTCACACTATTTTTTTATTTAATTTATAGAATTTTTTTCATTTTGTATGTACTTTAAGTGTTGAAAGCTTGATGATGCATCATTGTGGTTGCTATGTTTTATTGTATTTCATTCAATTGCAGCTGGAGCAGCATCGCAGACTGGTGGGACGAGGTGCTGTGAGTGCGTTCACCAAGTGCCAAAATATTCCGGAAGTGAACAATACTTCCGGAATATGGACGTGCAAAAATATGTTTTAATTTATTATTGTTTCAGAATACAGCGAATATTAAAAGGAAGTGGAACATCATCAATAAGCGAAGTACAAGCACAAAAATGTTAAATAAAAGGTCGCTTTAAAAATGCCTTTATCATTGAATTACATTGAGCGTATTTAGTATGGATCTGGTATGCTAACCCAGTCCGAATCAAAAAATTAACCTGCAAAGATTGGTAAAGTATAAGTAGAAAATACATTTATTGTAGGTCTTTAATAAATTTGTAAATAACTATCTTAATAGCTTTAGTATTATATCTAAAATATCGAGATTTCCGATCCCGAAGTTTACGTTCAAAGAAGCTATTTTAAGCCAACACCCAAAAAATAAATCTGAAAGATGAGCCCTTAAAAATAAACTTTATATAACATAACATCTATGGAAACTAAACGAAAAATTGCTTCTGTGGTTAGGTTTTAACATATGAGACTTTAGTTTTGTGGACCATCTCAGGCCCGTGCGCATGGACTAAGGCACCATATAGCAATATTGGCCTTACCACTGCCAGGCCAGTGTAAAGCCAGTGAGTAACACTTGGCTGTAAATTCCATTTGTTTCCCACTGCCTTTTGCATTAGTAGAGGGCTATATTTGCTTTTTTGGCTCTCTCGAGCAGATTGGAAATTTCTCTTAATCTGAGAAGCTTAGTCTTGTGCTGTCCATTTATGGAGGACGGATTGTTGGTAGTTTGTGCTTTCTTGTAAAAATCACTAAATCTGTTTTTTTAGGGTTGACGTTAAATCAACAGCTATTAACTCATTGGATGAGAGTATTGAGGCCGTTTTTCATAATGTCTCGAAGTGTAGATGTATATTTTTCAGAAGTGACATAAGCAATTGTCATTGTCAAATTGGAAAGCAATTGCTTAAAATTGATATGAGTCAAATACGCGACCTTCAGCTTCTTCTTCAGCTGTCATTATTTCGAGTACATTCACTGCTGCCACATCAAATAAATCATCCAATTCTTCACTGAAAACCTTTTCGCGTTTTCGATCTAAATTTGAAGTACGTTTACTGTTTCGTTGCAGTGTTCTCCACTCATCATGCAAAGTTAGCAGTTTATCTGTATTGTATCCCTTAGTATCTGTTTTTTTCACACACTAAGTAAAATATTTTCTGCTATTCCCTCCATTTTTTTCACATTTTCCAATTAAAACACGGCTAAATCAGTCCGAATATCCCAATTTTTTGCTGATGATATGGCCTTCGACAATGCCTTATTAAAACTTCATTAAAACAATGGCAAGAAACAGACTTACCACGTGTTATTCGATATGTTCTAGCAAATACAATAAAATATTACTCACTACTCACATTTTGCCTTGACGAAATTATAGAATTTCTCAAAAACAATTTTAAATAGTTTTCGCAGTCTTATGGGCAATGAATCGGAAGTGAATGTGCAAAACAATTTTATTTTACTACACGCACTGCACATAACTACTGATGCTGCTGTATCGAAACCATAATTTGTTGTTTTTTTTTTTGTGTTCGCTAAGCCAAAAAAGGGCACTTTGAAAAATTTTAAAAAAAAAGTCAAGTTTGATCATCTATAACTTTCGCTGTAGACTTTTGGATTTTTTAATTTTTTTTTACAAAAAAGCTCAACACTATTCTATCCGTAAAGTTTTTTTTCAAATTTTTCGTTTTCAAATTTTTAGGATTTTTTTTTGTAAATACCCAAAATCGATTTGTTCGAAAAATTGCACTTCAAGCTAAAAATTCCAAAGCGGCTAGATTCTTCAACATATTCGCTCAATTTTTTATTTATAGATAATTCAAAGGTAAATATCCCTAAGATTTCGTTCAAATATCTTTATATTTGGATTTTTGTGATTTTTTGAAAATAAGAAAATAATGGAATTTTCAAAAAAAAAGGTGATCAATGCGGCACGCCTCTGACTTTTTCAGTTGACTTCAAAATTCTGGACGTTTGTCTTGAGGTCAAATAGAACAATTATTTTTATTGAAACTAAAACATTTCCAAAAACTCCTTTTGGGGGCCACTCTAGGCCTTTTTTTTTTCTTTTTTTCTGTACCCCGACGCATTAATTTACTGAGAGAAAATAGTTCTTTACTCGGAATACAAAGAAAAGTATTCTGAAGAAGTATACAACTAGAATCTAGAATCTTATCTAATATATAAAAATCTCCTGTCACGGTGTTTGTGGTCGCACGCTTTCGAAACGGCTCTACCGAATGTAATACATTTTTTATATATTTGTTAGGTATGAGAATCAATTAAATTATTCAATTGAAATAATTTTTCTGTTCGGCCGTCACCTCTTTGCAGACAATGGCAAACCTCAGAGAGTAAAAACTGCCATGAAAGGCTTCTTGAGAACATAAGCCGTTCGGAGTCGTCGTAAAACATGTAGGTCCAGTTCTCCGATCATTTGTGTGCAAACATTTTACATCAAACACAACACAATTGCTTATAAGAAGTTCGGTCAAAGTCCTTTCAAGGGCTGAGATGGCCATTTCGTTTTTTTTCTTTTTTTAATATTTAAAACAATATTTAAATAATTTAACCGTCGTTCATTGAAGTGAAGTCATTTACATTAAGTGTCGCGTCAAGTTGACATTTCATTCAGCATTTGTTATGTATTACAACAAAGTATGTGGAAAATTTTTCATGAAACTGCCCATTTGAGGCGTGGCTTCGTCTATACAAGCCACATTTTCTATACAGAATAGGTTTGACAGAAAAAATCACAGAACCTTGAAATTTAAAATAAAGTTACCACTTGGTGATGTCCTTCTAATGGAAAACTTGGATGGGGATTGGACAAGGGGGTGTGGCTCTGCGCATGTAAGCCACATTTTTAGTATTGAATAGCTTTGGAAGTAAAATCACAGAAACTCAGAATGGAGTTACTATTTGGTGATGTCCTAATGTCCGCGAAACTGGGACGGGACTTAGATAATGAGCGTGGTGGCAATCAAAGAGTCAAATAAATGTTTTGAATATCTATATTATTATTACTCAAGTGCATTTTTTGTGATGACTATCAAATCCATACTATAGACGCGATTTTCATAAATAGGGTAGCCATTGAAAGGTCTTGCTCTGTAGATGTGCAATAAAGTCTTATTTTTTCCAAAATATTGTGTATTTTTTAAAAAAAAGCTGAAACAATTTTCTACGAAAAATACAAAAATTTTTTTTTTGTTCTGCCTAATAGTATGTGATAGATTTTTATTATTATGCTATTATAAATAATAACTGTTGCGGGATTCCCAAATGCCTTAACTAGCGAAAACTGTGATTTACTATAAAACTGTGCATGTACAAGGACCCATAACGACAACTATGATTATCATTAACTTTTTGGGAATCCAGCTACTGGGCTACTTAACAATTCAATAGAAACATAGAGTTTTTATGAAATCCTTGGTTCAAAGGTAAAAATAGTCCGTAATATTAAAACAATATTTCCTATCACTAGATATTTTATATTTTGGCGTTTTAATGCCACACGGCATTGAGGCCCTATGCTCCGCCTAGGAGCTCGAGGAAACGATGATAGTTGTCGGATGTAACAACTCACACCGGGTATTTCTAGTAATTTTATAATAAATCATATTTTCTGTTCATCCATTTCTTGCTAGTTTGAATTAAGAGTCCCCTTTTAATAACCTCTCCCCCTCCTCCCACCCCCTCTCAGGAGCAAATCCTGCGCACAGCCAATTGAGGTTTTCGATTTTGATGGAATTCAAGTAACTATAGCTTTTCACCGAATTGACGAATTTTAAGAAATTAAACATCAAATTATAGATAGAAACCTAATAATTTTAGAATAAAAAATATTTTAAAAATTTGCTTTTATATTGTTAAGTTTTTTGGTTAGAAAAAATAAATGCATTTTTTCCAAAAGCTCTCAACCGGCTTTTTTTTAACATTTTAAAAACATGCTAGAATTATATACTATCAAGGATGGCACCTATTAGGATTTTGAAGTTACGAGGAAAACCCATGGCAAACCAATTTTTAATTAATTTGTAATTGTTGTAAATTTTTGTGTTATATGGGAGGTAGGCGTGGTTTTTGGCGGATTACAAAATATTTTTGCATATGTTCTAATAGAGCTTATTTGAACTTACACACCAATTTTCATTAGTCTACGACAACTGTGTACCTAAATATCTTTTACTTTTGCTTTGAGCGCTATTGCGTTACTTTTATTAAAACAAGTATATCAACGCAGCAACGCATTTAAGTGCTTCAACTCAATAACGCAACGCAGCGCTGCATTATCCATGTCTAATGCTCACAAATGAAAGGCAAGACGAACGAAATATTGCTCTAGAAAATCAAGTCCCATTTTATTGTGTTTCTTATACTGTTCTTACTGTTTGCTTATATTAGCATTGTTGTTTCTTTTTTGCTTGCGTCCAGCACAACAAAAAATTTGATATCAAATTATTAAAAAAACATTTCTTCAACTGCCGTGGGAATCGAACCCGAACCCACTGATTAAGAGTTCAGTACACTATCCACTAGGCTATACGCTATCCACCAGGCTACTAAGCTGTGTTAGAAACATTTGTTGATTCAGTATAAAGTAAAAAAGAAGCCATGTCGCTGCATAGCAGCATAATCTATTAATATATGGAAAGTTGTGTATTGGTTATCCTAAAAAACTAACACGAATTCGCTTCTACTTGCTACAAGATGTCACCAGCATCAGTGTTCTCTTTCGCGCATTCACATAAAAAAAACAAAACACACCGATGCTGGTGAAATCTTGTGGCAAGTAGAAGCACATTTTTGGTACGAGTTGTTGTTATCCAATACATAATCCTCTATCAATTAATAGATTCTGATGATCTACAGCAGCATAGCTTCTGTTATACTTAACATTGAATCTACAACTGTTTCTTGCTTACAGCTTGGTACCCTGGTGGATAGCGTATAGAACTCCTAATCATTTGTTACGACTTCAAATCACCACGGGGACCAAAAAATATTTTTTTATTATTTAATGTTAAAGTATTAAATTTTCTTGTTGTAATAAACGCAAGCAATAAAGAAACCAAAAATTAAGTGCTTCAACTCAATAACGCAACGCAGCGCTGCATTATCCATGTCTAATGCTCACAAATGAAAGGCAAGACGAACGAAATATTGATTTCGAAACTTTTACTTTACTTTATAAAACTAAAATTAAACCAGTTCTACTTTATGCTTTTTCATGCTGGTTCTCTCCCAGTCAATTAACCAAATCAATTAATAAAATATATATTTTTTTATTTTTTTTTTTTTTTTTTTTGTATATCTACCTATTTATTCTGAGATTTTATTTTATTTTATTTTAAATATTTTTGCCAGATAAGAATATTTCTAATTTCAAGGTCATGACGTTGATTATTATTCATTATTTTTGAACTTATATTTTAACTTTTAACAAAAAAGTAACCCTAAAATATAAGGAGAACCAGTTTTTGTAGGAAAAATATAATTGTTGTACTGCCCTGGGTAGCGAAAAGTTAGGCCTCATAGAAGCGCTCGCAGAAGCAGCGAGGAAGTCATGTGTCTTACCGCCAAAAGTAACAGTAAATGCACGCCTTCGTTAGAAAAGACCTAGCTTAATTGCCTATGGGGCTGTATCGCCTAAGGTGGTCCTTGAATTTGAAAGGTTGGAGAGAAAGGTTTTTAGACTGTGTATTGTTAAAAATTACGAAGACAGACACAGAAGGTTCTCCAATGAGTTTGTGAAGCGAATGAAGCGAATGTGATGCCTTTTATACAGGCCCGTAGCTGGATTTACCTTAGGGGGGTTTTCATAAAAAATATATCGATATTTTTTGATATAGATGAATCAAAGGAATTTAGTATAAAACTTTAATGAATTTTTAATAAAACTTACTTTTATTTATTTTTGTATGTTTGTATTAAGTTTTCTATATTTTTTTTTTTGGACTGACAATAATTCTGACAATACATCAGCCTCTGTGACTTTGCTATCCCTATGTATTCTTAAGGATGCACAATCATTTAAGCGGTACTTGCCCATAGAAATTCTAGATATACATTTCAAATATCAATTGCACTCCTTCACCTAGCACCACACTTTCCTTATATTTGCACCAGCATCCGCTGCTGAATTCTGATTTCATTTATTCCTATTGTTGTGTTATCAGAGCAAGGAAAAATTCTTGCATATTTTTTAATTAAAATTTTGATCGTTCCTCGTTTTCGGATGTCATCAAAATCAAGTTGAACGATGACAAAAGCCAGTTGTGCTTTGTAAATAGTACTTCCATGTTGTAAATTCTTGAACCAAGGAAAGTTATATAAACAGTAATTTTGTAAAAATGTTCCACACCATTAGAAATGCGACCTACAATGCAAATTCCTTTCAAAAGATATTTTTGTAAGCGTCTTCGTAAGGGGCTATCGGGTAAATATTTTGTATAAAGCAAGGTTGAACTCTAAGCCACTTGTTAACTACTAGAAAAATTACCACGATAAGAAGATTAACATTTTCTTAAAATTTCTTAAAAACTTTAACAGATCACTTAGCAAAATTTTTAAATTTAATTGACTTTATCAACAACATTCAAAAGGTTTAAAAATTTCATTTTTAAAAATTTGTGCTGTCCCAATAGGTTGAGATCCCGCGTCAATGCTGAAAAAAACGCAAAACTTACAATAAGCTCCGTTTCTCAATTTGGAGTAAGCTAACTAATGCCAACGGTTCAACCAAGACTGCTTAAATCGTAGATAACGCGAACCACTCAGAGGAAAACAAAAGTTGGGGATATTTTAAATGTTTTAAAAACTTGAAATGAAATGAAATTGCAAATATCGTTGCTTGCACCTTTATGTACTGCCGAAGCCGAAGGCAGTTCCGATGTATCAAATGAAATTTCTGTTTCTGGAACAACTTCTTCAATCATACACACAAAACGCACAAATTTAGAATTATTAACATGAAAAGTGAAATATTCTTAACTACGTATACGACCGCTTTTAACATTACTATCAATACTACCACCTCCTGCAACTGCCGCTTACAAAGCAGTTCTGGATACTTTTCAGGTTTTAAAGATTCTTGAACGCTTTCTACAATGCAAACGAAATACAATATTACATTATTACGATTTAGCTAAAATTGTAACCATCAAATAATTATAATATAAAATGGACACCGCACACATTGACCACTACACCATTCTGGCAGCGCTGCACGCGGTTGATACATGAGCAAAGTAGTTCTAATGTCGCTTCGACTTCGGCGGTGTCATCTTCTTTTTATAATTACTAGTATTTAATTTTGTAACATTGGAGCAAGGTATTAAAGAATATCAAGAAGTCGATATTCCATAATAAGGACGGAAATTGATAAAAAAAAAAAAATTCCTTAAAAAAAAAGATTTACTTTCCTTCTTTCTGGAGCTAATTAAGTGGAATCGTTTTAGTATTTTGGCACTTAACACAAATGGTTTACATTTTATAAAACCACAATTAAAACAATTGTAAAAGATAAATCGTTTCCTCACTTTCATTTAATACTTTCCCACGCAATAGATTCTTAAATCGCTAGTGATGGACAAGGCTCAATTGAATGTATCGAACTTTATTCGATATCTTAAGCGTGTTGCTGTTGCAGTTTATACTGTTACTGAAGAGAAATGTAGGCGCATATAAAAAATGCCATTTTAATGATTACATTTTATTTTTTTTTATACTTTCTGAACCCTATGGGGAGGAGGGGGGGTTGAAAACCCAAAATCCCTCCCTTGTCTACGGGACTGCTTTCATAAGATATGAAAGATATTACTTTAATGAAAAAAACTGTAATTAACTTGAGTCTTTATGAGAATGAAGTAATCAAAGAATCTACTCCTCGCAGTCGAAAGTTGCATGGGGGTCCTCTATGTACCACTCTCCGGTTGGGGTCATTTTTTAGAATGTTGTGGGGAGTCTTGATGAGCTGCCTTTATCCTTTCATCTTAAGGCTACACCGGGGCATAACAAAGGATGATAAATCCCTGCGGTTTCATTTAAAAATCTTCCTTTTATGCGGGGTTACTCTATATAGTTATGGTTGGTGTGCAAAATCTTTCTGTTTTATTTTATTTTTTTACAAAAAAGTATATTACAATAGTTATTATTGTGTAGTGAATTATATTCTCTAGTGGTTATATGTTTTTGTATTTAGCATAAATATGATGTTTAAATTTACTTGATATTGGTAAAGTCTAATTAAAACTTTGTTCTTTTTATTATATTACAAGTGAGAACTTTTAAAAAATTATTTCTTATTCATAATAATATATACTTTATGTTCAATGTTGCCCTTAAGGTTGTATATAAAGACAGTCAGGTATAATATGAATTAAGATTGTAACAATTATTTCTAATTTGAAAAGTGGCACAGTAAGCTGCACTTCAAATGTTAAATCAAAGATTAATGTATCTGCATAAAGTTCTGTATTCATTTTGACACACATTTGTATGTGTTTTCGTTGCTATATCTATGTCTGTAAAATCTTTGAAATCATAAAGTAATATCATTTTAACTTATGCCAATCATATTGTGGAAGTAGACATGACATTATTAGTTGAATGTTTAGTAAAGCGGACATATGGTGGTCATGTTCTAGCTAGTCATTGTTTCATTCTTCCATACGTTTAGCTTTAAGTTTATTTTTTAATATTGTACATTAATACAAACAGACAATACGTCAAAAACAATTTTGATTATACTCATCGAGCAAGAGTAAATTAATCTATATATTTATTCCGGTAAGAGTACCCTCATTCCTGCAAATCTATAAACGCTACAGCAACACTTGATATATCATTAGAAAGGTCTTGAGCTGTAGGTAAGCAGAAAATAATTAGATTTTTATAAGTGGTAGCGTTGAGCAGATATGAGCGTTTAAAATTGAAAAAATGGCAAAAAGACTTAAGACACGAACTTACTCCAAGGTAAATGAGAATGCGTGATCTCCGAAGTGTATCAGCTAAGTACACCCGATTTTCGGGGCGTTATCACTAGTCTTTAAAAATTATATTAGCCATGTGGCAGTCAAGTCACAGGCTGGTCTTGCAGGCCTTAATATTATAGCGGCAGCAATAATTACAAGAAACTTTTTATATTTACTTAGTCAAAATCGTTTGAAAAAAGTCTCAATAAAGATAATCTAATCTTAAATGTACGGGCTTATAATTGCCAGCAAAATTTTGACAATTTAGCTCACCACACATGGTTGTGAACTTGGCTGCACTGAACAAATTTTTTCCTTCAATAGCGTAATACCTAGCGAAAAAAATTCCGTTGCCTCTTTGCTTGCAAAAAACTCGATGTACTTCTTATGGGAGATTTGGTTTCATGTTTACAGCATACTGAGCTTTCATTGGAACTGTTTTGAGGTATGAAGACTCCTAAGGCATGAATAAAGGATCATTCGGATAGATATTCCAAAAGGTTTAGCCAGCTCCATTTTACGTCATTTTTTTCGGCTTTATGGGCTGCAATGTTTACATATTGGGTGGAGGTATATTCGTTGCAAGCTGAGTCATAAAAACATTTGCAAGTTTTATTGACTCTTTGGTCATAAATGGACAATTCTATGGTCAATCGGATGCACTGCGGTAGTTAGAACTTATACTGGAACCTTTACGAATCACCCTTTAGAACAAAAAAGCGTTGAAAAACAAAACAAAACAAAACTTTTGGAAATTTTTCAGTTTCCTCTAACACTTTTTTATCATCTATGTACTCTTTATGTTATTATATACTCTGTCGTTTCAACGTGAGTTTTCACGTCAGTTAGCAAGTGTAAAGTGCAAAACTAAATTGAAAAAAGCAACAACAAAATACAAGTAAAATAACTTTGCTGCAATTAAAAACAAAAGTTAAAAAAAGGTCGATGGCATGGCATCGAAAACTATTTTGATATGGGAGTTTTCTGTCAAGATATCGTTTTGTATTCATTTTACCAAAAGCAATCAATTGTCGCTATTTCACATTTTCGGAATATTTTGCAAAAAAAAAAATGTTAAAAATACGTCAATTTCAATCATAATTAAAATCAGCTTTTACTTTGCTTTATGCTTTATGCTTTACTTTTTGTATGTTCACGTCGAGTATAGCAAATCAGATATTTTGCTATTATACTTTGCATTTGGTAGTTGACATGGAAACTCCTTTATTTCCGCATATATAGATTACTGAGAAGAAACTTAGAAAATTTAAAAACTTATTTAAATTTGACATCACATTCAACTTATTGGGATTTGACCACAGGGAAATAACTTCTTAGCTGCGAAGTATGTAGGCAACACAAGATCTTTTAAAAAAGTTGTGAAGCTTCCCTATAGGAAAATCAACTAATTTAAACGTAGTTGAAAAAGTAGTTTTTTGTCAACCACAACTAGTTGAAATTCTGATTTTTTTCCAAAGAACGAACTAACATATTTTGTATGGTGATGTCCGCTAAATAAGTCAATTAACTTTCGTCTGCATAATTTTCAACTACCTGTAAAATTAGTTAAATTTAAATTATTTTTTTAATTAATTTAAAATAACCAATTGAAAACTATTTCATATTCCACTTACTAAAGATGAATTTAAAATGCTTATTTTAAATGCTTATAATTTATTTGACTGTTTTGAAAAATACATAAATACATAAATCATGCCAAAAAATCATGCCTGGTCGACACAAATAAATTCTGAAACATAAAATCAGAAAGCAAAATGTAAACAAAGTTAAAAGTGATCAGAGTTTTTTAATGGAAAATTGTGAAATGGCGTTTTTTGTGGTGTTTTAATTGATTTTAAAATAATTCAAAAGTGATTCATGCCAAACTTCATTCTCAGTTAATTCAAAAAAGAACTAGTAATTAAATTCAAGGAGCGCAACAGAAGTACGCTGCGATGGTAGATATAATTTCATTATTCCTTTCTTAATTGGACTATTTCTGCTTCCAACAGGTGATATTTCCAGAAGCTGAAGGAAATCTGCGCTTATATGTGAGCATGCCTACCACGGAAGCAGTTTCCAAAAACGGGCACGCCACCGCCTGGGTGCATGAGCGAAGGTGCTGATCCAATTGATCGGGATTGTGTGGATACTGCGCCTGTTATTTAACACGAGCCAGGTTTTTGATTCTCCAGCGTCAGCGTCCAGTGTCAGCGGGATTTTCCACGCTTTGCAACCATCAATCATGGTCGATGGACACACCGATATATTGCTTAGTGCTTCTTTTAAGTGTCAATCGCAATGGGCAAGGCGTGCGTCTTTACTACTGAAGTGATGAGGTGTTTGCTGAATGGTTAAGCAATCAATTTCCGTACAGAGTCCAAATTGTGGAATGTTTTCTAAACGCTACCAGTTTCTAATTTGAATATCTTAAATAATAAAGAATTTTTAATCGTTTCACAGGGTTTTGAGGCAGTTTATCAGTTTTAAAGTGTGTTTACCACGTCTATCTTGCATCTCAATGTCGTAAATAAAAAAATATGTATTTTTGAAACAAAATTTTAGCGAAGCCTAAAGTTAATAATATTTACATGGTTAAATATATATAAACTTGTAATCTAATAATTAAAACATGCCAAAATCAGAGTAGTTGCCGCCTTAATATAATTCAAAGTAGTTTATCAACCACTTGTTTTTAAGTAGTATTTCAATTACTTCATATATAATGCAATAAAAACTATTTAGAATTGAAGTGGATGCCGCCTTAATATAATTCAAAGTACTTCATATACTAGTTTATTGTAAACTAGTTTTTTAATTAGTTGTTTTTAAAAGCAAGTTAGTTTGTTCCTGTAGGGTTGCTTCCACAAATACTCTCGAAGTACTATCGAGGAAGAAATTTACTTTGTGTTTATAGAAGACCCCTGCCGTTAAGCCTTAATTCTTCTTGGGCTCATGACTTCGGAATCAATAGTTCATGGAACCAACAACCAGCACTTCACTACACACTCAAGGTGCGTAAATAATATACCAGTAATACACAGATCTGTTCAATACAAGTGCACATGCAAAACAAGTAGGGTGGGGTGAAGCATTTCGGTGGGTGAAGCGTTTCACCTATGATATTTTGATACAGCGAAGCGTTCAGACGTACTTTGTGTACAAAGTTACAATTTTTAGTAGGTTTACTACTAAATTGGTAGTTTTTTAACTTTATTTTATGGCCTTGGTATTTTTTAAGTAGTTTTTGAGATTTGGCAGTTTTTGGTAGTTTTTCTTTTGCATGGGGTGATTTTTTCCCATCTTTCTTCACTGTGGCAATATTGTGTACTACAGCAACATGCGGTAGCCCTTCCAAGCTGTTGTTAATATTTAAACTGAAGCAAACCACAGTTATATCGCAATGTTTTCATAAAAAAAAATATGAAAGGACGTTACGACCAAGAATATCGTCCAGAACGGGATCGATTAGATGCTTTTAAAAGTTAGCTGTGTCAAGAAAAAAATGGCAAAGATGCATTTTGTACCGGGTCCAACTGTGAATTTAAACCACTCAGAGACCCACTCAAACACATACAAAAAATTTCATCAAAGTCGGTATAGCCGATAAATTTTTACCCCATGTTGCCATGTTGAAGCCATTTCAAATTCAGGACGATTCAACGGATGACAATAACATTTCTTTAATTCGCCTTTATATAAACAATTTTTATTTATATATTCCTTTTTAAATTAATGAAATATTTTTTTTAAATACTTTTTTATAAATTTTTGTTAAAAAAGGTTTTGTTTAAATATTAAAAAATTAGTTTAAGGTTCTTTCGGTAGATTCCAAATGTTTTTAGAAGATTTTAGTAACTTTTATCTATAGATTTAGTAGGAAACCACTTGGATAAAAAGGTCACACTGATTGCTCTTCAAAACCAGTTTTTTCCAAAAAAGTTTTTTGATTTTTGAGTGCATTTATGTGCATTTATGTGCATAGTTTTTTGATTTTTTGAGTGCATTTATCGTGTTTTATGCCAACCACTCAACACAAATTCAATTTAAATATATCAGTCGTGTTTTGTTTAATGTTGTTCTTAAAAAATATGAAGTGTTTGTGAAATATCTATCAAGTGGATGTGTGATGCGAGCCGTGTTTTCAAAATGAAATGATTCACCCAAAAACTCCGTTTTTATGCGTATTTTGTGATTTTGTGTGTATTTAATGCGATTTTGTTTTTTTTTTTGGCTTTTTCAATTCATTGCAACAAATGCGACCAGCCATATCACTTGAAATGCGTCGACATTGGCAACCGTGGCTACTACACCTGTCGGAACTGCGACTCTGACTTCGATATTAGCGATGAATAATAAATTTGGATTCGATGACTTTTATTCAGTTAAAGTATAATTAAAACGAACATTTTTGAAGTATCCTCATAATTTTTTGCCGAAATCGAAAATGTTCAAATCCGAGCGCATAGAAATTAAGAAAAATGTCCATTCTTGTGATTTAAGTCAAACACCATTCAAAAATTATATTTTTTGGGGGTTTTGTGAAAAAAAAACCCTTCACCCACCGCACCCTATTACAATCATGACACCCAGCAAAGCAAACATACTGGATGTCAATTTTACAAACACAAAGCCAGACCTGCGTCCTGTTTATGAAAACAATATTGAATGCAATTTTCCATATTCTTCTCAAACAGTACCAATTCAACTACCAAACAACTGGTACCTTCACGTTTCATCTATTGGTGGAGACGAGACCTATCCATTCTTTTATAAATAAGGATATACCAGCCCGATCGTACTAAGAGCTGGCCACCTAGGCCTGTGCAAGCGATGTGCATAAACAACAACCGGTATGAGACTCCCATGATAGTCACCCTGGGCAAGGGTCCCGCCCCACAGTACTTTGATTTAGATTTAGATTTAGATTAAGATTTAGATTTAGATTTAGATTTAGATTTAGATTTAGATTTAGATTTAGATTTAGATTTAGATTTAGATTTAGATTTAGAATTAGATTTAGATTTAGATTTAGATTTAGATTTAGATTTAGATTTAGATTTAGATTTAGATTTAGATTTAGATTTAGATTTAGATTAAGATTTAGATTTAGATTTAGATTTAGATTTAGATTTAGATTTAGATTTAGATTTAGATTTAGATTTAGATTTAGATTTAGATTTAGATTTAGATTTAGATTTAGATGTAGATGTAGATTTAGATTTAGATTTAGATTTAGATTTAGATTTAGATTTAGATTTAGATTTAGATTTAGATTTAGATTTAGATTTAGATTTAGATTTAGATTTAGATTTAGATTTAGATTTAGATTTAGATTTAGATTTAGATTTAGATTTAGATTTAGATTTAGATTTAGATTTAGATTTAGATTTAGATTTAGATTTAGATTTAGATTTAGATTTAGATTTAGATTTAGATTTAGATTAAGATTTAGATTTAGATTTAGATTTAGATTTAGATTTAGATTTAGATTTAGATTTAGATTTAGATTTAGATTTAGATTTAGATTTAGATTTAGATTTAGATTTAGATTTAGATTTAGATTTAGATTTAGATGTAGATGTAGATTTAGATTTAGATTTAGATTTAGATTTAGATTTAGATTTAGATTTAGATTTAGATTTAGATTTAGATTTAGATTTAGATTTAGATTTAGATTTAGATTTAGATTTAGATTTAGATTTAGATTTAGATTTAGATTTAGATTTAGATTTAGATTTAGATTTAGATTTAGATTTAGATGTAGATTAGATTTAGATTTAGATTTAGATTTAGATTTAGATTTAGATTTAGATTTAGATTTAGATTTAGATTTAGATTTAGATTTAGATTTAGATTTAGATTTAGATTTAGATGTAGATTTAGATTTAGATTTAGATTTAGATTTAGATTTAGATTTAGATTTAGATTTAGATTTAGATTTAGATTTAGATTTAGATTTAGATTTAGATTTAGATTTAGATTTAGATTTAGATTTAGATTTAGATTTAGATTTAGATTTAGATTTAGATTTAGATTTAGATTTAGATTTAGATTTAGATTTAGATTTAGATTTAGATTTAGATTTAGATTTAGATTTAGATTTAGATTTAGATTTAGATTTAGATTTAGATTTAGATTTAGATTTAGATT
Organism: Coremacera marginata; assembly: GCA_914767935.1. Classification (NCBI taxonomy): domain Eukaryota; kingdom Metazoa; phylum Arthropoda; class Insecta; order Diptera; family Sciomyzidae; genus Coremacera; species Coremacera marginata. The sequence continues at coordinate 67,581,979 of OU612045.1, forward strand.
TAGATTTAGATTTAGATTTAGATTTAGATTTAGATTTAGATTTAGATTTAGATTTAGATTTTGATTTAGATGTAAATGTAGATTTAGATTTAGATTTAGATTTAGATTTAGATTTAGATTTAGATTTAGATTTAGATTTAGATTTAGATTTTGATTTAGATTTAGATTTAGATTTAGATTTAGATTTAGATTTAGATTTAGATTTAGATTTAGATGTAGATGTAGATGTAGATGTAGATGTAGATTTAGATTTAGATTTAGATTTAGATTTAGATTTAGATTTAGATTTAGATTTAGATTTAGATTTAGATTTAGATTTAGATTTAGATTTAGATTTAGATTTAGATTTAGATTTAGATTTAGATTTAGATTTAGATTTAGATTTAGATTTAGATTTAGATTTAGATTTAGATTTAGATTTAGATTTAGATTTAGATTTAGATTTAATTAGATTTAGATTTAGATTTAGATTTAGATTTAGATTTAGATTTAGATTTAGATTTAGATTTAGATTTAGATTTAGATTTAGATTTAGATTTAGATTTAGATTTAGATTTAGATTTAGATTTAGATTTAGATTTAGATTTAGAGTTAGATTTAGATTTAGATTTAGATTTAGATTTAGATTAGATTTAGATTTAGATTTAGATTTAGATTTAGATTTAGATTTAGATTTAGATTTAGATTTAGATTTAGATTTAGATTTAGATTTAGATTTAGATTTAGATTTAGATTTAGATTTAGATTTAGATTTAGATTTAGATTTAGATTTAGATTTAGATTTAGATTAGATTTAGATTTAGATTTAGATTTAGATTTAGATTAGATTTAGATTTAGATTTAGATTTAGATTTAGATTTAGATTTAGATTTAGATTTAGATTTAGATTTAGATTTAGATTTAGATTTAGATTCAGATTTAGATTTAGATTTAGATTTAGATGTAGATGTAGATGTAGATTTAGATTTAGATTTAGATTTAGATTTAGATTTAGATTTAGATTTAGATTTAGATTTAGATTTAGAATTAGATTTAGATTTAGATTTAGATTTAGATTTAGATTTAGATTTAGATTTAGATTTAGATTTAGATTTAGATTTAGATTTAGATTTAGATTTAGATTTAGATTTAGATTTAGATTTAGATTTAGATTTAGATTTAGATTTAGATTTAGATTTAGATTTAGATTTAGATTTAGATTTAGATTTAGATTTAGATTTAGATTTAGATTTAGATTTAGATTTAGATTTAGATGTAGATGTAGATGTAGATTTAGATTTAGATTTAGATTTAGATTTAGATTTAGATTTAGATTTAGATTTAGATTTAGATTTAGATTTAGATTTAGATTTAGATTTAGATTTAGATTTAGATTTATATTTAGATTTAGATTTAGATTTATATTTAGATTTAGATTTAGATTTAGATTTAGATTTAGATTTAGATTTAGATATAGATTTAGATTTAGATTTAGATTTAGATTTAGATTTAGATTTAGATTTAGATTTAGATTTAGATTTAGATTTAGATTTAGATTTAGAATTAGAATTAGATTTAGATTTAGATTTAGATTTAAATTTATTTAACAGTTAATCAGTACAATAAGAACTAAGTTTTTTTAAGTTCAAAGTTTATGGACTAGATAATTTTTACAGAACAGAAAAATAAAATAATATGGCTTACAGAGATAAAAAGTAATTGTTTAATGTTATTTAATGTAATTTAATGGAATCAAAAGCAGTGAAATGTAATTTCAAAGTATTTAAATATAAATTTATCTTTATAGCATTACATAGTAAAACAAAACATAATCACAAAAATTAAAGGAAGAAATCGAAGGTATACATATTCAAAACTTAAGATTAGAGAAGAAGTATCGATAGATAATAGAAAGACAGGCAAGAGTAAAGAGACAGAAGTTAGGACTGACTTTTAGTAAGTATTTGCTGATAAGAAATGCCCCAGAACAGCATGCTTGAACTGTTGAAGTGACACTATTGATTTTAAATGATTAGGTAACGCGTTTCATAGCCTAGCAGCATTAATAAAAAATTTTCTCGTAGAATTAAGAAGTTCAAATTCGGAATAATTAGCATTTGGCTTCTGTGGTATCGACTAAATTGTAGTTTTTCAAATAAATAGATAGAAGTTTTATAATGGATGAGTTTATGCAGAAAAATGCAGTTTCCGGCATTAGAGTAACTAATTATAGCACAACCAAGTATAAAATTTTAGAACTCAGCTAAATGATCAAATTTACGTAAGCCATAGACATATCGAGTAGCATGGTTGAATACAATTTGTAGCTTAAGCTGAGACCGCGAGTCTAGCTTACAACACAAATGTTCTGAGTAAGTTACCACAGGACGGATTAGCTGTATTACAAGCTTACGTCGCGTATCAATAGGTGTATAATCAGCCGATATTCTTAGGTCACGCAGGATGTAATAGATTTTGCTCACTACTCTGTTTATATTGTCTGTGAACGTGAGGGACGCATTGATATTAAATCCTAGGTTAATGACACTATTAACAAATTTAAGGGTATCCCATACAAAAGTTGGACAAAAATAGAAGGAGTACTTCTATGATAATGCAATTTTGTATGCTTGGTTAGTTTAAGCCAATTAAGAAAAATTTCACAAACGGTTGAAATCGGTCAGTCCTTAGGGGTACCTGCCTTGGACCTATATTCATTTTTTATGTGATTTTGTATGGGAGGTGCATACAATAGTTAGCCGATCTTAACAAAAACTCGTCAGAAAGGTAATCAAATAGAGTAATAGATCTGTACTAAAAATGAGTAAAATCCGCTAGACACCAGGGGTACCTCTCTTGGACCTATATAATTTATTTACTTGATTTTTGATGGGAGGTACATACAAAGGTTAGCCGATCTAAGCAAAAACTCGTCAGAAGGGTAATTAAATAGAGTAATAGATATGTACTGAAAATGGTGGAAATCCGTTAGACCCTAGGGATACCTCCCGTGGACCAATATTTATTTTTTATTTGATTTTGTATGGGAGGTTCATGCAAAGGTTGGCCGATCTTAACAAAACTTCGTCAGAATGGTGGTCAAGTAGAGTTATAGATGTATACCTACAAATCGTGGAAATCGGTTAGACCCTAGAGGTATCAATGCACTACGAACATTTTGGAAATTTTTGAAATGTGTGATTTTAGACCATTTTTTAAAACGAGCTAACTGAAAGAATTGGAAGAATTCTGAAAGAATAACAAGCAAACAATAATATATATGAAAATGATAGAGGTGATTTAAGATACTTTGTTAACAGCCAATTTTATTTTTTAAATATTTTTTAAAGTTTTGGATTATTTCAACATAATTTTGATAAACAATTTTAAATTTTATTTCAGATTAATTAAAAAACCTTATTTTTATACATTATTCCTTAAAAAAAAAAGAACAGTTGAATAGCAAGAAGGATAGATATAAAGATGACGCATTCCGTGCGCTAAAAATAAAATTTTCGGCGTAGCCTGTGCAGCCTACGTCACCCGGCTTGCCAGATGTGAAACTCTATGAATACATACAAAAGAAAATGTCAAAAAGGAAAAAGCAAACACAAGCAGATTGCCAGATTCTGAAAGGCTGTTGTCGGGACAAGTCAAGAAAGTTCCGGGATTTCTTATAAGTGGTCGGAACAAAAAATTACATTTTTGTACTAGTGTTTGGATTTGATAAACATAAAACTAAAGCATAACCAATATGAACATAAATTGAATCTTAATAATTAGCAATATCATTATAAATGAAAACTAAATAATAAAAACAAAACAATTCACAACAATAGAACATTGATGTTTCATAAAATTAAAATATTATACATATATATAGAAAAAATACCATTTTTTGCGGTTTTTCCGGGGGTCCAAAAAATTTTGTTTTTGGAGTTTCCTCGAGGTCATTTTTAAGATAAAGGGTGCACCTTTCAAACTTTTTTTTTCGACCCACTTTACTGCGCAGTATACAGTTTTTCTGGAAAGATTTTGTTTTTTTTAAAAAAATTTTTCAAAGTTGAATTCTATCTCGAAAACCATAAGAGTTCGAAATCTTTTTTGTACGTATTAGTGTTAAGTGGGCAAAATAAATGAATAGAAATTAACAAATAATTTTGCCAAGTTAAATCCCTCATTTTAACCACTGTTCGCCGAGCTCAATTTTACATGGATAAGACAAGACTAGTAAATGCCGGCAAACATCTTTCGTCTCTATGCATCTAATCCATAACCATCCTCCTTTATGCTAACTTTGGGCAGGCAGTCAACACAAGTTCACTCTAAGGGCGTCGCCAGCCAATGGCCTTAATTGATTTTTGGCGCTTTCACGACTAATAAGAAAGTGTTTGAGATCTTTTTTTTTAATTTGAAATAAGTTTTCTGTACGGACTCATCATGGTCAGACCATTCAAGCGGTTATTCCCAATAGTGCTTCTTTAGCAGGTTTTTAGTCTGCTAAGATTATACCTATACGTTGTGCATGATAATCAAAATTTTCAAAGCCTTTTCCTTTTCAGGAAAAAAGGTTTTTGACTCTTTTAGGACATCAACAACGGTTAGATTTGTTGGGATGGGCTTAAATGCAAGAGCTGCTTTCAAAGATCGATTTAATTTTGTATGCTTGATTTATCATGAAATTGGGCGATAGTTTTGTAAGTTCTGCAAGATTTTCCACTGACATCGTTCGCATTTGTGCCGGGTGTAATTAAGATAGTGTAAATAATTGACTGTTTTCTTCAATAAAACGTACTTTAAGATATGTAATAACGGATTTCAAGTATGGTATTAGGTATTCATGATTTCTACCAGAATTCCGAAGAGCAGAAAGCTGGGTTTTATTTCAATGTTTGTACAAAGTTAACTTAGCTCGTCATGTTACATTTTAAAACAAAGCAATAAATAGGCGAAACTTTTGGCCTTTTTGCCTGAGCGATTGAATGAAATGAAACGAATCAGATGAACCATTGATCCACAATGGAGCTTCTGAGTAGTCCTCAGCTAAAAGAGCTGGTGAGCTAAAAGAGTGATACACATCGCGGAGAGCTAAACACTCATATCTTTCAATTTGTAGACATATTTTGCGCATCTCTAGCACGAATTAATGATAAACGCAAGAACAGCTGCATTTTGGGATTGGTTAGCATTCCCCCTTGGCATGCCCTCAACAATAGACTATAGAAGTTTGAACGGTAATTCATTCGAGTTTCGACGTGCGGGAATTATCGGTCAAGTAAGTCAAGTGAGTTGATATAGGACTTAAATTTCTTTGCATTTGCTTACATTATGGTTTTTTATTCTGAGCTGTCCATCCATTACTCCTCTTGGCGACACCTATCATGGTTCGTCCCGAAAATTTGAGACTTATCCTATGTAAAGCACAAGTGTTGTTGAGAGAGATAATTTCAAACCTGAACTCAAAAGTTTTTTAGAAATTTTATTTAGGTGGATTTCAATTGTTAGTTGGAGTAGCAGAATTTCAACTACTAGTTCCATGGCATTCGGAATATGCCAACGTTTATAAAAATTTTAAATACGCGTTTGGAAATTTCGTTTTTTTAATCCAATAAGACAGAACCAACGAAATAAAGCAAACTTAATGATACATTTTAAGAATTCCTAAAAACATGCCTTAGCTTTAAACCTATAATAATTCATTTGGATCGCACTGGCATTTAATGTGTTCGTGCGAGTGTTGGATGCTACGCACAAACATGCAATGTACATTTAAAATTTATTATTGAATATATGAAATTCAAACCTACTGCTGCTTAAAGTCAGCGTGTCGTGTCCAAACTATTTTATTCGAAACAATAACAACTTTTCCAATCTAAACGCCTAAATATGGCGTTCAAAAAAGAGTTTTACGCTTAAACAGACATTTAAAAGTGTTAAAATTAACAAATTGTGAAAACCGCACATTGAACTGCTAACATGTGAGTGTGTTTGTACTTTTCTGGTCTAACGCGCCGAAAAGTATGCCACGCTCCACTCACAAACTCATACACAATCCCTTGAAAATAAATAATAAATTATGCAATTTCGGTGAATAACGTGTGATTAGCCGCAGTTTTAGTGCAGTCATTCGATGGTAGGAGTAAGTATATATAGACGTGGTTCTTATGACAGTATTGGTGAGATTCGCGTATTTTGTATTCAATTTGTGGCATTACGGTTGGAACCAGCTTTTGCGTTTTATGTGTTCGTGCTTAGTTTAAATACTACCTCGCACACTAATGCATTTTTCCGATTCTAATTCAAATGAAATATGAGCTCACTAATGCAGCTGCCAAGCTATGTAAGTATGTCTCTGCGTATGTTGAAACACACAAATGCACTGAAAACTATAATCACTGTCATTAGAATAAGAAGTTGCACATCCAATTCAAAAATGAAATCAGGAATCGTTCGTGTTTTCGGTTTCATTTCGTATTGCTTTATAATTTTATATAACATAATTTTCCTACTTTTAAAGCTTTAAGTTTTGCTTGTCTTTAGTAGAAAGGCGCCAAGGAGGAAATAGTTTGACACCTTCCGATAAATATTTTTTATATTCTTTTCTTTGGGTGTATTTAAGCTTAAAATAATATAAAAACATTTGCATGTTCACGTCTATGTAAATTCGCATGCATCTACATATGTCGGGTGATTCAAAATTTATTAGCTCTAAATTATGAACAAAAACATTTTTTATTATGCAAAATTGAAATGAAATTTTGATATTTTATTGAATATTTTAACTAACGTCTGTCATAGCGCCATGCATACCAGCTTTGTACAGGATGCACAGATATTTTAATTAATATTAATGAATATTAGCCAATATATCAATTTCAATATTAATAACTAAACCGAAAACAATACTCTACCAAAGAATACCACTTATGTGATGAACAAAAACAATAAGAATTTAAAAACAACTGTTATGAAAAATAAATATTAAAATTAAAGGAAATATAGCCTATTCAACACACATTTTAAATGAAAATACAGTCTTTTTTTTTAACATGATTCCCGAAATCTATTTTGATATGTTGAGGGACAAAATCTTGATTTTTTCAAAAAAATAACTATAATTGTATTTCTCAGTTATTGCATTCTGTTATGAAATCTATTTTATTAGAATTTTGTTCACGGAGCAGTTACAGCAGAATTTAAGTATTAATGGAATAGTCAAAGATATTGGATCAACAAAGTGAATAGTTGTTGAGTATATCTAGATATCTGAGTTTGCACCGATGTATTTCATTATTATTACTTTTACCATATCTGTTAACAACATATATTTGTACACGGATACATAATAATAAAAATTCAAGTAATAATTACTGTTTATTTCAGTAATTCAATAGTTTTTCTCAATTCTCAGGAAAAAAGTAATGGGGTTACAGCATGAGGGTATCCAGGATATCAGCCAAGGGGGACGAGTTTTGGTATATATGTAGGTCAGTATATATGTATATATCCTTATTTCACTATACGTTATATTACTCGTTAAAATACAAAAATATAAATTAATATAAATGGCCATTTCTATCGCTATAGACGACAACGTGGCAGGCCTTATTAAGCACTGGACGGACTCGGAACGCCGTACAAGGTGGGCAGAAGCTGTTAATTGCAGGCAGTCAAAGGTGGCCTTGAAGTGGTCTCGTAGTGAGGCAGCAAAAGTTATCCGATACAATCAAAGGACTTTAAGCTGGCTTACTGCACGGGTCATAGCGCACGGTCCCTACATATACCATCTCAGGAAGATGGCTCTGACCGAGGACGATACGTGTAGGTTATGCCTAGAGGAGTCAGAAACAGCATCACACATTCCGGACGTGGCAAACATAAGATTGACCATTCTGGGACGTCCATTTATCAGGGACCGCAAATAACGATTATCGTAATCAATCAATCATTTTATAACAATTATTTTTTGATCAATATTTTTTCGAAGTAGTTCAGAAATAATTATTTTTGATCGTTATTTTTTCGGTCAGAAATAAAAGTTATTTTTTTTTTTTTTATAAGTTTTTATTTGCAATCTGTTACAGAACCTTAAGCAAGTTATATAAACAAAAAATTAAACTTAACATATTATATATATAACATATTTTTTATTAAACTTAAAATTTTACTGTGTACCAATGTACACAATAAACCTACGTACAAAATAATTTACATAATGCAAGTTATAACAATAATTAATGAAAGCTTATTCATAAAAATTATATAATTTAAAATTTTATTATAGTTAAAGCCTAAATGGCAGATCTAATATATGCAATCTCTTAAGTCTTCTTACATCTTCACTTTCATCTAGCAGACTAATCGCTAATGGATTTGGATGGATACTAAGTCTTTCAAGATATCTATTACAAAATTTTTAATTTCTTCTTTTACTGTAGGAATATTGAGATCTCTATGCAAAACATTATTTGTTACAAACCAAGGTCAAGGTGCATTAGTAATAAGCCTTAATGTTTTTGACTGGAATCGTTGCAGAATTTCTATATTTGAGTTTGATGCAGTGCCCCAAAGTTGTATTCCATAAGTCTACACTGGTTTGAGGATTGCTTTGTGTTTAATCAGTTTGTTATTTAGATTCAATTCGGATTTTGGACCAAGAATCCAATACATTTCTTTTGATTTAATATTTAACTGTTGTTTCTTTGCTTTAATATGGTCTTTCCATGTTAACCCTCTCACTAAATGGAGTCCTAAGTACTTTACTTTGTTAGCTTTTGGAATTTGAGTTCCGTATAAATGCACGTCATGACAATGCCCTCTTCTCATCGAGAATGTTATGTGCGCTGATTTGTCAGTATTAATATTTATTTTTCATTTTTGTAACAAGCTTTGTAACTTGTCTAGTTAGTTCAGTTTGTATGAGGTTAGAAGCATCAGATGGTGAGTGCATCGAAGCTTTTAACGCTGTATCATCAGCATATGTAGCGATTGTGACATTTTCAGTAGTTGGCATATCTGAAGTAAAAATTGTATACAATGTTGGGCCAAGGACGCTTCCTTGTGGTACTCCTGCACGTATTTTACAGATATGGGAACGTTCTTGGTCAATTTTTACATAAAAACATCTATCGCTCAAGTATGATTTTAGCATTAAATAGAAATTAGCTGGAAGTAAACATTTGAATTTAAACAGTAATCCTTGGTGCCAAACTTTATCGAATGCTTGTTTCACGTCTAGAAACACAGCTGAACAAAATTTTTTGTTTTCCAGTGTATCAGTTACAATGTTTATAATACGGTGGCATTGCTCGGGTGTGCCATGTTGTGTACGAAATCCAAACTGATATTCGGGTATAATGTTATACATTTCCAGAACTGGTTTCATTCTTCCTAAAAATATTCTTTCGAATATTTTTGAGAATGTTGCCAGTAGACTTATTGGTCTATACGACGTTAGAATATTTTCGGGCTTGTTTGGCTTAGGAATCATGATTATCTCGGCGCATTTCCATTGTGTCGGGAAATGGCATAATCTCAAAATAGAATTGAATATTAGCGTTAGAAATATAATTCCTTTTTTGGGCAAAGACTTAGCTACTTTGGTATCAATTTTGTCAAAACCAGGAGATTTCCCTTTACCAAGTTTGGCTATTTCAGCTTTGACTTCTCTAGGCGTAATGTGCCTTATTGGCAAATCCATTTGACACGGAACATCTAAAAATCTGCAGACATCTGAATCACTGGTGAAACTAGTTGAAGAAACAGGTGTAAATTGCTGCTCTGAATGAATTTTTCCAATCAGATTTAATAAATTATTTTTTGTTATTGAGTTCAAATTAGAAAGTTATTGAGTATATGAAAAATAAAGTTCATACTTATCACCCTTCGAACCGACGTTTACTATCATACAAACAAGTTGTCTTGGGCAAGGATTTGAAATACGATTTTGACAAGGGATAAAACAAAATTTTTGACATGGATATGGAAAAGTATTTGGATAAGGATTTTGTCAATGTTTAGGACAAGTATTTGGACAAGGATTTGGGCAAGGATTTGCTCAAGGATTCGGATAAGGACTTGGGCAAGGATTTGAGTAAAGACCAGTCCAAGGTGTTGAATAAGGAAAAGGCGGTAAATAGTAGTAGTAGTAGTAGTAGTCGAAAATGGTAGTATTAAATAGTAGTAGATATGGAAGTAGATAGAGGTCCGCTGATTAGGAATCTGATGTTAGAAGCTTAATGTGACACTAGGTGGACCCTGAAAAAGTTTTTGTTTACTACATATTGCGCAAGGCAGTATTAGACAGTAGCTGATTTCGAATTTGAATACAAAATTCTATTGCTTCTTGCGTTTTGCTAATCATTGGTGTGCTTTTTCGTGATACAATATGAAGGTTTAAATCAGTTATAAGACTAATGGTACGAACCCAAAACTGTATTACTCACCCCACTCCCCCTTCCCTCATCGATATTCGGTAGTTATTACTAGTTTTAAAATCAATTTCTTAAAAAATAAAGTCCATAAATAAAATATAAAAAATGGGGTTATCCTTAATATACTGTATTTTAAGTAAAAAAAAAAAGAGCTAACTATGAAAAAATAATATAAACACTTGACCGTATAATTTTTTCAACGTTTTTCAAAAACTTCCCGGGACACGCTGATTTCTGATTCTACTTTTACAAACATGAATTTTGGTATACAACACTTCAATATTAACAAACTGTAAATGGTTGCGAAAATCGCTGAAAGGGTTTTTGGCTAAAAATTCATTATTTCGAAAAAACATGATATTTCTTCTTTAGTATTTTACACATAACTAAGAAACTAATAAAACTATTTTTACTAATTTGCTTTTGCTCAAAAGATAATAAAATTTACCATCTTTTGCTATAAGATACATTGCATTTTGTTAGGTAAATTTTGTTTTACTACCCTCCAAAGTGAAATTTTTAAGAAACTTATTATGAAAATTCGATGACTTCAACTCTTATTACCCCTAATAATCTGATGACGACCTCCGCAAACGAAAAACTGATAATGATTTACGGATATGTACTTGGAATATCCGAACTCTTAACTAGGAAGGTGCCACTATCCATCTGATTGATATCCTGGAAAGATACAAAGCTAATATAACTGCAATCCAAGAAATGCGATGGATGGGACAAGGTTGCTCTAGGCAAGCATACTGTGATATCTACTACAGCGGCCATGTGGAATTGCACGAATCTGGGTGCGTATTTGTAGTTGGCAAGAGATTACGGCATCATGTCCTGCGATTCACACCTGTGAACAAACGACTTGCCATAATCCACATTAAGGCTAAATTCTTTAATATAATCCTAATATGTGCACATACTCCGACAGAGGGCAAAGACGATGAGACCAAAGAAACTTTATACGTGCGCCTTGAAGGCTCTTACGAGCGCTGCCTCAGTCACGACAACACATCCGATAACGGAATGAGACTGATTGACTTCGCCGCAGCACGAAACATGGTTGTAAGTAGCACTAGAATCAAGCATCTCAATATTCATAAGGCCACCTGGTTGTCCCCTGACCAAAAAACGCGCAACCAAATTGATCACGTTTTGATTGACAGAAGGCACTCTTCCAGTGTATTTGATGTACGCACGATCCGTGGTGCTAACATAGACTCAGATCATTATCTTGTCGCAGCTAAGATCCGTACACGTCTGTGCGCTGCAAAGAATACGCGCAATCCAACACAGAGAAAGCTAGACGTCGACAAGCTGCAGTCAAAACGGACAGCCGAAGCCTTCGCCACTCCACTCTCACACCTGCTTCAAGAAATCACTCCTCCGATCGACGATATATGCGCGCAGTGAGCACACATCTCCCACTCTCTGCGTAGGGCTTCTGAAGAGGTTATTGGCTACCACCGTCCCCGCCGAAACCAGTGGCACTACCAAGAGTGTCGCGACGCCACTGCAGAGAAAAACGCCACCTACAAAGCCACCCTGCAGTCAGTTGTAACGCGTGCTGCTAAGGAGCGATACAGAGAGAAGAGGAGGGACGAGAAACGTATTTTCAGGTGGAAGAAACGAAAGGCAGAAAAGCGTGAGTGTGAGAAGATTGAGATGTATGGTGACGCCTGGCCGATGGCTCTAAGCCCAAGGCCTCTTTCTGCAAGGATGAAAACGGGAATCTAGTGACAGATATCCAGAGTACACTGACGTTATGGAGGGAACACTTCTCTAGTCTTCTGAATGGCGATGACGACAACACCCGCCAATAAAGATGATATCTTGGAAACCCCAATTATGGATGACAGCGTTGAAGTTCCGCTGCCCGACTAAAATGAAGTCTTGACAGCAATAACACGGCTTAAGAACAACAAACCCGCGGGAGCCGATGGTCTACCCACTGAGCTGTTTAAGAACTGAGGCGAAGCTCTATTTAAATGCATTCACGATCTTCTATGCAGAATATGGTTGGAAGAATGCATTCCAAACGATTGGAACCTCAGTGTACTCTGCCCAATCCTAAAGAAAGGCGATCCCACTATTTGCGCCAATTACCATGGGATAAGCCTCCTAAATATCGCCTATAAGGTTCTGTCTAAAGTATTTTGTGAAAGACTGAAGCCCATCGTACACCAACTGATTGGGCCTTATCAGTGTGGCTTCAGACCTGGAAAATCTACCACCGACCAGATATTCACGCTACGACAAATCTTGGAAGAGACCTTAGAGAAGCAAATCGACAACCACCACCTTTTTGTCAACTATAAAGCCGCTTTCGACAGTCCAATAAGGAATCACCTATACTCCACCATGTCTGAATTTGGTATACCTGCAAAATTAATCCGTCTATGCAGAATGACACTGAGCAACACCAGCAGTGCAGTAAAAATCAGGAAGGACCTCTCCCCCCCATTTGTTACCAAACGAGACATGGTGATTCTTTATCGAGAGACTTTTTAACCTAATCATGGAGAAGACCATTCGAGCTGCTGATTATATATTATTATATATGATTATATATTGATATTGATATTATTGGCCATAACACACGCGAAGTCAGTGCAGCACTCTCCAAATTAGAAAAAGAGTCGAGTCGCATGGGTCTTGCAGTAAACGCAGATAAGACGAAATATCTGGTGTCAACAAACAAACAGTCCCAGCGTATGGGCACCAACGTCACTGTTGACTACACCTCCTTCGAGATTGTGAAGGACTTCGTCTACCTCGGTTCCAGCATTAACTCCACCAACGATATCAGTAGAGAGATAAAACGAAGGATAACTCTTGCCAACAGGTGTTACTTTGGGCTCAGTAGGCAATTGAGAAGCAGAGCCCTCTCTCGACGAACAAAAGTCACGCTCTATAAGTCACTAATCATGCCCGTCCTGTTATATGCAGCACAAACCTGGACGTTGAGCAGCTCTGATGAAAAGCTTTTCGAAGCGTTCGAGAGAAAAATCCTTCGTAAAATCTACGGACCAATCTACGTCAATGGCGAGTACCGAATACGATGGAACGATTAGCTGTATGAGCTATACGCCGACATCGACATAGTAAAACGCATAAAAATCGAGCGGCTTTGCTGGCTAGGTCATGTTGAGCGGATGGAAGACGACGCTCCAGCGAAGAAAATATTCGATTCGGTACCCAGCGGCGGACAACGTAGAAGAGGACGACCGCATCTCCGTTGGAGGGTCCAAGTGAAGGACAATCTGACGAAACTTGGAGCTTCCAACTGGCGCCAGCAAGCGCAAAACAGAAATAGCTGGCGCAATTTCTTACAACAAGCGGAAACCGACTTATGGTTGTAGGCGCCATCTAAGCAAACAAGCATTTATTTGGTAAAAGATATATATGGTGGTATTTCATAATTCTTGATGCAGTTTTAAAATTTATTTTTAATGATTTTTTCACACAAATTTTTTGTTATGAAATTTAGCCTATGACATCGTACGTAGAGTAGCTCTATTATACTATATCTGGTAGATTTGGAAATCTCTTCCGATGTTGGTATTTCGTTTTCTGGGTATAATAAGATCATAAGTAACATTTCGTTAGTAAATTCTGACAGTAAATTTTTTCAAACTTTGCTTACAATAATATGCAAACTTGTTTTAAGATATTTTACTTCAAATTTTAATTTAAACAAACTGCAAACGATTTTCTTTACATTTACATTAGCATTTACAACTTTCTTAAAACCTTATATTTGACATAAGATGCAAAACTATTAAAACAAATTTGAGTTTTTTACTTCTAATCGTCATTCTAGTACTCAATAACAATTTTTAAATATATTTGTATTAAAATTTTGTCGTATATGCAGAAAAAATGGCGTATACGACAATTGTTGACGAAAGAAAATTAAAAATTTGTATGGTAAAGTGGTAGTAAGTGAAAATTTTGTGTACATAATATAATACATTATGCAAAACTTAACTGAGTAGCACTTATGACAAAATTTTACTGAATATTTAGAAAACTAAAAGAGTTATAAAAAAGGAGAACGGTATTCAAAAAATTTCCTTTAGGTTGGCATAATTTAATCAAAACAGTACAATTAAACATACGATCTAATTTTACTCGGTCTACAAATTATACAATGCTTTCCAATATTAGCTTTTCTTAAAATTCAATACTTTTGTCAGTAGTCACTATTTTCTGAATGACGTCACTGAGAAGCTTGTACCTATAAACTTCGAACTATTTATCACCAATGAATGTACCTAAGTAGAAACTACATCGCTACATTAACTACATTAACTTTTATTTCTCAGGAAACTTATATAATACTCAACTTTACCTGGCTTGAGTCTGTTATTATTAAAAGTTTCTCAACTTAACTTCTTTATTATGATAAGTTTTTGTGGGTTAATTTAAGCAACCGCACTGGAAGCTCAACAGCTTCTTAACGAGTTTTGTTCCAATTAGCACTGAATTATGTCATTAAGTTATATTAAATCAAGCACAAATTTCAGGCATTCTTAAAGAAATAATCTCCAGGCACATGTTCACTACTCTGTGCCTTCTTGTTGAGTTTCAAAATCAACACCTTGCAAGTCGTGCAAGTGTTGCATATAACAAGAACGGTAACCACCATGACGAATTCTCGCTACTCCGACTTATTAAAACTTTACTTTATTTTGTTCAGAAGAAGATATTCGATGCACACTTACGAGTGCAGAAACGTTATTGAAAGTTTTCAAACTTCTGCCACCGCATCGCTAGTGTTGACAACATGACTGGGGACCTGCAGTTTTAATGGAACATAAACGCCTTGCAAGCTTTTAAATAATTCTCAGCTACAAGTGCTTCTGAGACATTTTAATGGGATAAGTTAAACTGATAAGAACTGATGGTGTAGGTAAGAAAGAATGTTGCAGAAGAAGAAGAGCATCGTACGTTTTCTAGGTCGGACAAAACTTTGACAAATCAATGTTCTCCATCATTACTTTGCAATGTCACAGCCAGCTGCTATACGATTTGTTGGGTGAGAAAATTTTTCAAAAAAGAGCCTTTCATTGCAAAAACATGTATTGCCTTGTCAATGTCAGCTATGACAGGCTAATGGGAAAAATAAGAAATATTTTTTTTTAAATAATTCATACAATATACAATAATACAAATAAGGGCAGTAAATTGCCGCAAAATTGTTTTTGATATCATTCAGTCCGAAAATTTCGCAATTCTTATTTGATTTTCAAGCCTCTTACTTTTTATGAAAACATGGTATACTTATAACATAAAAAAAACAAAATGAAAAGAGGAGACTAAACCTCTTTCGATTTTCGCAATGAAAATTAGACTATGAGCCGACTTAATAATTATGGACCACACTGAGCTGTTTCCAAAGTTATATCTTTAACCTCCTTTCAAGTCTCTTTGGGTTTTCTAAAATGCAAGATGGCGTCTTAAAGATGGTTTTTACACAGAAAAAATATCGATTGGTATATCTAATAAAAAAGTAGACTAAAATTGCAACAACTTAGGAAAACAAAACGAAATGGCCTTTGACCGATTTTTTATGAAATAAGAAAACAAAGTAAGATTTGTTGATGTGGATTTTCTCGATACTGATTATCAGATATTAAGTGTTTTTTGCAGGCATACATTTTTTTCCTATTGCTTCAAACAATTTTGGAATTAACGATAGCTTAGATATGGGACGGTAAATAGAAATGTTCCGTCGGGAACCAGATTTATGGATAAGAATTATGATAGACTCCTTCCAGATATTAAAAAACTGTCCTTTTCTTAGGGACAAGTTATTATAACTGTAAGTGGCGTTACTTAAACATTTACACGTTTCTTAAGAAAAATTGGAGGAATATTCTCCGGACTAATACCTTTATTAATGTCTAGAGTTAATAATTCGCGCAACACATCCTCTTCAGAAAGAGATAGAGATCTCAAATCTATGATAGGGTCACCGTTATAGAGCGGATAGTTGCCAACCGCGCCATCAGCATCTGAAACAAAATTTGACTGAAAAAAATCAGCAAAGAAGTTACAAGCATCTTGCGAGTTGTTCGATATTTTTTTATTGAAAAACATATTTTTACGCAACCCCTTGGTATTCCGTTTTTCTTTCAAAAATTTCCAGAATGCCTTAGGGTAGCACCTTATATCTGATTCAAGACCACATATATGGTTTTCTGTAAAGATGCCTTCTGTAAAGATGCTTTTTAAGATAACTTTGACGAAAAGCTATGTTATTCTTACTTTTCTTGAATAGTTTATTCATTTTGTTTTTTAATATGGATAGATTTTTACTAAACCATTCCGTCTGTGAATCATTCTTTATTTTTTTTTATTGGAACAAAATTAAAAAACGCATCATTTATGATATTAATAAAAAACTGGTATTTTTGCAACAAATTGTCACTCAAAAGCGCAGGCCAGTCTACACATGATAAGTAGTTAATCATTGCAACGTAGTCAGCTTTTCGAAACGCAAATGTAAAAGTATCTTCTTCTAGAACGGATAAGTCTATAGTTGGAATATCCAATTTAATTAATAAGGCTTTATGATAAAAACAATTGTTAGACAAAAGGAAATCTGCTTCAACGCAAATCGCATTAAGACCAGGATCAGAAAAAACTAAATTTAAAATTTTTTTTTTTAAATTATTTTTAACTGAGTTTATTTAAATTATCCCTAACGACAAAATGTAGTCAGTAAAATCAATCTCCTAGCTTAGACTTGGATCATACTTGTAAGCTCATCCGAATGAGACCAACTTGTATTCCCTAAGTTAAAGTCACCTAAAACTAAAGGGTATTCGTTGTCTTTAAGGCGATCAACAATATTGAGTATATTAATAAAGTGCATCGAATAAATTTCACTATTAGAGCATGGTGGAATATACGATACAAACACATAAATACATATAAACTACGATACAGCAGATCCATTACGCGAAACAGGAACATCCACTCGTACACATATTTGATCTAAATTAACAGATAGGTGTTGTAATGTTATTTCCTGACAACGATACCACGCACGTACGGAATTAACAAAGTTTTTATATAAGTATCAATTTTAATCAAAGGGTACTTAAATAAAAGCTATGAGTTACGGCTACGATGCGAATGCGAATGTGCCTTGCTAGCTGAGCATTAAAAGAGAAGAGCAGAGAGCAACATGGTGCTTATTAAACTTCTCGCAACACAAACTCATAAAAGAAAACAACCAAGCAATGCTTGGTATTGGCGATGATTTCATTTTAATTAAATGTACTTTTTATTAAAATTTTGAAAAAAAGATAGCCCTCTGCTGTGCTATAGTACAGATATAATAGTTTACGACTTATTTCATAACAATCGGCCCAGCACTTTCGGAGTTTTACAACAAATGTTCACTTCAATTGTATAACTTATGTTTTTGCTTGTTTTATTTAAACATAGCTAAAACCTTTTTTTGTTAATAAAAACAAAAGTTACTAAAATGTTTTTTATTATTGTTTTATTTAATTTGGTTTTTTATTTAAGGTAAGTTGATATTATTTAATTTGGTTTTTATTACATGTAAATTATTACTTAAGTTGTAATATTAAGGGTGAAACCAACCAAACTACTTTGCACACGGATGAAGACTGACTTTACTTTTTGTTAGTCTGATATTAGTTAGTCTTTATGCTAATAACACAGGTAAGCTTGTTCTAGCTATTCTTTGTTTGTATTAGTAACACTGGCAAGCTTGTTGAACTATTGCGTCAAGCGCATTGTAAGCAGTTTTGGCACACGCTTATGGTTTGGTGTGTTTTCTGTATTTAGGCAAAATAAACGAATGCGACAAGCGCAACGTCAGCATTATTCTTATTTGAATTAAAATGAAAAATAAGAATAAAAATGAAACGGCGATTGCGAAATTGCAGCAAACCCATTCTAAGAATTATGAAATGGTAAGTTTATTTTATGTAGAATAAAATTAAGCAAAAAAAAGGAAAAAATATGCAGAATAACAAATTTAGATTAATGAACTTTATGTTCGTTTACTTATATAATAGCTAAGATTGCTGCATTGTGTATTTTGCTGGTATTTTCTCGTTGTTGGTATTTTGCTGCGCATAGTCTCGCGGCTGAGAGCCGAGCGCCACAACTGTCACTAGACGAATGACAGAAAACGTAACGCTTGAGTTTTTGTTCAATACTTGTTTCCACTCGCTATATAACTTTCATACCGCGGGCTATATATGAAATCCATTCTAAGGGAATAAACTCCAAAATTTTCAGAATTTTTTAGTAATTATATATCTAAAAAAAAACACGAAATGGATATTTCAGCCCTTGAAAGGCTTCTTATGATCAATTGTATTGTGTGTGTTGTGAAATGTTTGAACAAAAATTATCGATAACTGGACCTACATGCTTTCTGCCGACTTCGAACGGCTTATGCTCTCAAGAAGCTTTCATGGCAATTTTTACTCTCTGAGGCTTGCCATTGTTTGCAGAGAGGTGGCGGCCGAACAGGAAAATTGATTCAATTGAAAAAACTTTCTGTGTCAGGTGGGATTCGAACTAGGGTTCTCTGGCGTATGAGAGATTTAATATATCAATATATATCTAATATATCAAAAAACAGTTTGAATAATTAGAAAATATAGTGACATAGCGAAAAGGGTATAAAAAAATCTTCAATATCCACTTGCATATATTGAATTTTTTACGATAAATTTCTGTAGCCACCCTGTAGGAAAATCAACTAATTTAAAAGTAGTTAAAAAAGTAGTTTTTTGTCAACAACAACTAGTAGAAATTCTGACTTTTTTCCCTAGAACGAACTAGCATATTTTGAATGGTGATGTCCGCTAAATAAGTCAATTGACTTTCGTCTGCATAAGTTTTCAACTACTTATTAAATTAGTTAAATTTAAATTATTTTTTAACTACTTTAAAATAAATCAATTGAAAACCGCATATATTTTCAACTACTTGTTAAATTAGTTGTATTTAAATAATTTGTTAATTACTTTAAAATAACCAATTGAAAACTATTTAATATTCAACTTACTGAAGATGAATTTAAAAGCATAATTATTTTAAATTTCTATACATCAAAGAGATCATTTATTTGTCTGTTTTGGAAAATACATAAATCATGCCAAAAAAATCATGCCTGGCCGACACAAATAAATTCTGAAATATAAAATCAGAAAGCACAATGTAAACAAAGATAAAAGTGATCAGAGTTTTTTAATGGAAAATTGTGAAATGTCGTTCTTTGTGGTGTTTTAATTGATTTTAAAATAATTCAAAAGTGATTCATGCCAAACTTCATTGCCAGTTAATTCAATAAAGAACTAGTAATTAAATTCAAGGAGCGCAACAGAAGTACGCTGCGATGGTAGATATAATTTCATTATTCCTTTCTTAATTGGACTATTTCTGCTTCCAACAGGTGATATTTCCAGAAGCTGAAGGAAATCTGCGCTTATATGTGAGCATGCCTACCACGGAAGCAGTTTCCAAAAACGGGCACGCCACCGCCTGGGTGCATGAGCGAAGGTGCTGATCCAATTGATCGGAATTGTGTGGATACTGCGCCTGTTATTTAACATGAGCCAGCTTTTTGATGCTTCATTTCAAAATATGAGCAAACAAGCGAGTCGACGGGATTTTCTACTCTTTGCAACCATCAATCATGGTCGATGGACAACCGATATTTTGCTTAGTGCTTCTTTTAAGTGACAACCGCAATGAAGTGATGGAGCAGACTCGATGCTACGTAGGGAAAGGCGTGCGTCTTTACTATTGAATTTCCGTACAGAATCCAAATTGTGCAATGTTTGCTAAATACTACCAGTTTGTAATTTGAATATCTGAAATAATAAAGAATTTTTAATCGTTTCACAGGGTTAAGAGGCAGTTTATTAGTTTTAAATTGTGTTTACCACGTCTGTCTTGCAGCTCAATGTCGTAAATAAAAAATATGTCTTTTTGAAACAAAATGTTAGTGAAGCCTAAAGTTAATAATAGTTGATGAAATAACATGGTTAAATATATATAAACTTGTAGTCTAATAAAAATTTGAGAGTAGTTGCCGCCTTAATATCACTCAAATTAGTTTTTCAACCACTTTTTTTAAGTAGTATTTCAATTGCTTCATATATAATGCAATAAAAACTATTTAGAATTGAAGTAAATACCGCTTTAATATAATTCAAAGTAGTTCATATACTACTTTATTTTAAACTAGTTTTTTAATTAGTTGTTTTCAAAAACAAGTTAGTTTGTTCCTATAGGGCACGTATAGAGCAATACATCGAATTATATGGGTGTAAAACATAACACTTACATCAACATACAACAATACATCGAATTAGAACGGGGGTAAAACATAATAACAAACAACAGAAAAAATTTGCCGCACTTGACAGTATTTTAAGAACAAAATTTTTATTGTAATAGTATTGAAAATGCGGCGAGCTTGAAAAAATATTTTCATTGGGCCTTTTGTGTTGGCATTTGTATGCGCTTGTACCGGTATCGCAATTATACTTTTATAAATCAAAATCCATCAAATTATAAAAATTCCTTTTATATTTTTCCAACGAATAATGGAGCCACCTCGCTGGAGCCACCACAGAACTTAAATCGTGAAAAAAACAATTCTGACGAGTACATGAAAAATTACGATAAAAGTATATTCCCCCCCCCCCCCCTCCCCCCCTACCCAAACGGTATATTTGGTTCATGGGACAGAATGCGTGTGATGTTTTCATTTAATATTTAATTCATTTTTTATGAAAATTTTGTGTGTATTAGGATGGGCCGAAAGAAAATGTGGATAAAAATAAAGAAGCAATCCCAGAAATTCCTTTCTTGGGTAGCAGTTTCACTTATACTGTGCGTGGCGGCCACACTTATACTTTTCTTAAATATAATATAACTTAAAAATTAATATAAGTTGCAAATTTTTGATTTGCTATTTTCGAATTTACAGTTTGAAATGAACTAGGTAAATTTTGTACTACCTCACTGTCTTCAATAATCAAACGCCGTTTTTGTTTGCTTGAGTTCACTTATCAAATTCCTTACAAATCAAATAATATAAAATACACACACCCAAAAGCAAGATTGCCAGTTATGTGGGAAAAATCCCATTCGTGGTAATTTTTATTTAATTGCCCTTGGGAATTTTTTTTTTTTAGAATTCCAATGGTATTTTTTTAATTCAGCGTGGTATTTTTTAATGAGCGTGGGAATTCAGTGTGGTATATTTTATTTGCCGTGGAAATTTGGAAATTTTTTTTTTCAAATGATTTTTTTCACATTTATTAAGCAAAAACATATGATATGAAATCATATCC
The DNA here is from genome assembly GCA_914767935.1 of Coremacera marginata. Lineage (NCBI taxonomy): Eukaryota > Metazoa > Arthropoda > Insecta > Diptera > Sciomyzidae > Coremacera > Coremacera marginata. The sequence goes on from OU612045.1 coordinate 67,603,763, forward strand.
ATTATACGCATTAAACGCTCTGTATACACCACGATTTTATATAGTAAGTTACCTTGTAAAATTCCTTAAATTTTTGTTGTCGCAAAATATGCTTCTGTAAATGTATCGCTCTTATGATATGAACATCGTAATTTATTATATCTTCGAATGTTTAGTTGTAAAGGGTTAAAGTAAACGAGGTATTACGACCTTGGTCGTACGTTTTCTATTTCTTATTACAAAATGCTTTCTGAACATCTCCAGATTTTCCGAAAATATTGATTTATTGTGGTATTTTTTAATGCGTATTGGATTTTTTTTGGGATTTTTAAATGCATATGGGATATTTGGCGGTATTTTTAAAAAGCGCCGTATTTTTGTGATAATATTTTATGATCGTGGGATTTTTTTGTGGTATATTTTAATTGCGGTGGGAATTTTTTGTTTATTTTGACCGTGGTAGTTTTGGTGGTAATATCCATGGGAATTGTTCCGAATTTTGACTGGCAACCTTGCCCAAAAAACACTTCAATATTTTTGGGAACATTCTAAATGCGACTGACAAATATTTCTCCTATTTGTCGTTCACATCTCTTTTAACAATATCAATAAGAGAATTATTCCAACCCAATGATTTCTTTATCTGAACTTTTTCACTGATGTTTTTCACTTTGAAGAACAAAATTAGAACAAGTTTTTCCTCAACATAATTTATTTTGACCTAAAATAATACTTCTGCAAATTATATTTTTCAGCAATAGTGCAAAGGTTTTTTTTTTCTACTCAAATATAAAACCAAACACAGTGATGTTTCAGTATTTCCATTGTGGAAATTTATTTGATATTTTTCTGCTCCTGACTCAAATGCAGTTGAAATAGAAATAAATAAAATCTTTAGCTTTGTAATTTTTGCGGTTGGTAAAATAGTACGATTTTAGGTCATGGCTGAGTCTCCTCACACAGCTTGACTTCCAGCCCTATGCAACCCAATAAGAACAGCGAACACTAGTGAAACCACGATGGGAAATCCTGTCCAATTGACTTTGTTAAATGTGAAGTTTTCAGTTCATTGCATCGCGTTATTCAGCTGTGGAGTGGACGGACAGTCTGACCGACAAACAGCTCATTGAAACTAAGCCATGCCATTTTTTTTTTTTTTTTGGCTTAGAATTGCATCTTGGAGGTATGACAGCACTACATCCAGATGGACAAACAAGCCACCTACAATGGTAGATAGCACAAATAACGGTTCTCATCGGAGAATTTCAGCTCCAACACCAAAAATGAAATAATTCAAAAACAATTAGAGTACTGACATTAATTGTTTATTGTTAGAAGAGTTTGTCAATCAATTCTATTAAAGCAACTCATAGCGTTTCGCTACTAAACTTGATTGAGTTCAGCAACGTTAAATTCAATTTACTAGTGCTTTTCTCGTATTCGAAGTTGGCACCTATTTTATTGTTATGATGTATTTTTATTCTAGTTCTTTTTTGAGGAATTTAGACATTTTTTTAGCAATGTAAAAAGTTAACTTTATATAAATATAAATAAATATATATATAAAAACAAAAAAAAAAACGATTTGGACATTACAGCCCTTGAAATTACTTAGCCGAGCTTCTGTTATGATCAATTGCTATTAAATGTTTTTACACAAATTATCGAAAAATAGACCTGCCAAAAATTGTATGCGGACTCCGAATGGCTCATGCAGAAAAGTGATGTTTACAAGGAAATATTAATTTCAATTGAAGAAACATTTTCCACCGCTTTTGCTTTTTTATACTTTTTCACTATACTCGCTACTGCATTTTTGTTCAAACTCAAATTTTTACTGCTTAATTTTATTCCATAATTCAATGCCCAATGCTTTTTGCCATTGCAATGCACTTGACAGCTTCAAGACAAATTAAGTGACCTTACAACATTTATTAATTGCCAAACCAGATGAGTACCATTCATTTAGTCACTTTTCTACTAAAATTTCTATGAGGGTGTGAATATTTTTGTTGCGTTTGAAAATCTTTGTTTTTGTAAAGTAACTGTTCTTAGGAAAATAAGATGTTAATTTATGTTAATTTTTTATTATAATGAAATATATTTTTTCGGAATATCTGGTTAAACGTTGTTTCAACAATTTTCTGGAAATTTCATAAATTTATCAGGGGCGTTAATAATTTTGTCACATTGACAATTGTGCATATATTTTTAGTGACGGCAGGGGCATACTGGTTAAGTCCTTGACTAGCAAGCTGTAAGACCCCGAAACTCCGTCAGGTTAGCAACTTAGTTGCGCTTGCCTGTCCAAAGCCAGGATAAAGGAGAATGGTTGTTTGTAGGAAACGTCCTGCAAACTTAACAACTGATAGGGCCAACCAAGAGCTCGGGGTGGCACCCATCTTGGTAGCAGGTCATATTCGGTATATCGATATGAAACAAGCCTGCGAAGGTATAGCAATTGACCTTAAAACTTGTTAGTACGGGGACAGTCTTAACGCGTCAAATGGGGTAGACCATATCTATCCACCGCACTGAGACCTTAAACCTCGACGCTCTGACTTTCCTTGGGGTTTGCTTGTCGATGTTTTGACTCGCCTCCTCAAACTGGCACGGCAGTCACTGAGGGGAGTGTAGAAATGGGTTGTTAAGCTTGGGTTCTCATACTGAGCACGGCAGTCCCTGAGAACAGTGACCAATACTCTGTCTGGATGTTGAGATCTCAGATCATCCGGACTGCCAGAGTAAGAGTGGCATTGCAAAGGTCCTTCAAAGTAGGTACCAGTCATGTGCAATAGTTTGCTACTGAGCCGGCAGTTGGTAGTTGTTAAAACGGCCCTTTCAGTGCTTATTGAGCACGGTCACGCATAAAAATGCACTTTTTCGTAATTGCATTAGTGTATTTTAGCATTATTGCATTGACGGGATCGAGTTGCCCAGATGACTGTGGTGGGCTGGCCTTTCGGGGAGTCTCGTACTGGTTGTGGTTGTGTGAATGCTACACAGGTCTAGATTGACCAGCGGGGTCGCGCAGTGGTGCGACCGGGCTGGCATATCTGTCTTAATATGCAAGAGATTGGATAGGTCTCGTCTTCACCAGTAGATGGATTGTAAGTACGTCACTACTGAAATCTAAACTGGTACTGCTATTACGGGCAGTATGTAACTTATTGCATAATGCTCCTAATCAGCAGGCTTCTATGTTCGTGTGAAACGGCTTCTATGTTCGTGTTGCTACACCGGATGCCCCGTATGTTTTACTAGTTAAAACATAAACATGTCCGTGTTGTGGTATAACACATACGTTCTGGTTGTCTGTTTCATGAACTATTACCCCAGGTCTGGAAGACCCAAGTTCTTAAGCCTTGCGGCAGGTGTACTTGTTAAACCAGATTCTAATTGTAAGACCCCGAGTTCAATCTAATCTGACACCAAATGTTTTCAATTGATGTTTTTCTTGGAAACATTGTTTGAACATTTTTCTGGACATTACGAAAACTTAGCAGGGGTGTTAATAATTTTGTTACATAGTGTATCTAATACATTTAATATATTTGAAATAACTTAATTATAACAAGATAATATGGAGGGGAAGAAAGCGATATAACTTACTTAGATGGCCATAACAACCAGTGTTCGGGTTTCGGCCAACCTCATCAGCTCTCGCCAGGCGCATCTGCTTTGCGCGCGCCTTCTCCAATCGGATACACCAAGTGCGATTAAGGCTTCCTCGGCCTGGTCCATCCATCGGAGGTGTGGTCTCCCTCGTCGTCGCTGACCAACCCTCGCCTCGAGCACCTTTATCGCTGGAGCTTCGTCGTCCATACAATGGCACAGTCAGCGTAGTCGCTGCACAGTTATAAACTGAACTACGTCAATGTCTTCGTAGAGCTCATACAGCTCGTGGTTCATTCGGATGCGATAGCCATCGCCAACTCGAACAGGACCGAAGGTTTTGAGAAGAACTTTCTCTCGAACACCCCCAGAGCAACTGCGCCAGTTTGCGAAACTACCCATGCCTCAGCACCGGTAGAACTGGCTTTGTCGATCGAGAGAGGGCTCTGGAACTAAGTTGCTTACTAAGCCCATAGTAGCACCTCAAACCCACTTTGGCTGATTCCTTTTCGATAGCAGTGAAAGCAGCGGTAACATCTCTCTTGGTTCTGCCGACAATATCAATATCATCAGCGTACGCAAGGAGCTGGACACCTTTGTAGAAAATGGTGCCATGACGATGCACACCTGCCTTTCGTACGGTCTCCTCCATGATGATTTTGAAGAGATCTCAAGACAGTGGATCGCCTTGCCTGAATCCTCTTTCGGTATTGAAGGATTCGGAGAGGTCATTTCCTACTACCTTGACTGAGCTGCATGTGTTGCTCAACGTCATCCTTCAAAGTCTTACCAACTTCGCAGGTATACCGAACTCAGACATTGTTGCGTATTGGCAATTCTTTCTCAGGCAGTATATTGAATTAATTTTCTTGGAGTGTTTTATTGAAACATTTATAATATTTACTATTAAAAATTAGTTATTTGAATTGAATGCTTAATGTTTTCATTTAAAATCATAATGTGCATAGTAGAAAGGAGTAATTTTTTTCCATACTGGTAACATCCAGTTTCTGATTCTCCATGAAATTCTGAGTAAAAAACTCCTTAGGACCATAAGAAGTCCTAAGTCAAAAATGATACTCCGGGGGTTTAAAGGATCGCTGACCATAAGTTCGGGGTCAACATTATGAAATTCAAAATGGCAGCTTCGAAAATGCGGACATGATCATTGCATTATTATTATTGGCTTTTCGAGAACCAAAGTCTTTTATGATTTTATGTATATATTTTATGTTAATGTCTCTGTGAAATTATTATATGGGAATTTTTAAACAATTTTTCGCTATCCTAAAATTTAAATTTTCTAAAAATTCAAATTTTCCTAAAATTGGACAGATGCTTTATTATTCTCGCGCCCCTCTCCTATCATTTTCAAATAGCTTATATTGCATTTATTATGTATTATATTATATTATTGATGTATTATATTATTGATTTTGTATACGAATGAACACCACAGCACTGAATTCGCAAAAAAAACGAAAATCGGACCAGCAAAGAGAAAAAAGTCAGGTGTAAGCAGAATAGGAGCAAGCAGAAGGTTTATTGTATGCACCTTTGATTGCCGACGAATGGTATTTTAAAAAAAAATTATTTTTCATTTTTATCAAAAAAAAAATATATTTCGGTTTTTTTTCTTTCTACTTAACATTTGTGCAAAAATACTTGACCGATTTTTAAGTTTATAGTCTAAATTAATTTTGTTATGAACTCCTCTAAGCGAAAAAAATTTTAGAATTAATGTAATCGTTAAAAGTACCAAAAACCCTGTTTTGAAACGTCAAACGCATTTTTCTCGAAACAGATTTTTAAAATCGGACAATAACTATTAAACAGATTTACTTCAAAATTGCTGAGTAATTAATAAAATATATTTTTGAGGGTCTGTTTTAGAGTGTTTTTTCAAGTCCTCAAAAAGTTATTTATACTTTTATATCCAAAAATTTTAGGCTTTTTTTTAATTTTGACTTTGGGTAGCCGCCATTTTTTTAATTAATTTTTTTTAAAAAACTCGAAGTCAGACCCACATATTAGGTTTAAGCCCTCACTAAATTTTTTTTCAGATAAACCAAATTCAGTATATCCTGCACACCGTCTTTTCTATTTTTTTTACTGCTTCATTTACGCACGTGAGACGGGAAGTGGCTTAACGAAAAAAAACAAAAATTTTTTTTTTAATTTTAATACTTATGTAAAACAATAAAAAAATATTTACTCAAATATCTCTAACCTCTTTTTCAGAATCTTTCCTTAAAAAAAATTCTAAAATTTCGACGAAATGAGGTAAAATGTCCCTTAAATATTTTTTGCTTACATACTTAATTTTGTTCAATAATTGAAAACTTTTAGCGAACTTAAAATTTTGATAAAATTCGGTAATTAATCATTATTAATATCCTTTAGTTTCAGTAAATAGACACGACGTCAATTAAGGTTTTTCACTTTTTCCACTTGTATTTTATTATATATTAATATTATTTATCAATTAATTATTTAATACAATATAATATAATTACAATGGATTAAATAAACTATATGTTTGTCCTTTGAGGCATAATCGTTTTTGTTGTCCAACATAGTAAGCTCCCGTGATGCGGAAACATCAATTTTGCGAATCGCCTAAAAAACATATATGTATGTGTATAGAGTTTAAATTAATCAGTTTTCCTTTATTGCGGTCAGCTGCAAAACTCTATGCAACTTATTTAATGAATAATTTTCAATTAATGGAAACAGAATGGAAGTAGATACTATAATTTTAATGCATTGAATACAAAAACAAAACGACACATTATCGTGCAAATTCCAGAATCAATGTTGATCTGGTTTTTAGTTTAATGGCTGTAACCATGCCATACTTTAAAAATTTTGTATTCAATTTATTGCTTTTTGATATGCTATTTATTTCATTTAATTTAACACCTATACTCAAAATGGACTCTCATTTCAAATATTATTGCATAACTATTCGAAATTATCTTTATACAATTTAAGGAAAATCAATTAAAAGGTGTCGCTTAGAAATGTCATAATTGAATTTAGTACGAGCACGGATAGGAATTAGTAAAAACAGCGGTGATAATTAGGCGCGGAATTGACTGCAAAAAACGTAATTTCATTAAAAAGTCATTAATTGGTGGTATTTTGTTTATACCGTAAGCGGATAGGTATTTTTTAAGCCAGGGTTGTTTTTTGCACAAAGGCCATAGCTGACATGCCATATAAAGCACTTGGACTGTAATGTCAATATCAAACAGAGGAGTTAGTGAACAATAACTACAATTTGACACTCGGTCAGATACCATATAAATGTATATATTAATT